>OY294070.1:65032034-65571034 GCA_958510875.1 Endomychus coccineus
CATTATTCTACTAGCTTTTGAAGTGACTAGACGTGTTTTGTGTGTGCTTAAATCAAGGTGAGTTTATTTATTGACTTGAATATTATATTCATATGTAGAGTTAATTTCTATGTACTGAATATTTATTTTGCTTTTATTAAAACTGTGCAGGCTAAATTTAACTTTTTAAAAGTATTTATTGATCTTCTTTTATACAATTTGATTGGGTAAATATTAATAATAATTTGGGGGTATTTATTGATCTTCTTTTATACAATTTGATTGAGTAAATATTAATAATAATAATTTGGGGGTATTTATTAATTTTCTTTTATTCAATTTGGTGGGGGTAAATTCAGCACACAAAATAATTCTTCTCACTTCTAACTTCCATCGATTTGTTTTAGATTTAAAAATAATTTAAAAAAATGGATTTCTCCAAATTGAACAAAATCTCGTTATTGCAGAGGGCAACACATACGAAAATTGCCGACTTGGAATTGGATGTGCCACATACAATTTTAAATTTAAAAATTGTAAATACAAAGTTTGGGGAGGCTGTATTAGCAGAATTGGAAGGAGAGCGATCGGTTTTCCTGCCCAAGAGAGTAACACCAGCGCTTCTCCCCCTTATCGAAGACATCAATAAAGGACACAACACAGCCCTAATATATCGAGGGGAAGAAGCCATCGGGACAGGAAAATCCTGCTCAAAAATTGAATTCTGCGAATTGTCCTCCCCAAGGAGTTGAGAGCCTTCCAGCACCACCAGGGAACAACCCTCTGTGTACTACTACTTTTATACATTTCATAAGGTAGGCTGCTTGTTTATTATAAAATATGGTTTCAATCGCTAAGATGAGTGGGGAGATCGTTAATATTATCAACGAGGCTCAAAAGGATTTGTTAAAATCAAAATTATCCCCTCAGGAAATAACGAAGTGGATAGGTTTCTGTACTAAGTACATTAGAACCTTTTCTAAGCATATAACAAAGGATACTTTGAACTTATCGTGTAAGAATCAATTGCAATGTAATATCGGCCATTTAAAAAGATTCAAAATTTTATTAGAGATCCGAAATAAACCCCCTACAACTAATAAGAACCGAAGTGAGCGAATTCGTTGGGAGGATGGTAAATGTGCATTTTCCCAACGAATTCGAACTGGCTTTATAACAAACATTTCTCATTTAGACCCATTAAATTTTTTATATGATGCCTTTCATCTGTTTCACCCTAGAATCACCAAAATTTTACATACTTACAATTTTATCAAGGTAAACACTACTTTTTGTGGGGAATATATGCGACTTAATGCGATCGACGAGCTTATCCAAACAGAATATAAATATTTTCACACAAAATCCGCCCCAATAGATTCTTTTACAAATTTATTGGAGTGGTTCAAGGAGCATGTTATCGATAAACTCCAAGTAAAGCTGGATGATTTTTTGGAACGAGACTCGGGGTGGAGTCTAAGGGAGGTTATCAGTTTGGGCATAAATATTAATAAACATGAAGTCATCAATTCTGGGTCCTCTTATATAGTTCTCCCAAAAGAGATACTTCGAAAGCAGGCTATTATTAATGTTAAAAATTATGATGAATATTGTTTTGCATGGGCAGTAACAGCAGGACTACACCCGACAGCTACCCATTCAGATCGTATTTCTTCATACCCACATTTTAGTAATGTTTTAAATTTGCAAAATCTAACTTTCCCCCTCCCTATATCTCAAATTCCAACTTTCGAGAAGAATAACGATATTTCAATTCATGTGTTTGTTTTGGAATTATGTGGAGGTAATGAGCAGGGTGAGGGGGAGAAATTGAAGGTTCTCCCTGCATATTTAACCAAAAATAAATTAGATAGACATTTCAATTTACTATTAATCCAAGATAAATATTATCGAGATGTAGAACCTGCGAATTCTCCAAATTTCATTAACCCCACAGTTAAATTTCACTATTGCCTAATCAAAAATTTATCTAGACTTGTAAATTCTCAAATTAGCTCGCACAACAAAACTTATTTGTGTGATAGATGTTTAAATAATTTCAAGAGTGAGAATAAGTATAAAAATCATGTTGAGGATTGTGGTAAAATGAACATGTGTAAAATAACATTCCCTCAGGATGATTATTTAAAATTTAAGAATCACTCAAACAAACTACCCATACCATTTATTATTTATTTTGACTTTGAGGCTCTCCTATTACCTATTCAGAACTGCCCTCAATCTAATGTAAGTTCATATACGAACAAAACTCAACTACACGAGGCGTATAGTGTTGGATATTATTTAAAATGTCAATTCAACAATTCTCTATCACGATTTGATAGCTATAGAGGATCAGACCCCGCCAAATGGTTGACAGATCAGTTAGATAAAATTGGAGAATTTATCGATCTAAAACTTAAATCTATTGTACCTATAGACTTGAATGGTATTAGTTTACTTGATATAATGAAGGAAACGGAATGCCATATTTGCGAGAGACAGTTCAAAGAGGGGGATGTTCGGGTTAAGGATCACTGTCATTTTACGGGTAAATATCGAGGTCTAGCCCACCAAGATTGCAATCTAAATTATAAATATCGATTCGTAGTACCTGTTGTGGCTCATAACCTCAGCGGGTACGATATGTTTTTGCTGATTCGAGATATTGCCAAAACGTCCAAGCAGAATATTCAAGTACTCCCCATCAATAAAGAGAAGTATATAAGTTTCACTAGAAGCACCAAAAATTCTGTGGTTAAATTCCGTTTCATAGATTCATGTAGGTTTTTAGATTCAAGTTTAGATAAATTAGTTTCTTATTTGAATGTGAGTGACTTGAGTATTCTGAAAAGCGAGTTTGCGCACTTATCCGATGAAAAATTTAAATTATTAACCCGTAAGGGAGTATTTCCCTATGAGCACTTAGATGATTGGGGTAAATTGAACGAGGAAAATCTTCCTCCAATAGAGAAATTTTTTAATAAATTACGCGATGAATCGATAAGTGAGGATGATTATAGGCATGCTCAAACAATTTGGACTAGTTTTAATTGTAGAAATTTAGGCGATTATTCTGATTTATATTTGAAAACAGATGTTTTATTATTGGCGGATGTATTTGAGAATTTCCGCAGCAAATGTATAGATCTTTTTGCTTTAGATCCGGCCCACTATTTCACGGTTCCCTCCTTCACGTGGGACTGTATGTTGAAATATACAAATGTGTCTTTACAATATTTGAAAGACATCGATATGGTCTTATTTGTGGAGAAGGGAATTCGCGGAGGTGTAAGCCAATGCAGTAATCGATTTGCAAAGGCCAATAATAAATACATGAATAATCACGACCCTGAAAAAGAGACAAGTTATCTCATGTATTTCGATGTATGCAATCTATATGGGTGGGCTATGATTCAATATTTACCCTATGATGGGTTCGAGTGGGTTGAAAACCTCGATGATGTAGACGTCAGAAACGTCTCAGACGAAAGTCCAATTGGCTACATATTGGAAGTCGATTTAGAATACCCGCCTGAACTACATGATCTACACAAAGATCTCCCTCTTTGTCCGACACATACAGCACCACCCAACAGCAAATTACCTAAATTATTAACAACTCTCCACAATAAAACTAAATATATCATTCACTATCGAAATTTAAAACAATGTTTGGCGCTGGGGATGGTGCTGAAAAAAGTCCATAGGATTTTAAAATTTAAGCAAGCCCCGTGGCTTAAAGCGTACATAGATCTTAACACTAGATTGAGGGCAGCTTCTAAGAATGCGTTTGAAATAGCTCTCTTCAAGTTGCTAATCAACGCAATTTTCGGTAAATCTATGGAAAATGTACGAAAGCATAGACTAGTTAGATTAGTTAATAAATGGTATGGACCCTATGGGGCTCGCTATTATATTTCACAACCTAATTTCAATAGCAGTAAGATATTTGAGGAGAATTTGGTAGCCATAGAACAGAATAAATTAGAAGTCCTATTTAACAAACCCATTTATGTGGGGATGTCCATTTTGGACATTTCCAAAACCTGTGTTTATAGTTTTCATTATGGCTTCATGTTAAAATTATATAAAGACCCAGGATTGATGCGATTATGTTACACTGATACTGACAGTTTGATTTACCACATTATAACGAACGATGACATTTATGAGACAATTATAAATAAGAATATTGAAAAATTTGACACTAGTGATTATGCCCTAGACAACCTCTTTAAGATTCCCCTGGTTAATAAGAAGGTAGTAGGCTTAATGAAGGACGAGAATAAAGGCCTCCTCATGGATAAGTTCGTCGGTTTGCGGGCAAAAATGTACAGCTTCACTGTCCAAAATCATGACGCTAGTGACGTCACAAAGAAAGCCAAAGGGGTGCGCGAGTATGTCTTACGAAATACGATAACGTTCGAAGACTATGTTAGATGTTTGGAAGAGAACATAGAAATGTATCGCGTGCAGAGATCTATCCGCTCTTTCGACTTAAAGCTTTACACCATAGATCAAAATAAAATCTGTTTGAGCCCCTTTGATAATAAAAGGGTAATATTGGGGGACAAAACAAGCACTCTACCTTATGGTCATTATTCTTTAGGTTAGAATTAAGATTTTTTGTTTTTTCAATTATAAAGATATATGTATTTTTGTTTCAAAATTATAGGTTAAGTTATTATTATTATTATTATTATTATTATATTATATTATATTATATTATATATATATGTGTACTTTTTTTTTTTTCTAAATAAATATTTTATGTGGAAGTTTGGATGTTTTAATAAAACCAAAAATAATAGCATCAATTCTTTTATTGTTCTAAATCATACAGAACTTTATTCTTATAGAAAAATAACATTTCTCTAAGTGTATTGCTTAATAAACAGTCGAGCGAAATACCGATGAAACAATACAAGAGGGCCATTTCATCGGGCTGCTGCTGCTGCTGCTGTGGGTCTCTCATACTTTTAATCATATCAATAACATTATGATAGTATGTGGAAAATCCAAAATGTTCGAGAAAAGACACTCGATGCAATAGCACTCCATCGTTGATTCGAATAATTTCCCGAACATCTTCCTCGCACAACCACACATGAATATTATGCTTTGTAACTTGAAGTAATTTAACATTATTGAAGTACACAAGTTGGACTATTTGGCAGTATTCATTAGATAATATGGGTGTAGCATCGAAATCTGATCGTAAACTTGCGAAGAACTCGATGATTTTCACTCGAAGAATATCGATTAAATCGATCCATTCTAGCAGGCTAAAGCTGAGTTTGCAATTTTGAACGTATTGAACGAGTGAGATTGTAGGTGAGAAGGTCCGTACAGGACTCAATCCACATTTGATTTCATAACTTGCCCCCACCAACGGGTACGTTGTATTCATCAATAGGAATGGTTCATCTTTTGCTTTCATCTCGAACTCTTCTAAAATATGATCCAACTCAGAACAGTTGCTGCTGCTATCTTCATCAACACTAGCCTGGGACAACATCTTATTAAAACTGTTCTGGATTGTTCGATTCACCAGAACCTAACCCTCGCTCACAAAATATTTACTTGCACATGCGCAGGTCATTAGCAGCATATTTCTTTGATTTGATTGGAAGTTTGGATGAGAACATCGAAGCATAAAACTTGAAGTGTGGGGGGAGGAGAAAATTTGTGGTGTTGGTTGCGTAGTCCATCGACTATGTATGAGTCAAAGAAGAAAGTTTTATTAGAAGTTCCTCTACGAATCCCTCGTAGATCCATTATTTCACAGCGGTAAGGCAGAAGCGCGATCCGATAAAAATCGACATCAATTTCATGTAGCACTTTGAAACAATCAAGTATATAGGACCGAGGTTTTGGGGTTATACCAGGAATTTGATGTAATATAAATTTCTTCCATCTATTTTCGTATATAAAGTAGCCTTCAACATTCATATCAATTATCTTCCAATCGTTTTCGGGTGGGTTGAAATCTCCCCCAAAATAGAAAATATCCACATAACCACATTCCTTCACAGCCCCAATAACGAACGTTACAAATTCTCCGGCGATTATCCAATTTTTAGATGGTAATTGTAATTCTTCAAGGGTTTCCATCAAATTTGGAGGACATGCTACACTTATAAATTGTTTTGCATCGTACACGGTGGTAAGTACATTATGAACAAAACTGTTGTATAATTGCAAAGACATTTTCACGCAGACTGATTCGATTATTTGACTTCCACTGGGTTGAACCACCAGTCAAATATTTTATTAGGAAGACATGCGCAGCAGCAGCAGTACATTATACAACATCAGAATTTTCAATCCAACTTTTCTCTTTTATACCATACCATTTTACATACATTTTATCACCCTTTTTCCGAAGCACCTTCTCAATCAAATAAACATCGGGCTGTTTGGTTTTCTGTAATTCTTCCTCGTAGAAACAGCCGCTGATTGGTGCGTTGGTCATATCTTCTAGTAGATATGTGACCGGGTTGGTAATTTTAACTTTGATGATTTTAAATAATTCCGCACTCCAATTGGGCGTAAATCCCTTCTCAAAAATATGTTTAGCTTTACTTATTCGCACAATATCCCCTACGTGGTATTTGTGAGGTAGGGCCAACTTAATGTGCGAGTAAGATTGCTTCAATATGCGACTTTCATTCTGTTTCGTAACCTTAAACGGAGCCATTTTTATAGTTCTATGTTTACGATGATTATATTTTTCGGTGACTTCAGGGAGTGTATCCACCCATTTGTATTTTCCTGTCAGACTGAATTGCTTGTAGATCGCTTCTTTCAACGTTCGAATGACGCGTTCAGCAATGGCGGCTTTCTTCACAGAATACGTATTATAATGGTTGATTTTATGTTTTTTCATTAGCTCGTCAAAGTGTCTGTTGAAGAATTCTTTTCCTTGATCGCTTTGCAGGTTCCTAGGCGTACGATGTGACCCTTCTAGCAATATAGAACTGACCGCTTTCCGAACCTCTTCGGCTGATTTCGTTTTCAGCGGGCGTGTCCACAGAAATTTCGAGAAGCAATCGATCACCACCAAAATGTATTTAAATCCACGATTTTCGCGCGCATAATTACCCATCTCGGCAAGATCCATTTGCCACAAGTCATCCAAGCCTTTTATGATTGTTCTGCGACGTTTAAAATTCTTTCGAACAGGCTTATGAAGCTCATCAACCACCTGCGCTTTACCCCGCATCATTTTTTTAGGTCGATCAGTGTTGTCGGAGCTAATAACTTTTGTGGTGGTGGGGAGGTGGTAGTAGCTCTTTTATAAGGATGATATGTAGGTATCTGTAGAAATGTGGATAGTTTTTTTTCTACGCCAGCCAGTCTGGTACCTATGTCTATTTGTTCAATTTTCGATATTTCGCTTCTAATGTCTTGTATACTTTGGTTTACGGTGGTATAATTCGATCTAGATGTCTGCTCAATACTACTAAGCGTTTTATACTCCAATTCTATGGTTATAAGTTTACTATTGATGGTCTGTATACTATCGAATAGGTCGTTATATTTCGAACTGTTTTCTTGATCGTTACTAACAAGTGTTTTATAGTCTTCACGTATTTTCTTCAATAATTTTTCAAGATTTACCTCATTTGCTTTATTAGTTTTGAACGATGCTATCATACCATCTACAAGTTTTTCAATTTTAATTCTATTTTGTGTTGTAGAAGCAATCAGAGAGTCTGTGAATTTTTTATTTTCGATGTGAAGGTACCCACCCTCATTATGTATACTCTGTTTTATAGCTGTAGAGTTGACATCACTTTGATTTTTGTATGACTGTATTTCGGTATAAAGGATCTTCAAATCTTCGCGAAGTGTATCTATTAATCGTGTTAAACTTGGAATTGAGGAATTCGTGATGTTATTGACGTTTATATGAATGGCTGCATACTTTACCAAAACTTCACTTAAATTCGCATTCACTCTAGTGATAGTGTTATCTACATATGCTTTGTTTGCAACATCATTATCCGAGATAGGTATTTTCACATTACAAATTTTCAAATTTTCCATATCCACATCACCTTCGGGCGTATGCCTTAAAATGTTCATAAACATCGATCTGCGTTTGAAAACGTCGACGATGCTATCACCCGACAACGCTGATCGTCTACCGAACTTATCAAGACTCATTATATAAATGGTGTTGGGTTGAAGTATCCAGTACTAATATATGATGTTTGCCTCTCTTAGTTCATTTATTATAGCAACAATTTCATTATCGTGCGAAGTATTTCCAGCTTGTTGTGATGCCATCAGTAGTTTTAGTCGGTCCACCAGCTCGTTTGGATCATCCCAAAAAATATATTCCATAGGCTTCTTGTTGTATGTTAAATGTAAACCGCTACCGCTTGCTGCTGCTGTCGAAGTCGTCTCCGACGATGATACAGAGGCTGGTCTAAACATAGGTTTAATTATGGACATGTACTTTATCGCACTGGTACCCTTCAAACGACCATTAACATTTTTATGTGCATTTGTTAACCTCAAAATTTCTTTGTATGCTGCTCGATCGTTATTCGTGAATTTTGTGGGTGTTTTGTAGAATATGAGATCGTACAATCCAGGTGTTCCCTTTGCGCTATATCCTGCAGTTTCGATATTCTCCCCGAATATTATCTTTTTAACACCTAGAATCCAACCGGCAGAGCTCGCATCATAAACAGGTCCATATACTTTATCGATTTTCTTGTTGTTTTCCCAATGCTCTTGAACATATTTACGAACTTGTGGGGGGTAATGTGCGAGTGAAGGTTCAATCTCAGTCATAGCATCATCGAACGCGTCATCCTCCTCTCCCCCCTCTTCTTCTTCTTCTTCTTCGTAATCGTTATCTTTAGGTTCTAATTTTATTTCTTTTTTCATTAACTGCGCAGTAGGATGTTTAATTTTTTTAACGATCGCTTTCAATGGTGTGGCGATAGGTTTGAACAGTTGTTCTATTGATTCGTCTTCTTCAGATTTACCTAGCTTCAAGGCCAAATATTTCTTCCTTATAGACTTACTCAATTCGAAGATTTTTCGCTTACGTGCTAACTGATCGGCGTCCATCTTGTATTTGGACTAAAATTAACAATTCACGTTTTTATATATACGTCGAAACCTTTGCGGTATCTACCATCGTTCAAGTCGAAATCCTTTGCAATGACCAAAGTTCCGAAATTATCCGTCCAGCACATGGCGCACATCTTCTTGAACTGATTGAAATCGACGTCAGGCGATACGTGCTCATCAAATACATGCTTCAAATTGATCTCGTCCTGCTTAAAAAGAACGATCAAATTACAATTGTCGCGAATCAATTGTTTTGGTATTTTCGAGTACGTTTGGCACAGATATGCCGCATCGATATTCTTATGTCTACACATGGAATAGTATTCCCGAATTTTTTGTTGGCCCTCGCACGCGATGTCATCAAAAAGGAATATGGAATTAGCTTTAGCCTCGTTCGGGCTTATTATTTCCTCGTTGTCCTTATAGGGAAAATAGCCGACACCTTTAACTCGATCTAAAACTTCCTGCAACAGTTGATACTTGGGCTGATACAACGACTTTGAGTATACGTAGACGTTTTTGAACTTTGCCCCATTTGGATTAAATAATAGCGATAACATCACGTTCGTTTTACCACACCCACTAGGTCCACAAATTATAGCGCGAAAAGAGTCGGGTAACAATTTACCATGTTTACCTATGCGATTAGTAGTCGCCGACCCAAGGTCTAAATTTTCGATGGGCAGTGTCTGCTCTTGTTGAACGGTCTTCATATTGTGAGGTAGTTTGAATCTGATGATTGCTTTTATAAATAGAAACGTTTGGAGATCGCGAGCTCAGTATCAATGTTGATCTATCAGGGTGAAGGTCTGTTGAATTCGCTCATAAACAGTCTCCCGTTCGAAGTACATATTCCATCGTATCAATTCTGTGGACCTGGTACTAAGCTACAGAAGCGACTTGCGCGTGGTGATAAAGGTGTTAATCCGTTGGATTCGGCCTGTCGCGAACACGACATAGCTTATTCTCAGCACAAATCTCTAGAAGATCGTCATAAGGCTGATAAAATATTAGAGGACGCAGCTTGGCAGCGTGTTAAATCTAAGGACGCTAAGGCCGGCGAAAGACTAGCTAGTCTATTGGTTACTGGGGGAATGAAAGTTAAACGTAAACTAGGAATGGGTCTTAAGAAACGTGCTAGTCGTCGTGGAGGATGTTGCTTTCGGAAAGATATAGTGGGACATATTTCTAAGTCTATGGAACCATCTGCGTCGTTGCGAAAGTCTGCTATGAATGCATTGAAAGCTGCACGAATAGCTATTAAGCGAGTCGGAGGTAAGAAGCGTGTTAAAGTACCACGCATAATACCCCTGCCAAAATCTGGAGGATTCCTCCCGTTATTACTACCTATTTTGGGGGCGCTGGGGGCCTTAGGGTCTGTGGCTGGTGGTGCAAGTGCCATCGCTAATACAGTAGTCAATGCTAGAAACGCCAAAAAGAAGCTTGAAGAGGATCAGCGTCATCATGCAGCTATGGAATCGTTAGGTAAAGGATTATACTTGCGGAAGAATGCGAAAGGTGGATTTGGGTTGTTTTTGAAGAAACAACAAAAAAACTTCCAATAGAGCTACCCAATAGACCGTTGTATGATGTGGATTTGGTGCGTTTCGCAAAAAAAAATGAAAATATCTCATTTTCGTGGTGTCTTTATGCGAGACAATTTACCTAGGAAACGTCCTTGGAGACAAGAATGTGCCATTTTGAATTTGGATTCGATCAAAAACAGCGGTACTCATTGGGTGGCCTTTAGAAAAATAAATAACCAAGTGGAATACTTTGACTCTTTTGGAAATTTAAAACCACCCAAGGAACTAGTTCGATATTTGGGTGGTGGTGGTGGGGTTAGAATTTTCTATAATAACGACGCTTATCAAAAGTATGATCAGGTGATTTGTGGACATTTATGTTTGAAATTCCTCAGTTCTACGTAAACATCTAGAGTGAGCAGTCATGTCTGAATCATACGATAAATTTATCGGAAAGATTATGCAACAACTTTCTGTTGATATTCAAAGACCTGGAATGCTTGCAATCATCCGATACGTATATGATAATCTAATAAAAGCAATGGAAAAACCTTCGAGCGAACTAAGCAAAAGAGACTTATTATTTCTCCCGATGGAATACATTCTAAAACATTTGGATTTGGTGTCTCTCAATCAGAATGAAGTTCCGAAATATATGTTGAACACCCTTTACCGTCATATGAGGTGTACGGAACATATCGACGAAGATTGCGATTGTCTGCCACCTCCTCGCAAACTATGTTCGCAATGTTTATCTGAACAGATATCGAAGGTTATGGAGACCGAGGGAATAACGCATCATGAGAAGCAGGTGTTGATTGAAGAAGTGTGCAGAGACGATCCATACTTTATGCGATCATACTTATTCCATATATTAATGTGCAAATATAAATAGAAATGTTACAATAAATTCGTATCAGTATCATGTCGCAGTTATTCACGCTAACAAGCACCAACCATATATTCTCGTTCACACCGCAGAATTCGATCGAGTTGAAGCCTGATAAGCGATACTATTTGGCTTTGTTAGGATTCACTTCTTATAACTCTATACCGAATATCGAGAACGAGAAATTTTACTATTTTGGGGACGATGGAAAGACTTTGAAAACAATCGAAATACCTTCGGGTAACTACGAACTATCCGACATTGAAGAATTAATTCGGAAAAGATTGAACGTGAAAGAAGATGTCTTCTCGCTGAAGCCCAATAACAATACATTAAAGTGTGAGATATTCTATAAGAACCACGACATTTCGTTTGTTAAGGAAGATAGCCTAGGCAAAATATTGGGGTTCTCGCGTAAAGTCTTGAAAAAGGGCGTGGTCCACATGTCCGATTTACCAGTCAACATTATAAAAGTAAGCAACATCCGATTCGAATCAAACATTACCGTAGGAGCCTTCTACCGAGATAGACCTGCGCATACGATCTACGACTTCCCCATCACAGACGATCCTGGCTATAGAATTGTGGAACGTCCAAAGAATCCTCTATATTTACCAGTGTCAGATATCGGTGAAATTACCAACATCACCGTACTCGCTCTAGATCAACATTCGAACCCGATAAATTTTCGAGGTGAAGAAAGTGTTTTACATCTACATTTACAAGAAGTCTGAAAACAGAATATGGGATTAGTTGTTGCTGTGGGTAATAAAAGAACCTCACACACTTCATATCCATCAGTCTTCAACAAAACACCGAAAGTGCGAGAGCTAACCCTCACCAAAGCCAACCGATTAGTTCTACAATCTTTAGGGTTTCGCCTTAAATAAAAAATGCCTAATAAGCGAAAGTTTGGTGGTGTAGATGTTGATGGTGGAGATAACAATGTTATCTCATCAATTTTCGATTTATACCAGCAGCCGAAATTCGATGAGTCGATTCGGAAAGCCGAGTATAGATCGATTACACCGTTCGTTAAAGCCTTCAATAACAGCGATATCGTGGAGTTTGAAATAAATCAAGTGGACGCGTTTTTTTCCATGAAGGATACTCTATTGGTGATCAAGGGAAAAATCGAAGTGAAGGGTGGAGGTAATGTTATATTGTTACCGAATTATGGAGCCTTCCTTTTCGACTCGTGCTCGTACGTTGAGAGTGGTAGGGAGATCGAAACAGTTCGAGATCCTGGTATAGTCAGCGCTGTTCGAGCATTTACCTGCTACACCCCTACTGCTTCTACGCATATGGCTACCGCTAGTTGGTTGTACCCCCTTGAGAGCGTAGTTTTGCACGAAACTAAATCATTCAGTCTATTGATTCCGCTGAAGCATATATTCAACATTTTCAACGATTACCCGATGATTACATTTGGTAGGCAGACTATTCGACTGGTGCGTGCTCGAAACGATAACGATTGCGTTAACATTGAGACCGCCACGACCACCGTTAAATTCCTGATTGATAGTATGGAATTGAAAGTGAAGTATATCTATCCTAACGATATAATTAGAGAAAAGCTCTTGCGAGCAATCAAGAGTGATTCGCCCATCCTAATTCCATTCCGGAAGTGGGAATGCCATGAGCTTCCTGCCATAACAAGCGAGGCCCGACGAGAAATTTGGGCGGTCAAGACTAGTGCGGCAGTTGAAAAACCTCGCTATGTCATAGTATTCTTTCAAACAGACAAACGAAACAATGTGAAGGCTAACCCCACAATATTTGATCATCTGGATATAACAAGTATTCGCTTATCTCTAAACGGCGAATATTACCCTAACGAGCGGATGAACTTGGACTTTGCCAAGGATGATTTCGCGCTCGCTCACCATAACTACACAGAGTTCTACTCTAGCTATACAAATTCCTCGTCGACTGCTGTGAAACAACCAATGTTAGATTACACCAGTTTCAAAAAGCGCGCCCTCTACATAATCGATTGTTCGAAACAGGAGGAAGCAGTGAAATCTGCAACTGTTGATGTGCGATTGGAAATCGAGGCAGATAAGGGATTTCCAGCCAATACGAAAGCATATTGTATCATCATTCACGATTGTTTGATGGAGTACTCCCCACTCTCGGAAATAGTGAAGAGTCTGATCTAAAACTTACTGTCTAACGACTATGAGCGATCAGTTTAGTACGAGCCATCATGAGGATAGCATTGGTTGACATTCAGGGATTCATCATCGATGATGTGTTTCACCCCAAAGAAATGTCTATACAAATTGGGTTCAAACGACATTATTCGTTGTTTAAGCCACCCACACCGCTAACGATGTTAAGTGAGAAGGACCGAAAATCTGCTTGGTATTTGGAACATTTTTGTCATGGTTTGGAATATACATCGGGTGATGTGGAATATGCAGAAATTGATACTATCCTAAGATTGACTCTACTGTGTGCAGCAGACATTATATATGTTCGAGGTCATCAGAAAGCAGAATTTCTCGCGAATAAGTGCAAGGAGCTAGATATCTTTCCGAGAATCGTAGATGTATGCAGTTTCGACAACACCCTATGCCAAACGGGGAAATTCGAGCCTACAAACAGACTGAGCTGCCTAAATCATCGCAATGATGGGGGGAAATATATGTGTGCAGTCAACCATGTCGATAACCTACAACATTGGTTCCTCACGATCATACTTCCTAAATGAAATGTACTTTTCGTAAAAATAAATAAAAAATATTATTAATATTCGATATTTCATTTCTCATACACCTCCCACCCACACATCATGAACGACTTCGAGTCGCTTGCGAGTCGCTTTCGAGTCGCTTGCGAGTCGCTTGCGAGTCGCTTCCGAGTCGCTTCCGAGTCGCTTCCGAGTCGCTTGCGGGTTTTTCCTCATTTACATGTACCCCAAGAGAGTTTTTCGGAAAAAAGTTTGAAATTCTTATTCTACGCGTTAAGACCTTTCATTTGATACCCATGAAGCCCCACTTAAAAAATATTCTTATTCAGCACATCACGTAGATTCTGAATATGCAATAAAATGACCACTTCCTGTTTCACTTCCGGTGTAACAATGTGTCGAATATATAACCCACTTCCGGTTTAACCCTGATGATGATGATGTTTGACAGTGGTGATGACATCTTCATGAAGCAGCCTGTACCTTTTGGACCGAAGGTACAGATTGCTCCCCAGAGGTGGCGGAGCCCCCTCCAGGAAGCAATCTGTACCTTAGGTCCACCATGACAGCTGGTTCTTATGGTCGCCATGACAGTTGGTCCTTATGGTCGCCATGACAGCTGGTTCTTATGGTCGCCATGACAGCTGGTTCTTATGAACGCCATGACAGCTGGTCCTTATGGCCGCCATGACAGCTGGTTCTTATGGCCGCCATGACAGCTTGTTCTTATGGTCGCCATGACAGCTGGTCCTTATGGACGCCATGACAGCTGGTCCTTATGGTCGCCATGACAGCTGGTTCTTATGGCTGCCATGACAGCTGGTCCTTATGGACGCCATGACAGCTGGTCCTTATGGTCGCCATGACAGCTGGTTCTTATGCTCGCCATGACAGCTGGACCTTATGGTCGCCATGACAGTTGGACCTTAGGGCCGCCATGCTGCCATGTGTTAGTCACGTGACTCTGTACATGTGACACACTTTTTGAACACACCCTGTATACTCTTTACAAATAAAATAAAATCCTTATCACCTACATCCTTTCAAAACTGATAAGGTCGAGCTCATGCACCGGATGCACATCGACAGCTAGACCGGAAGTGGAGACCGGATATCCTGGTCCCGTGGTAGTCCAGTACATCTACTGCCGTCGTCACGCGTCGAAAAAACATATACCGACGCGACACCGCGTTACGATATAAACGAACACATAGAAGAGCTAGAACGGATGAACGTGACCGATTACAACGCTGAAATGAACGGTATGGCCCTATGAGATAAGACATGAACACTGGCACGAGAAATATCACCGATATTATGAACGGCATTGCTGGTGCCGCCGACAGCACTTCTGGATGGGTCGGTGTTTTCGACAACATCACGTTGAGCGATGCCATGTCGCTGGCCATGTGCTTCTCCGTAGCTTGTTCCCTATCCGGATTCGTCATTTACTCGCTCAAGTGTTTTCGCGAAATACAAAAGATACGATATCACGCGTTAATATTGAACGAACGTGAAAATAAGACCGTAGTATGACGTTCCAAGCATTCGTATACAACGCCGATGCGAAAAATCTGACGATACGTTCCGTTATTCCGATAGACACGTTCGATAATGTGACGGCTGTGTCATCGAACGGAGGTATAGTCGACGACTTTCACGCCGACGACGAAGTCGACTTATCCGTGAAAATTGGACATTTCGCATTGTACGATATCGACTCGACCGAAAGCAGTACGATCAGAGGGATGTTAATATTGGAAATTCTATCGAAACGATCTGCCTTCTACGACCGCGGGAGCATCGGTGATGGGAACGATGGTTGGAACTTTATGAGAAAAAACAAAAATACACCTTTACATCGTTTATTCAATGAAATTAATTCACAATATGTGATAACGTAATATATCTTTGATTTTACCATTATTATCTGCCTCGAATTTGTCATATCTAATTTTATATTGTACTAGTTCTACGTGTCGCAATAAAAACAATAATTCTTCGATATCTTCTTCTTCTTCTTCTTCTCCTTTTCCTTTTACGTTATTCGAAACGACGACGGGAGCAGTCGTGGTGGTACTATCGATAGCGGTACGATTGGTGGTAGTGGTAGTGTACTTCGGGTTGTCGGATACGTGCTGTTTTTTTCGTATGACGGATTCGATCAGGACGATGTTGGAGTCCAGGCCGGTCGAATACCATCGCAGTTTATTAGCATCGAAATTGCGTATCGTTAGATCGCGGGCGAGGAAATCAAAGTTCTTTTCGTAGCTGGTTAACGTCGATTTGCACAAGTCGTAAATCAATTCGATCGTTTGATACAATTTCAATTTTACGTATAAACTTTTCGTTCCGTCGCCGAATATAACTATCGCCAATTTACCGTCCGTCCGTTCCGACGAACGAGCAATTTGTTCGTCGTGTCGCGTTGCGTTCCGTTTCGAATAGAAAAAATAATCGTCGAACAAGTGTAGCGGATAATCGTAATGATAATAGGTGAAATGTTTATCGTCGTGCTTGTGAAATTTCGAGATCAATTCTAGCGAATATATCGGATCGATTTCGTGGAAAGTTCGTGCGATTCTCGTGGTGGTGTCCGTTTCGGCGTACGGCTGACTCTTCGTGTTGGGATCGCTCGAATCGAACGCGAATCCGTGTAATTGATTTTTACCGTATAAAGATACGCCGTATATTTCCGTCACTACGATATGATCTTGGCTGATGTCGTTCATACCGCTCGTCGTGGCATCGTCGTCGTCGTCGTCGTCGTCGTTCGAAAACATCTCCACTTGCACTATCAATCGTTGTAAGCAGTACGACGGCAAATCGAATTCTCGCAACGCCTTCACGGTACGCACGACGATTTTGTCATTTTCCCATACGCCGGTGCCACGTATACCGTTCCATTTGGGAGCTACGAAAACGTTGGTCATGTTCGAGCGTGCGTCGAATCGTACTTTCGACATGAACTTGCCGTATTCGTGTGTGAAATTTCGCGTGTAATCTTGCATCAGTTCACCGATACGCTTTTCCTCGCCGATACAAATACGCTTGGCACCCACCACGATTTCACGTAGCAACGGTACGGGTATCAGAGCGAGTACGTCGTCGACGAACGCTCTTATCGTTGCGGACGACATCGACTTATCGTGACATAGCTTACTGTCGAATTCTTTCTCGAATTCCAAATAGTAAAACTCGTCCATGGGTCTTCGTCCTTGTTGCGTTCCACCGAAACTGTAACCTTTACCGATCGAAAAACGTACCCTTTTATCGGGGAAATTTCTCAGACATATTCGTGACTGACCGAAAATCGGTATGAACGAACCGTCGGTATCGTTCGAATTATCCAGCACGGTCCGTTTGAATTCTTCGTAAGTGAGACTTTCTTTGTAGCTACGTTTCCACGTACATTCCACCAATATCTCCGTTCGTTCGTCTAACGTGAACGGCACTATCGTCGACGATCTGGACATCGTCCGTTTCCTTTGGAACGAGAATTTATCGTTAAATGTTGCGGACGACGACGACGACGACGACGATACTAACCGTTTGATGTTCGCATCGTTGAGCATATCGTCGTGTAACGGATCGATTAATTTCTCTATATCTGCGTAGGGTATAGGTTGAACATCTTTAACGATGACACGATACATTCCTTGAAATCGATCGTAATCGTCGTTGCGATCCGTACGAATGCCATAATCGCTTTCTTCGACATATCTTTTGATCTCGTCCAATCGCGTCGTCGCCTTTCCGCTATATCTGATGTTGGTCTCGTAACACCACGTTTTGTCGTCGCCGTATTTATCCAGTACGAATTGACCGGTATCGTAGAAACTTTTAACGTCCATCAGTAACGTGACCGTAAGTTCTTTCTCTTCTTCGAGTTGCTGCATGTAGCCACTTTCTTCCCTCTCCGGTCCACGTCGAAATAATCGCTAACGGAACTACCGTGATAACGGTATGGTGGTGGATGTGGTGGTGGTGGTTGTTGTCCCGTTGGCGGTGATGGTGTTGTATGAACGTAGGTTATAGGGAGACTATACGGAAAACGGATAAGACGGTTTCGTTCGGCTTATCCGAACCGCTTCTTCGTCGTTTAGAACGTGAAGTTTCTTCGTCCATAGGTATTTGTGTATCGTTCGTTATTCTATCGACACAAATAAATTGATAAAATAATATAGGTCGTTTTTTTTCTACGAATATAACCGTACAGCCGGGAAGATGATGACGACGATAATCGGCGTGACATCTGACGTTGGCCGTCAATATATTAGAAATCGAATTTTCGAATAACGCAAAAATAACTTCCAACTGGTGAAAATTTATCAACAATCTGGTACCGAATTTGTACGGATGGCTATTATCGACGACGACGACGACGTTTTCGGGGTTGAAACAACGCAATAAGCCGTACGATAACAATCGAATACTTCGCTCGCTGTTGACGTACGAAGGTTCCGGAAAACCTTCGACGACGACATCGATATAATGTACGGGTCTGACGTTATTATGGAAATTACTCGTCGTATCGTAGAATAACTGTTCGTTAGTCAGGACGATGGAAGGCCGTGGTGTCGATGAAGAGCGACGACGTTCATTTCTCGACCCCAAAACGACCAGCGTGAAATGTGGTAGGTGACGGGTATGGTCATCGGCAAGGAGGTTACGTTGTTGTTGTTGTTGTTGTTGATCGACACCGTCCAGTTCGATTCTGTTCAATCGTATCGACGTATAATTCGATCCGTTCATATCGACATCGTCCGTCGAAGGATGATCAGAAGGAGCAGCAGAAGAAGAAGAAGAAGAAGAAGAAACGGTATTATCGTAATACCACGTTTCGTACGCGTACCACTGTCGATCTATTAAAAAAATTATCTGATCGGTAACGATAAGTATCGTCGTCCAATCGATATTTTCGAACGTATCGTGGAATATTCGAGCCTTGATCACCACGTTCGATTTTTCCGTATACATCGTAACGTGTTTTTCCAACGTGGATTCCATCTTACTGTAAGATGCTCGTATTAATCGTGATACTATGTTCTTTGTTGTTTTTAATCTTGTCGATCGTTACAAATAAATCTACGTTAGACGAGCGGCCTCCAGATTTTGACGTGATCGTCGCAGACCGGCAAACGAAATTATCGATCATCAATTATTGTCACTATCTACGACGACGACGACCGTCTTTAAAAGGCTCGTCAAAACTTTATTTCCCGTACATTCCAGTCGTTCTTCCCGATCACTCAGACCCTGTTTCTCGTTCTTCTCCTTCGTCTTCACCACCACCACCACCACCACCACCACCACCACCACCACCACCACCATTGAGAATACCTGTATATGAATTGAGTTTTCTCGATAACGATAGTACCGTTCAAATCAGACCGTACAAATACGTTGACTTACCTTTGACGGGATCGCGTTCGTCGTTGTCTAGGCCGCTACGGAAAAAATTCAACGTAAAATATATGTTTCGATTCGATCGAGGTACGTTCGACGTCGTTAGATCGATCGGACAGGAGGAAAATTTCAAAGTATCGGCCACGCTCGAAAATGTCCACGTAGAATGGCTAGATAAATCGATAACGATGAAATTGCCGCACCGATTCGACCCCACAGACAACGAACAATTATTCCCCGTGAATATATGCGAAGCGGGTGATGATATTCGCCGCACGCCCGCGTTTCCGATTCCTATCACCGGTTCGTTTTCCGACAACACGATATTGCAAGTATTCTCGGACGACAGGGCGTTATCCGAGTCTCGTTCTTTGGCGGGGTTCGGTCTGATCGGGTGGAAATATAGATCGAATCAATACGGTCGTTGCGACGACGACGCCGTGTTCACTTTACACGACTGCCCGGAGCGCACGATATACGGAGGTGCGGGTAGATGCTTATCGGTCGACGAGACCACTCAAACGTGCTTGCGTCATCCCGCGTTCACGATCGAACATCCGATCGATCGAGCGAAATATTTTCAGTGTACGAACGAGTTTCCATTTTACGAGGAGAAATCTTGCGGATTCGACGAAACATTTTCGGTCGAAAGTTTGAAATGCGAATCGAAAAACGTATGTCGCGACAGATCCAACGGTAAACTCGCCATGCCTCGGTCGTTGCGAACGATCTATTCGGGCGAAACGTACGTCGAATGTATCGGCGGTCGGAGTTACGTGAGAGATTGCGCCGTTAAATACGTGAACGCTAAATTGACAGAACTCGGAGACGGATGTTGTGACTCCGAGTGTAACGGCAAAGCCTTCGGCGAGGGAGACACGGTCGTCGTGATCACCGTCCAAAACGTACGAGATCGCATAAATCTAGTAGAATACCCGGGCGATGTGATCGTTTGCAACGGAGGTTTGAGAACTCCGTTCGACCGACAAGGTCTGGTAGATCAACGACCCACGCTTGTGACGAGACGAGAGGTCGTGAATAAATCGCACATGGCCAAAATCTACGCTTCCGCTAGCACGAACATGGACATTGTACGGCTCAAACGCTACGAACTGATCGCCGAGTACGAATTACCTTCTTTTATTTTCGCACGAGACGACGGTGGGAAGGTGTCGAAGAAAACGTTGCATACGTTTCGTGACGCGCCGGAATTATTCAAAACGGGTAAAATACGTGTAATATCGTCTTTCACCGCAGACAAATCCATGTACGCGTTCCTATGTTTCTCTCTGTACCTGAATATCGAAGAGAACATCGCAACGTCCCTCACCGACGATCTGATATTGGATTCGCGCGGAACGGTACCACCGCGCGTTTTATCTTCGACGGAAGCGGATTATTTCCGATTCGACAGATCGAAAGTATTCGGTCTGACGAATATCCAAGCTTGCTCGTGGAAAAGCAAGGATAAAATTTTCGTATTCGACGAGGCGTACGATGACTTTCTAGAAAACGTCGTTTCTCCTACGACGACCGCGACGAACGTAAGTAGCGACGCGTTCCTAACCAATCATTTGTATCACACCGACCTGTTAACTTTACCGATCGTATCGCAACATCGTTCGATACCGTTCGTCGAAATGAACGAAGACGAATGTTTACGGACGTTTTATGAAAGTGACGATCATCCAAGTCGAATCGGAGGGTACGAATTGAAAAATGAACATCTAAACGATATCGGAGTAAAGACCGATACGTTCGTGGAATTCGCTTGTTCGTTGGTGGGATTTCGAACTGACGCCGGAAAAATGTGCGCGATAATGAAAGATGCGATATTCGCACCACAATAAAAAGACACGAGCGAGGAACCGCCGTCCCATAACGACGATGACTACCACGTACACGGGAGCTATAATACATATTTTCATTTCGCTATTCTTCTTTTTTTACAACATACCGTCGTTCGTCGATAACGTTTCGATTCTGTACGCATGGTATAGCAATACAGATGGCAGTGTAGAATTAGACGAGGAACGGGAGTGCGAAAAAAAATCAACGAGCGGTGTGCGAAAACTGTAGAGCGATGGCCAAATCCGACGGTCATTACGCGACCCCGAAAGTACCGGCGGTGCCGGTCGAATGTGCGAGTCCAGCTTGCTCGATAGAAATCGATACGTCGAATCGAGATGACATTCGGTGTTCTGCAAACAGCGATGTCACTCTTGCCGGTTACATTCCTATGACGAGCATAACGCGTTTGAAGAAATTTTCCGTCGACGTTGATCACATATACGAACCTATGGACAATGTACTGTCAACGTCGGAAGGAACATCACAGGGTGCTGTACAGTCTTCGTCGTCGTCGTCGTCCTATACGGCTTGCGATGCCGGACAATGTTCGACAATAATCGAAACCGACGGTGAGAATATTACAAAACCGACACGATCCCAGTATTATCGTCATCAGAGCGATGATGGTGCGTCTTCGTCTACGTCGCCGCAAAATTATTACCTAAGAACGGAATATTCGCCCGACGCAATCGATTTGACATCCGAAACAGATGCGTTTATCATCGATGGACCTACAGCGACAGCAGCAGCAACAACAGTAACAACAGCAGCAGCAGCAGTAGCAGCAGCAGTAGCAGCACCTTCTTCGTATCATTCCAACAATTATTATAAAATTTTATTATAGATCACTATGACGATCGGAATAGCTTCGCTGTTTTGTTCGTGGACTTCGGTGTATTTTATAATGAATCCATCGTCCCCGCCTTCCGAATTGTGCGTGAATTTTTCGTATCCGCTCGACTACAGATGGTCGTACATAAAATTGCTTGTATCGTCGGATTTTTTGGTAAATCTAACAGAAAGAATTGATCATATGAAGATTCTATCGGACAATCGCATAACGTTGAACGAAACGCGATTTCTGTTCTACTATACCATAATGACAAATGCGAATTATTATAATCGGGTCCCCTCCGTGTGTCTCGAGCGGTACATCGTATCTGGATTCGACGAACGATACGTTAGAATAACATCGCACGATAATTTAGGACGTTTCACGAGACTGTGTCGATTTGTTGATGTTTTGGGTGAAATGTCAGCGATACATCACGACAACCAATCGCTGTATTATTTTTTAGATCAGAACGTCGAATTTTCCGAACTTGTCGATATAATTCAGTGTTACGTTAGAGCCTTGGAAAATTTGATACATCGAAAGGAGAATCGTCGTCGCTACTCTCAAGAAAGATCGGATTTCGAAAAAATTGCGTTTTACAACGTGATAATGATTACTATGGAATTTTATCGTGAAATATGTACTGTCTGATGATGTTTTAACCCATTTACAGCCAACGCGACCGCCATGAGATGCGGATTTTACCATTATAAACATTTCGAGCAACTACATTCGGTAGCGAATATTTTACAGTTTCAATTTCCGAATTACCGAATCTGTGGATGAGATAGGTTTAATATTGTACGATCTAACCTCAATCGACTCGGCTATTGGAACTGAGTACTGCGTTCATTTGTTTGTGACGAATAAAAAATATGTTCTTAAATGTTTTTGTTTTATTTTCCTATTACATATTCATTAAAATGTTGACCATGCACTGTAATTTCACGATTCTATCTGCACACGGTTCGTCTCGCGCATGTGTGTCCGTACAACCTAACACGTCATGGAAATCGTCCAAAGTAAAGTCACGATGATTGACATCGTTCGTAACGATCGTGCGACTCCATACCATTGTACGCACGGAAAATTTGTATAAATCGTATCGAATCAAATTCTTCAAAGTCGTCCCCTTCAATGAATACCACTCAACCGTCGTTGTTATTCGGTCGTTAGTAATTAGCAATACCAAACCTCTATTGTCGTATACGAATCGGAAATATCCGTCGAAAAATTCTTCATTTTTATCATCATACCAGCTGACGATAATCGTCGGTAGCTCCGAGCGATAATTATAAATATTGTTGATCACCGTGATCGGCGAAACGCTCTTGGTGATATCTTCCCACGTTCCCACCGAAACATGCTGTCGAATACGATCTAATTGATCATCCGACATTTCTCGCAAAAATACAAAATCGTTTGTAATTTGAAATTTTCTTTCGGTGTTCCAATTGTGTGGAACGCCGTGCAAAATTGTAGATAGATTTCCTCGCCGAATAGCGGCTGCGATATATATAACATTCGAATCGTGTTTCAAACATTCCATACCAATAAAGACAGCGTTTGCGATCAGAGACTTGCAACTTTTCTCGGTCAGAGCCCAACAGCTATCCTCGATGACCTTATCGCGGGTGTGCACGATGAATAAATCACCATATCGAACAGTCATCGACGCATCTCGTGAATCAGAATATGTACTCGACCAATCTTTCACGTCCGAAACACCCAAAATGTCAATAACGGACGAACTATCCGATGAAGTCACCTCGGCACATTCCTCGTCGTTTTCAGTAATAGCTACCGGAATAAAGGACGAATCATCCTCAATTCGTTCTTCGATAATATATTCCGATGAGATCACCTCGACACCGTCGTCGTCACATATGAAAGGTACCGTCAACACTCGTTCACTATTTTCGAATTGTTTTTTTCTGATTTTCCGATGTGCACATTTTTTCGAAGTAGTGCGTTTGTGATCCAAACCGCCACACGTTTTACACGGCATATGGACTGAAAGTGACACACGAGCACCACCTATCAAACAGTTTATACAGAATGAGGCAACTCGATGAGATATACTGTGACTAGTGTACGGATGAGTGCCACCTGTCGGATTGTTATAGAAATTTCTTGTTATAACATACGGAGCGTCACCTGTTGAAATGTAATGCGATCCCGTTGAGGTAATGTAAAAAGCGCCATCTTTTGAAATATAATACAATTCCGATGTGATAACTTGATGAGCGCCACCTATCGAAATGTTATATCAATTTGTTACAGTAAGCAGATGAACGCCATCTGGCGGAGTTTTTTCAAACTTTCATCCAACACGTACAGTGTGAAACGTACCATAGATATACTATGTATTCTCAAGAAATTACTAAATCTGTAGATGGGGTGGGTTTAATATCGTACAATCTAACCTCAATCGACTCCGCTCTCAGAACTCTGAATTGAATCTGATCAAAATTTTACCCCTTCTACCGTGATTTTCGTCAGAAATCAGTAGATTTTAGGATTTTTGTGACGTCAATTGGCTCTAGTCCAATGAGAATCGAGTATTCACTCAGCTGACCCCAAATTAACTATATAATCAGCAAGCTTCTCGCCCGCGATCCTAAACCTCCTTGACCAGAGTAAGAACAACGTAGTAGTAAGAAGGAGCGGGCCGTCGCGGAGGTTATATATATAATATATATATATTATATATATAGGGGTGCAGGGGGTGCTATGGGGGTACGTGGAGCCCCCTTGACTGGCTAGACTTGGCGCTAGCTTCTCGCGAGAGCTGGATGTTGCGTTCCACAATTTTCGTTGCCCCCGTGATACGTCACGCATACGTCACGTGAATATGAGTCATCACTGTTGTAAAAAATTTTGCAGCTCGAAGAAATCTACCGGTGAGATTTCGTTTCAACAAATTTCATTCGAGACAAAACTGTTTCATTCCTCGAACGAAAGTTGCGTTCAAACTTTTTGCAGCTCGAAGAAATCCACCGGTGAGATTTCGTTTCAACAAATTTCATTCGAGACAAAACTGTTTCTCGATGGAGCTAGCGCGCATGACGAGGAACTTGAAATTCGTTCGACGAGAAATTCTACGCGGACGAAGTTTATTCATCAGAAAATATTTTACGATTTCATTTTTCGAACGAGATTCGCGTTCGAAGTTTTTACAGCTCGAAGAAATCCACCGGTGAGATTTCGTTTCAACAAATTTCATTCGAGACAAAACTGTTTCTCGATGGAGCTAGTGCGTATGAAGCATGTGAGAGAAAGTTTCTACGCAGCTCGATGAAATCCGCCGTTGGAATTTCGTAACGAGAATTATGCCGGTTTGGATATTCGTTCGACGATAGATTCCGAGTTGACAAAGTTTGTTCATCTAAAATGTTTTGAAATTTCATTCTCCGAACGAAAGAATCGTGGAAGTTGGTCGATGAACAATCCAGTCGATAAAATTTCTCTACAATAGAATGAATTCCATTTTCCGAGCACGACTTACGTTTTAAACGAAAGACGAAAAATTCACAATAAATGTTACATCATATATTTTTCAAAAATAAAATAATTTAACACATTCTTCATCATACATCGTAATTTTTTGCTCCTAGTCTCGCAGGACTGATGCTGGTCCTGATGTCCGTGGCCGGTGGCACTTCCACATCCTAACACATCGTGAAAATCGTCAAACGAGAATGCATACTTCTGTGCGAAATGATAATCGGTGGTATTATGATTATAAGTCAATATCAGAGCATCGGATGGATGGTGGAATAATTGATATTGAACGATATATTTGAACTTCGTACCCTTCAGTGTATACCACTCGACTTTTTTTGAACATTGCCGGTGATCCAACGTGAGAACTATCGTCGCCCTATCGTTATCCCACGTTTTATGTAAATATCCGTCGAAGAAATCCTTGCAGGCATTCTCGTACCAATTCACGATGATCGGTAATGGCTCGGGGTCGGTGAGAATATTTTGGACAATCAGATTCGGTGAAACAGTCTTCTCTTCTATTTCCCAGGTGCCACAACGTAAATTTTTGACCATACCAGTAAATTGATCGTTTGTCATGGCCCACAGTTCTCCCAGCTCTCCGAATTTTGTAATAATTCTCCCAGTTGTTGAATTATACGGTGCGCCATTCAAATGAGTAGTTTGGTCTCCGCGTGTGCCAGCAAATTCTAAATATATTTTTTCCGAACAATATTTATAATATTCGCAATCGATGAAAAAAATTCTGTCAATCAATGTATTGCATAGCCTCATTGTATCGATGTATACTTTTTCTTCCGGGTCGTTGTAGTATTCCTCAATGGCGGTTGCCGGTTCTTCTATTTCTTCCGTCAAACGATCCTCCTTGTTTTGCACGTATATTCCTAACAAACTGTTTAGGGTTGTTATTTCATTTCCGATGGTATTTACTGTTATCTCATTCACGATTGGGGATTCAGAGTCGGTCGATAATTGTCCTTTATCGTCGATGTTGCGTTCGCTGTCGTGGGATTCATCACTTGGTTCTGCTCCATTTTCCGATGATGCTGCTTCGAACCATTCGTCGTTTTCGTAATCGTTGTCGTCGTTAACGCTACTTGTATCAGATTTGATATTAACATCTTGTTGTGGACCTGGGAAATCTTCCTCCATCGATGAATATTCGTTGTCGTTTATTAATTTTGGAAATCGATTGATATTGTTCGAAAATTGATTCAATTTTCCCAATATCCATAGGATGAACTTGTTTGCACGTTTCATGATGTTGGACTGACTGAATATTCGCACGGAACGCGTTATTTTATACCTTTCGATTTGCTAATGCGCATTATATTTTCAAACGAATATTTTATTAAAATGTGAATACAACACTATATCGGTTTGTTATTTGGCTCCGTCGCATATCGCGTTATCGATGTAGTCGTACATTGAGCAATAATGATTGACTTCGTTCTTGCATTTCATAATTTGTGAACCATGTTATATAAGCCTTGCGATGTCAACGGAAAAAACAGTATCGTCGCAACTTTCACGTGTTTCACATCGCTAGATTTCAATAGTTATAATAATAATAATAATAACAATTGGTTCTGTTCGCGCCATAAGAATTCGTTCAAAGTTATTGAGAAAATATTTTCAACGTTGTTGTTATATCGAATATATTATCCCCAGCAATGGCCGGAGATGGTTGTTACCAAAATGTAGGAGCGAAGATGGCCGAAGCTAATCGTTATCAGAATATCGGAGTGCCACCGATGCCGTCCGAATATGCCAATTTCGATGGCACACTAACGACGGGGAATCGAACGATTGCCGAGGTTGGTCCATATCAGAATGTCGGAGTGCTCCCAGTGTCGCTTGCTGCTCGTTTAAACTCTACACCGAAAACAAATCGAATCGATACAAAGTCAGCAGGCGATGTCGTTACTGTCGCTAGTTATATGCTCATGAATAGCAGGTCGGCATTAGGAGAGATCCCTGGTAAGGACGAAAAAGATCATATATACGAAAGTATGGATGATATACCGCGAACGGGAGTATAATCAAATACATCATCGCAAGAAAGAAATTATCTATTGTCCAGTATTAGCAGTGATTCGGAACATCGTTCGGTAACTATTGAAAATGACGATAATTTCGTCAAATCGTCGCAGGTACAGTGTCGTTGTAATCGAGATAATGACCTCCCATCGTCGTCGTCGTTTTCTTTTTCTTCGTTGTGGGCATCGAAGCAATCATCACCGTCCGATAATTTCGAACTAACGAAAAATATTCCCAATACGGCAGTACCGAGATACGAAAGGGGTCCTTTCATAGTTGGAAAACCTGTAGTGGTGAACAGATCGTTATCGTGTCGTGGTCGGTCCAGTATATTACTGATGATCGTAATAATCGGACTAATTTCGGCACTGTGTTCGTGGGCTTCCATATACTTCATATTGAAGTCTTCGGATTCTTCGGAGTCGTGCAAAAATCTATCTCGCTTGCACGATTATGAGTGGTCCTATATCACATTGCTCGTGTCGTCGGCATTTGTAGTCAATTTGACTGAAAAAATTGGCGGCTATGTGGAAGTCTTACACGATGGCCGCATAAGATTGAACGAAACGCGATTTTTATTCTATTACACGGTAGTGACCAATATGGATTATTACAATTACGTCTCGTCCGAATGTCTTTAACGATATGTATTATCTGAATTCGATGGCCGCGATATGTCTAACGAAAAAATCGAAATTGAATATTCTAGAAGAATGTGTAAGTTTGTGGATAGTCTCAATAAAGATATTCTTGTTCATCGCGATTATGAAAATATTCAATATTATTTCGATCAGCATGTAAAATTTTCCGATCTCGTCGACATCGTTCAGTGCTACGTTAGAGCTGTCGAAAATTTGGTCCATCGAAAATATGTGCGTCGACGTAGTTTGAGCGAACGACTTGGTTTCGAAAAAATTGCTTTATATAATGTTATTATCCTTACTGTAGATTTTTTCGACAATATATGTGATTTATAGCTGATTTGTTTTTTTTTTCGTTGTCGTAAATGTTGTAACACATTCAGGGATTATAGTGTGATTTCTACGGATACCCGAGTTACAACATGCAAATAACATAAGATTATACACTTTAGCCAGCTACATACCCTAGCCGCGACTGGCGAGTTTCGCACCGTCTATTCTATAGAATAGACAGATTATACACATTAGCCGTGTCATATATATATAGAAACATATGTTATTTTTTTTTACCATCTTCATGTCTTCCTTTATTTACTACATTCTTCATTATAAATTATATATTATGTTTATACGTCTGGTATAACATTTATTCTCAATCCTAGTTTATTTACCGGCGGATTTTATTTCCATTTTCTTCTTCTTCTAGCACTCATAAATTCCTTATCCTTGGAATTCATCATGCCTATTTCAGCAATAATGAATTTTTACACAAATTGACTACATTTCTCAACAATGCCCTTAGGTACAATGCCGATCGAAAGTGTAGTTTTTTGTTAATCAAAAAAATATCATCTGTAACTCATATTACTGCTGCCATACTTTTCCACAACGTACCTAAGTCATATGCGGATCAAAGCTACAGACTTACGTATGTTCCAATTTATCTCCATTTACTCCAATACTGCGTCTACAATTCATCTTCTTACTTTCCATTATGACATATCTATGTAATTGATTCAGCCTAATAATATATTCCAATTTGATCCGTGATGTCTTGGGTATAGTCACTAGATTGCCCTTGAAATATCGAATGAACTATTCGCTCGCAATTATTTTGCTGATTCAAATTTCTGGTACTATGTTTACTATATAACATGAATGAATTTTCCCTAGCAATTCATGTTTGTTTAAACTAATTTTCAAACAATATGTATATGCTTATACACATAACTTTAATTATTTGGTAAATAACTTATTTTATTCTTACTTATTCCAATATATTAATATTTACTACTTTTAAATGTAAATCTCCCATTAATTTCAATTAATTTAAAAAATGATAATATTTATGTACTCAAAATACTTATCTTCTTTAATAAAGTAGTTATTTGTTAATTATTTTAGTCTTACTATTCCAATACCTTAATATATTTACTTTTAAACGTAATTTCCTATTCGATTTCAATTAAATTTAAGCATTAGAAGTTATATATCCCTAAAATTACTTAAAATATTTTATCACTATAATATAATATATTAGATATATTGAAATCACTATTAGAAGTTAGGTATGACTTAATTACTTCAATATTATTCAACATTTAAAAAAATATGTTCAGCAATTTATCTGATTATGATAAATCTACTAAAATTAATAAATCAATAAATTAATAATATGCATATATATATATATATATATATATATGTTTATTCTTAGGTTCTCGCGGACGTAATGTGTAGAACTGGATTCTCGGGTATTGATCCGCGTTGTGTGGTTTCGGTCCTCAAAAGGACCAATTTCACGACGTTTCGGCAAAGTCGCATTTGCCATCTTCGCCTAGATTTTCCAGACTCTACGGTCGAATCACCTGAAGATGGCAAATGCGACTTTGCCGAAACGTCGTGAAATTGGTCCTTTTGAGGACCGAAACCACACAACGCGGATCAATACCCGAGAATCCAGTTCTACATATATATATATATATATATATATATATATATATATATATATATATGTATATATATATTTATATATATATATATATATATATATATAACACAGCGACGTATTTGCGTGCTATTCTTCTAAAAAAAATATGAACCTGAAATTGTCTGGAACAGTCATTACTCACATTTCGGAGCACTACACTACAGGGTTGACTTCTTCTTCTTTTTCCCAACCCATCGCTGCCTCGATGCCTGCGTTCCAGTTTCCATTTTCCTAGTTCCAAATCCATAGTCCAAATCCATTCCAATCCATTTGTCTCCTTGTGGGAATCACATATGGTGATGTGGACATCAAAAAAAGAAAAAAAAAATTTTTATCAGCATTCCATCCTCGAAATTTCCATGTTTCCTTTCCAATCCATTTCCAATTTCCAAATCCATTATGGTCCGTTTCTTATTTCTGGAAAAAAAAAACTGGTAGAGATCGCCATGTGGGGAAGATCACATACGTCTCTGTTTTTCCATTTTCAGAAAAGACTGGTAGAGATCGCCATGTAAAGTAGAAGACTGGCATAGATCGCCATGTAAAGTAGAAGACTGGCATAGATCGCCATGTAAAGTAGAAGGACTTGCCAACGGTCGTCCTGTGGGGAAGAGGTCTTAAGGGGATGGAAACATATCACTTATAAAAGAGTCACTTTACTTAATTGTAGAGCTCGACGCCATAACGACTTAAAGTCTTGCTCTTCATAATAATAGTACAGTCTTACATCAATATCTTACATGAATAATTATGATATAACTATATGTAACTGAATATGAATGTCCTTCATAACTATATATATATTATAATCTAACTGTGATGTTTATGTTATCGTTCTACATCCTCTAGTCTTTAGCATATACATCGATTCCTCAATAACTACCTCGAGATACCCTGTTCTGTGTGTCAAGGTTATCTTGGGCTAAACAATGTGTAATAGTCAACATGTTGTTAGTGGGTCAGTTATGAGTTATCAATATATGCTTAATAACATTACTTAATAAGAATAAGGTCGAATTCTATAACTTAGGGTTTTTAGGTAGTCTCGTATAGGAATGGATGATTCCTATACTACAGTAGGTTCGAAACCAATAGAGTTCCAAACAATCCTTTTTACATAATTTTCTTCAAGGTTTAGACTGCTTACGTTTTCATATCAAATAACATTTTCAAAAATATATTTCAATAACTATCTAATATTTGCATTTATTTGCTAGCTATCTGCGAGTAATAACTTCTGAAATTATGGACTCCAATCCCATTTGAGAGTTTATCCTTCGAATAGAGTATTAAGTTACCATCAGCAGTGGTCGCCGTGCAGTCGAAGGATCTGACTAGGAATCAGATTCCTTCTGGAATTGTAGGTTCGAAACCAATAAAGTTCCAAACAATCCTTTTTACATATTTTTCTTCAAGGCTTAGACTGTTCACGTTTTCTTATTGAATAACATTTTCAAAAATATATTTCAATAACTATTTATTATTTGAATTTATTTTCTAGCTATCTGCGAGTAATAACTCCTAAATTATGGACTCCAATCCCATTTGAGAGTTTATCCTTCGAATAGAGTATTAACTTACCATCAGCGGTGGTGGCCGTGCGGTCGAAGGATCTGACTAGAAATAAGAAGCCTTCTGGAATTGTGGGTTCGAAACCAATAGAGTTCCAAACAATACTTTTTACATATTTTTCTTCACGGTTCAGACTGTTTACGTTTTCTTATTAAATAACAGTTCCGAAAATATATTTCAATAACTATTTATTATTTGAATTCATTTTCTAGCTATCTGCGAGTAATAACTTCTAAAATTAAGGACTCCAATCCCATTTGAGAGTTTATACTTCGAATAGAGTATTATTTATTATTTGAATTTATTTTCTAGCTATCTGCGAGTAATAACTTCTAAATTTATGGACTCCAATCCCATTTGAAAGTTTATTCTTCGAATAGAGTATCAAGTTAACATCAGCGGTGGTGGCCGTGCGGTCGAAGGATCTGACTAGAAATCAGATTCCTGCTGGAATTGTAGGTTGGAAACCAATAGAGTTCCAAACAATACTTTTTACATATTTTTCTTCACGGCTTAGACTGTTTACGATTTCTTAATAAACAACATTTTCAAAAATATATTCCAATGACAGCTTCTTATTTGAATTAATTTTCTAGCTATCTGCGAGTAATTACTTCTAGAATTATGGACTTCAATCCCATTTGAGAGTTTATCCTTCGAATAGAGTATTTAGTTACCTTCAGCGGTGGTAGCCGTGCGGTTAAAGGATCTGCCTAGGAATCAGATTCCTTCTGGAATTGTAGGTTCGAAACCAATAGAGTTCCAAACAATCCTTTTTACATATTTTTCTTCACGGTTCCGACTGTTTATGTTTTCTTATTAAATAACATTTTCAAAAATATATTCCAATGACTATTTATTAATGAATTTATTTTCTACATATCTCCGAGTAATAACTTCTAGAATTATGGACTTCAATCCCATTTGAGAGTTTATCCTTCAAATAGAGTATTAAGTTACCATCAGCGGTGGTGGCTGTGCGGTCGAAGGATCTGACTAGAAATCAGATTCCTTCTGGAATTGTAGGTTCGAAACCAATAGAGTTCCAAACAATCCTTTTTACATATCTTCCTTCAAGGTTTAGGCTGTTGACGTTTTCTTATTGAATAACATTTTCAAAAATATATTTCAATAACTATTTATTATTTGAATTTATTTTCTAGCTATCTGCGAGTAATAACTTCTAAAATTATGGACTCCAATCCAATTTGAGAGTTTATACTTCGAATATAGTATTAAGTTACCATCAGCGGTGGTCGCCGTGCAGTCGAAGGATCTGACTAGAAATCAGATTCCTTCTGGAATTGTGGGTTCGAAACCAATAGAAATTCAAACAATACTTTTTACATATTTTTCTTCACGGTTCAGACTGTTTTCGTTTTCTTATTAAACAACATTTTCAAAAATACATTTCAATAACTATTTATTATTTGAATTTATTCTCTAGCTATCTGCTAGTAACAACATCTAGAATTATGGACTTCAATCCCATTTGAGAGTTTATCCTTCGAATAGAGTATTAAGTTACCATCAGCGGTGGTGGCCGTGCGGTCGAAGGATCTTACTAGAAATCAGATTCCTTCTGGAATTGTAGGTTCGAAACCAATAGAGTTCCAAACAATCCGTTTTACATAATTTTCTTCAAGGTTTAGACTGTTTACGTTTACTTATCAAATAACATTTTCAAAAATATATTTCAATAACTATTTATTATTTGCATTCATTTTCTAGCTATCTGCGAGTAATAACTTCTGACATTATGGACTCCAATCCCATTTGAGAGTTTATCCTTTGAATAGAGTATTAAGTTACCATCAGCAGTGGTCGCCGTGCAGTCGAAGGATCTGACTAGAAATTATCTGCGAGTGATAACTTCTAGAATTATGGACTTCAATTCCATTTGAGAGTTTTTCCTTCGAATAGAGTATCAAGTTACCATCAGCGGTAGTGGCCGTGCGGTCGAAAAATCTGCCTAGAAATCAGATTCCTTCTGGAATTGTAGGTTCGAAACCAATAGAGTTCCAAACAATACTTTTTATAAATTTTTCTTCACAGCTTAGACTGTTTACGATTTCTTAATAAACAACATTTTCAAAAATATATTCCAATGACTTTTTCTCATTTGAATTAATTTTCCAGCTATCTGCGAGTAATTACTTCTAGAATTATGGACTTCAATCCCATTTGAGAGTTTATCCTTCGAATAGAGTATTTAGTTACCATCAGCGGTGGTGGCCGTGCGGTCGAAGGATCTGACTAGAAATCAGAAGCCTCCTGGAATTGTGGGTTCGAAACCAATAGAGTTCCAAACAATACTTTTTACATATTTTTCTTCACGGTTCAGATTGTTTACGTTGTCTTATTAAATAACGTTTTCAAAAATATACTTCAATAACTATTTATTATTTGAATTTATTCTCTAACTATCTGCGAGTAATAACTTCTAGAATTATGGACTCCAATCCCATTTGAGAGTTTATTCTTTGAATAGAGTATCAAGTTACCATCAGCGGTAGTGGCCGTGCGGTCGAAGGATCTGCCTAGAAATCAGATTCCTTCTGGAATTGTAGGTTCGAAACCAATAGAGTTCCAAACAATACTTTTTATAAATTGTTCTTCACGGCTTAGACTGTTTACGATTTCTTAATAAACTGCATTTTCAAAAATATATTCCAATGACTTTTTCTCATTTGAATTAATTTTCCAGCTATCTGCGAGTAATTACTTCTAGAATTATGGACTTCAATCTCATTTGAAAGTTTATTCTTCGAATAGAGTATTAAGTTACCATCAGCGGTGGTGGCCGTGCGGTCGAAGGATCTGACTAGAAATCAGATTCCTTCTGGAATTGTAGGTTAGAAACCAATAGAGTTCCAAACAACACTTTTTACATATTTTTCTTCACGGCTTAGACTGTTTACGATTTCTTAATAGATAACGTTTTCAAAAATATATTCCAATGACAGCTTCTTATTTGAATTAATTTTCTAGCTATCTGCGAGTAATTACTCCTAGAATTATGGACTTCAATCCCATTTGAGAGTTTATCCTTCGAATAGAGTATTTAGCTACCATCAGCGGTGGTAGCCGTGCGGTTAAAGGATCTGCCTAGGAATCAGATTCCTTCTGGAATTGTAGGTTCGAAACCAATAGAGTTCCAAACAATAATTTTTACATATTTTTCTTCACGGCTTAGACTTTTTACGATTTCTTAATAAATAACATTTTCAAAAATATATTTTAATAACTATTTATTATTTGAATTTATATTCTAGCTATCTGCGAGTAATAACTTCTAAAATTATGGACTCCAATCCAATTTGAGAGTTTATACTTCGAATAGAGTATTAAGTTACCATCAGCGGTGGTCGCCGTGCAGTCGAAGGATCTGACTAGAAATCAGATTCCTTCTGGAATTGTGGGTTCGAAACCAATAGAGTTCCAAACAATACTTTTTACATATTTTTCTTCACGGTTCAGACTGTTTTCGTTTTCTTATTAAATAACATTTTCAAGAATACATTTCAATAACTATTTATTATTTGAATTTATTTTCTAGCTATCTGCGAGTAACAACTTCTAGAATTATGGACTTCAATCCCATTTGAGAGTTTATCCTTCGAATAGAGTATTAAGTTACCATCAGCGGTGGTGGCCGTGCGGTCGAAGGATCTGACTAGATATCAGATTCCTTCTGGAATTGTAGGTTCGAAACCAATAGAGTTCCAAACAATCCTTTTTACATATTTTTCTTCAAGGTTTAGGCTGTTGACGTTTTCTTATTGAATAACATTTTCAAAAATATATTTCAATAACTATTTATTATTTGAATTTATTTTCTAGCTATCTGCGAGTAATAACTTCTAAAATTATGGACTCCAATCCAATTTGAGAGTTTATACTTCGAATATAGTATTAAGTTACCATCAGCGGTGGTCGCCGTGCAGTCGAAGGATCTGACTAGAAATCAGATTCCTTCTGGAATTGTGGGTTCGAAACCAATAGAAATCCAAACAATACTTTTTACATATTTTTCTTCACGTTTCAGACTGTTTTCGTTTTCTTATTAAATAGCATTTTCAAAAATACGTTTCAATAACTATTTATTATTTGAATTTAATCTCTAGCTATCTGCTAGTAACAACATCTAGAATTATGGACTTCAATCCCATTTGAGAGTTTATCCTTCGAATATAGTATTAAGTTACCATCAGCGGTGGTGGCCGTGCGGTCGAAGGATCTGACTAGAAATCAGATTCCTACTGGAATTGTAGGTTCGAAACCAATAGAGTTCCAAAGCATCCGTTTTACATAATTTTCTTCAAGGTTTAGACTGTTTACGTTTTCTTATCAAATAACATTTTCAAAAATATATTTCAATAACTATTTATTATTTGCATTCATTTTCTAGCTATCTGCGAGTAATAACTTCTGATATTATGGACTCCAATCCCATTTGAGAGTTTATCCTTTGAATAGAGTATTAAGTTACCATCAGCAGTGGTCGCCGTGCAGTAGAAGGATCTGACTAGAAATCAGATTCCTTCTGGAATTGTGGGTTCGAAACCAATAGAGTTCCAAACAATACTTTTTACATATTTTTCATCACGGTTCAGACTGTTTACGTTTTCTTATTAAATAACATTTTCAAAAATACATTTCAATAACTATTTATTATTTGAATTTATTTTCTAGCTATCTGCGAGTAACAACTTCTGGAATTATGGACTCCAATCCCATTTGAGAGTTTATCCCTCGAATAGAGTATCAAGTTACCGTCAGCGGTGGTGGCCGTGCGGTCGAAGGATTTGACTAGAAATCAGATTCCTTCTGGAATTGTAGGTTCGAAACCATTAGAGTTCCAAATAATCCTTTTCACATATTTTTCTTCACGGTTTCGACTGTTTACGTTTTCTTTTCAATAACATTTTCAAAAATATATTCCAATGACTATTTATTGATGAATTTATTTTCTATATATCTGCGAGTAATAACTTCTAGAATTATGAACTTCAATTCCATTTGAGACTTTATCCTTCGAATAGAGTATTAAGTTACCATCAGCGGTGGTGGCCGTGCGGTCGAAGGATCTGACTAGAAATCATCTGCGAGTAACAACTTCTAGAATTATGGACTCCAATCCCATTTGAGAGTTTATCCTTTGAATAGAGTATTAAGTTACCATCAGCGGTAGTGGCCGTGCGGTAAAAGGATCTGCCTAGAAATCAGATTCCTTCTGGAATTGTAGGTTCGAAACCAATAGAGTTCCAAACAATACTTTTTATAAATTGTTCTTCACGGCTTAGACTGTTTACGATTTCTTAATAAACTGCATTTTCAAAAATATATTCCAATGACTTTTTCTCATTTGAATTAATTTTCCAGCTATCTGCGAGTAATTACTTCTAGAATTATGGACTTCAATCTCATTTGAAAGTTTATTCTTCGAATAGAGTATTAAGTTACCATCAGCGGTGGTGGCCGTGCGGTCGAAGGATCTGACTAGAAATCAGATTCCTTCTGGAATTGTAGGTTAGAAACCAATAGAGTTCCAAACAACACTTTTTACATATTTTTCTTCACGGCTTAGACTGTTTACGATTTCTTAATAAATAACATTTTCAAAAATATATTCCAATGACAGCTTCTTATTTGCAATAATTTTCTAGCTATCTGCGAGTAATTACTTCTAGAATTATGGACTTCAATCCCATTTGAGAGTTTATCCTTCGAATAGAGTATTTAGTTACCATCAGCGGTGGTAGCCGTGCGGTTAAAGGATCTGCCTAGGAATCAGATTCCTTCTGGAATTGTATGTTCGAAACCAATAGAGTTCCAAACAATACTTTTTACATATTTTTCTTCACGGCTTAGACTTTTTACGATTTCTTAATAAATAACATTTTCAAAAATATATTTTAATAACTATTTATTATTTGAATTTCTATTCTAGCTATCTGCGAGTAATAACTTCTAAAATTATGGACTCCAATCCAATTTGAGAGTTTATACTTCGAATAGAGTATTAAGTTACCATCAGCGGTGGTCGCCGTGCAGTCGAAGGATCTGACTAGAAATCAGATTCCTTCTGGAATTGTGGGTTCGAAACCAATAGAGTTACAAACAATACTTTTTACATATTTTTCTTCACGGTTCAGACTGTTTTCGTTTTCTTATTAAATAACATCTTCAAGAATACATTTCAATAACTATTTATTATTTGAATTTATTTTCTAGCTATCTGCGAGTAACAACTTCTAGAATTATGGACTTCAATCCCATTTGAGAGTTTATCCTTCGAATAGAGTATTAAGTTACCATCAGCGGTGGTGGCCGTGCGGTCGAAGGATCTGACTAGATATCAGATTCCTTCTGGAATTGTAGGTTCGAAACCAATAGAGTTCCAAACAATCCTTTTTACATATTTTTCTTCAAGGTTTAGGCTGTTGACGCTTTCTTATTGAATAACATTTTCAAAAATATATTTCAATAACTATTTATTATTTGAATTTATTTTCTAGCTATCTGCGAGTAATAACTTCTAAAATTATGGACTCCAATCCAATTTGAGAGTTTATACTTCGAATATAGTATTAAGTTACCATCAGCGGTGGTCGCCGTGCAGTCGAAGGATCTGACTAGGAATCAGATTCCTTCTGGAATTGTGGGTTCGAAACCAATAGAAATCCAAACAATACTTTTAACATATTTTTCTTCACGTTTCAGACTGTTTTCGTTTTCTTATTAAATAACATTTTCAAAAATACGTTTCAATAACTATTTATTATTTGAATTTAATCTCTAGCTATCTGCTAGTAACAACATCTAGAATTATGGACTTCAATCCCATTTGAGAGTTTATCCTTCGAATATAGTATTAAGTTACCATCAGCGGTGGTGGCCGTGCGGTCGAAGGATCTGACTAGAAATCAGATTCCTTCTGGAATTGTAGGTTCGAAACCAATAGAGTTCCAAACAATCCGTTTTACATAATTTTCTTCAAGGTTTAGACTGTTTACGTTTTCTTATCAAATAACATTTTCAAAAATATATTTCAATAACTATTTATTATTTGCATTCATTTTCTAGCTATCTGCGAGTAATAACTTCTGACATTATGGACTCCAATCCCATTTGAGAGTTTATCCTTTGAATAGAGTATTAAGTTACCATCAGCAGTGGTCGCCGTGCAGTCGAAGGATCTGACTAGAAATCAGATTCCTTCTGGAATTGTGGGTTCGAAACCAATAGAGTTCCAAACAATACCTTTTACATATTTTCCATCACGGTTCAGACTGTTTACGTTTTCTTATTAAATAACATTTTCAAAAATACATTTCAATAACTATTTATTATTTGAATTTATTTTCTAGCTATCTGCGAGTTACAACTTCTAGAATTATGGACTCCAATCCCATTTGAGAGTTTATCCCTCGAATAGAGTATCAAGTTACCGTCAGCGGTGGTGGCCGTGGGGTCGAAGGATTTGACTAGAAATCAGATTCCTTCTGGAATTGTAGGTTCGAAACCAATAGAGTTCCAAATAATCCTTTTCACATATTTTTCTTCACGGTTTCGACTGTTTACGTTTTCTTTTCGATAACATTTTCAAAAATATATTCCAATGACTATTTATTGATTAATTTATTTTCTAGATATCTGCGAGTAATAACTTCTAGAATTATGGACTCCAATTCCATTTGAGAGTTTATCCTTCGAATAGAGTATTAAGTTACCATCAGCGGTGGTGGCCGTGCGGTCGAAGGATCTGACTAGAAATGATCTGCGAGTAATAACTTCTAGAATTATGGACTCCAATCCCATTTGAGAGTTCATCCTTTGAATAGAGTATCAAGTTACCATCAGCGGTAGTGGCCGTGCGGTCGAAGGATCTGCCTAGAAATCAGATTCCTTCTGGAATTGTAGGTTCGAAACCAATAGAGTTCCAAACAATACTTTTTATAAATTTTTCTTCACAGCTTAGACTGTTTACGATTTCTTAACAAACAACATTTTCAAAAATATATTCCAACGACTTTTTCTCATTTGAATTAATTTTCCAGCTATCTGCGAGTAATTACTTCTAGAATTATGGACTTCAATCTCATTTGAAAGTTTATTCTTCGAATAGAGTATTAAGTTACCATCAGCGGTGGTGGCCGTGCGGTCGAAGGATCTGACTAGAAATCAGTTTCCTTCTGAAATTGTAGGTTAGAAACCAATAGAGTTCCAAACAACACTTTTTACATATTTTTCTTCACGGCTTAGACTGTTTACGATTTCTTAATAAATAAAATTTTCAAAAATATATTCCAATGACTTTTTCTCATTTGAATTAATTTTCCAGCTATCTGCGAGTAATTACTTCTTGAATTATGGACTTCAATCCCATTTGAGAGTTTATCCTTCGAATAGAGTATTAAGTTACCATCAGCGGTGGTCGCCGTGCAGTCGAAGGATCTGACTAGAAATCAGATTCCTTATGGAATTGTTGGTTCGAAACCAATAGAGTTCCAAACAATCCTTTTCACGTAATTTTCTACAAGGTTTAGACTGTTTACGTTTTCTTATTAAATAACATTTTCAAAAATATATTTCAATAACTATTTATTATTTGAATTTATTTTCTAGCTATCTGCGAGTAACAGCTTCTAGAATTATGGACTTCAATCCCATTTGAGAGTTTATCCTTCGAATAGAGTATTAAGTTACCAACAGCGGTGGTGGCCGTGCGGTCGAAGGATCTGACTAGAAATCAGATTCCTTCTGGAATTGTAGGTTCGAAACCAATAGAGTTCCAAACAATCCTTTTCACATAATTTTCTACAAGGTTTAGACTGTTTACGTTTTCTTATTAAATAACATTTTCAAAAATATATTTCAATAACTATTTATTATTTGCACTTATTTTCTAGCTATCTGCGAGTAATAACTTCTGAAATTATGGACTCCAATACCATTTGAGAGTTTATCCTTCGAATAGAGGATTAAGTTACCATCAGCGGTGGTGGCCGTGCGGTCGAAGGATCTGACCAGAAATCAGATTCCTTCTGGAATTGTAGGTTCGAAACCACCAGAGTTCCAAACATTCCTCTTTACATATTTCTCTTCAAGGTTTAGACTGTTTACGTTTTCTTATTAAATAACATTTTCAAAAATATATTTCAATAACTATTTATTATTTGAATTTATTTTCTAGCTATCTGCGAGTAATTACTCCTAGAATTATGGACTTCAATCCCATTTGAGAGTTTATCCTTCGAATAGAGTATCAAGTTACCATCAGCGATAGTAGTCGTGCGGTCGAAGGATCTGCATAGAAATCAGATTCCTTCTGGAATTGTAGGTTCGAAACCAATATGGTTCCAAACAATACTTTTTACATATTTTTCTTCACGGTTCAGACTGTTTACGTTGTCTTATTAAATAACATTTTCAAAAATATATTTCAATAACTATTTATTATTTGAATTTATTTTCTAGCTATCTGCGAGTAACAACTTCTAGAATTATGGACTTCAATCCCATTTGAGAGTTTATCCTTCGAATATAGTATTAAGTTACCATCAGCGATGGTGGGCGTGCGGTCGAAGGATCTGACTAGAAATCAGAAGACTTCTGGAATCGTGGGTTCGAAACCAATAGAGTTCCAAACAATACTTTTTACATATTTTTCTTCACGGTTCAGACTGTTAACGTTGTCTTATTAAATAACATTTTCAAAAATATATTTCAATAACTATTTATTATTTGAATTTATTTTCTAGCTATCTGCGAGTAATAACTTCTGGAATTATGGACTCCAATCCCATTTGAGAGTTTATCCTTTGGAAACCAATAGAGTTCCAAACAATACTTTTTACATTTTTTTCTTCACTGCTTAGACTGTTTACGATTTCTTAATAAATAACATTTTCAAAAATATATTCCAATGACAGCTCCTTATTTGAATTAATTTTCTAGCTATCTGCGAGTAATTACTTGTAGAATTATGGACTTCAATCCCATTTGAGAGTTTATCCTTCGAATAGAGTATTTAGTTACCATCAGCGGTGGTAGCCGTGCGGTTAAAGGATCTGCCTAAAAATCAGATTCCTTCTGGAATTGTAGGTTCGAAACCAATAGAGTTCCAAACAATACTTTTTACATATTTTTCTTTACGGCTCAGACTGTATACGATTTCTTAATAAATAACGTTTTCAAAAATATATTCCAATAACTATTTATTATTTGAATTTATTTTCTAGCTATCTGCGAGTAATAACTTTTAAAATTATGGACTCCAATCCCATTTGAGAGTTTATACTTCGAACAGAGTATTAAGTTACCATCAGCGGTGGTCGCCGTGCAGTCGAAGGATCTGACTAGAAATCAGATTCCTTCTGGAATTGTAGGTTCGAAACCAATAGAGTTCCAAACAATCCTTTTCACATAATTTTCTACAAGGTTTAGACTGTTTACGTTTTCTTATTAAATAACATTTTCAAAAATATATTTCAATAATTATTTATTATTTGAATTTATTTTCTAGCTATCTGCGAGTAACAACTTCTAGAATTATGGACTCCAATCCCATTTGAGAGTTTATCCCTCGAATAGAGTATCAAGTTACCGTCAGCGGTGGTGGCCGTGCGGTCGAAGGATTTGACTAGAAATTATCTGCGAGTAATAACTTCTAGAATTATGGACTCCAATCCCATTTGAGAGTTTATCCTTTGAATAGAGTATCAAGTTACCATCAGCGGTAGTGGCCGTGCGGTCGAAGGATCTGCCTAGAAATCAGATTCCTTCTGGAATTGTAGGTTCGAAACCAATAGAGTTCCAAATAATCCTTTTCACATTTTTTTCTTCACGGTTTCGACTGTTTACGTTTTCTTTTCAATAACATTTTCAAAAATATATTCCAATGACTATTTATTGATGAATTTATTTTCTAGATATCTGCGAGTAATATCTTCTGGAATTATGGACTTCAATTCCATTTGAGAGTTTATCCTTCGAATAGAGTATTAAGTCACCATCAGCGGTGGTGGCCGTGCGGTCGAAGGATCTGACTAGAAATTATCTGCGAGTAATAACTTCTAGAATTATGGACTACAATCCCATTTGAGAGTTTATCCTTTGAATAGAGTATCAAGTTACCATCAGCGGTAGTGGCCGTGCGGTCGAAGGATCTGCCTAGAAATCAGATTCCTTCTGGAATTGTAGGTTCGAAACCAATAGAGTTCCAAACAATACTTTTTATAAATTGTTCTTCACGGCTTAGACTGTTTACGATTTCTTAATAAACTGCATTTTCAAAAATATATTCCAATGACTTTTTCTCATTTGAATTAATTTTCCAGCTATCTGCGAGTAATTACTTCTAGAATTATGGACTTCAATCTCATTTGAAAGTTTATTCTTCGAATAGAGTATTAAGTTACCATCAGCGGTGGTGGCCGTGCGGTCGAAGGATCTGACTAGAAATCAGATTCCTTCTGGAATTGTAGGTTAGAAACCAATAGAGTTCCAAACAACACTTTTTACATATTTTTCTTCACGGCTTAGACTGTTTACGATTTCTTAATAAATAACATTTTCAAAAATATATTCCAATGACAGCTTCTTATTTGAATTAATTTTCTAGCTATCTGCGAGTAATTACTTCTAGAATTATGGACTTCAATCCCATTTGAGAGTTTATCCTTCGAATAGAGAATTTAGTTACCATCAGCGGTGGTAGCCGTGCGGTTAAAGGATCTGCCTAGGAATCAGATTCCTTCTGGAATTGTAGGTTCGAAACCAATAGAGTTCCAAACAATACTTTTTACATATTTTTCTTCACGGCTTAGACTTTTTACGATTTCTTAATAAATAACATTTTCAAAAATATATTTTAATAACTATTTATTATTTGAATTTATTTTCTAGCTATCTGCGAGTAATAACTTCTAAAATTATGGACTCCAATCCGATTTGAGAGTTTATACTTCGAATAGAGTATTAAGTTACCATCAGCGGTGGTCGCCGTGCAGTCGAAGGATCTGACTAGAAATCAGATTCCTTCTGGAATTGTGGGTTCGAAACCAATAGAGTTCCAAACAATACTTTTTACATATTTTTCTTCACGGTTCAGACTGTTTTCGTTTTCTTATTAAATAACATTTTCAAGAATACATTTCAATAACTATTTATTATTTGAATTAATTTTCTAGCTATCTGCGAGTAATTACTTCTAGAATTATGGACTTCAATCCCATTTGAGAGTTTATCCTTCGAATAGAGTATTTAGTTACCATCAGCGGTGGTAGCCGTGCGGTTAAAGGATCTGCCTAGGAATCAGATTCCTTCTGGAATTGTAGGTTCGAAACCAATAGAGTTCCAAACAATACTTTTTACATATTTTTCTTCACGGCTTAGACTTTTTACGATTTCTTAATAAATAACATTTTCAAAAATATATTCCAATAACTATTTATTATTTGAATTTATTTTCTAGCTGTCTGCGAGTAATAACTTCTAAAATTATGGACTCCAATCCAATTTGAGAGTTTATACTTCGAATAGAGTATTAAGTTACCATCAGCGGTGGTCGCCGTGCAGTCGAAGGATCTGACTAGAAATCAGATTCCTTCTGGAATTGTGGTTTCGAAACCAATAGAGTTCCAAACAATACTTTTTACATATTTTTCTTCACGGTTCAGACTGTTTTCGTTTTCTTATTAAATAACATTTTCAAGAATACATTTCAATAACTATTTATTATTTGAATTTATTTTCTAGCTATCTGCGAGTAACAACTTCTAGAATTATGGACTTCAATCCCATTTGAGAGTTTATCCTTCGAATAGAGTATTAAGTTACCATCAGCGGTGGTGGCCGTGCGGTCGAAGGATCTGACTAGAAATCAGATTCCTTCTGGAATTGTAGATTCGAAACCAATAGAGTTCCAAACAATCCTTTTCACATAATTTCCTACAAGGTTTAGACTGTTTACGTTTTCTTATTAAATAACATTTTCAAAAATATATTTCAATAATTATTTATTATTTGCATTTATTTTCTAGCTATCTGCGAGTAACAACTTCTAGAATTATGGACTTCAATCCCATTTGAGAGTTTATCCTTCGAATAGAGTATTAAGTTACCATCAGCGGTGGTGGCCGTGCGGTCGAAGGATCTGACTAGAAATCAGATTTTTCAAAAATATATTTCAATAACTATTTATTATTTGAATTTATTTTCTAGCTATCTGCGAGTAATTACTCCTAGAATTATGGACTTCAATCCCATTTGAGAGTTTATCCTTCGAATAGAGTATCAAGTTACCATCAGCGGTAGTAGTCGTGCGGTCGAAGGATCTGCATAGGAATCAGATTCCTTCTGGAATTGTAGGTTCGAAACCAATAGGGTTCCAAACAATACTTTTTATAAATTTTTCTTCACGGCTTAGACTGTTTACGATTTCTTAATAAACAATATTTTCAAAAATATATTCCAATGACTTTTTCTTTTTGAATTAATTTTCCAGCTTTCTACGAGTAATTATTTCTAGAATTATGGACTTCAATCTCATTTGAGAGTTTATGCTTCGAATAGAGTATTAAGTTACCATCAGCGGTGGTGGGCGTGCGGGCGAAGGATCTGACTAGAAATCAGAAGACTTCTGGAATTGTGGGTTCGAAACCAATAGAGTTCCAAACAATACTTTTTACATATTTTTCTTCACGGTTCAGACTGTTTACGTTGTCTTATTAAACAACATTTTCAAAAATATATTTCAATAACTATTTATTATTTGAATTTATTTTCTAGCTATCTGCGAGTAACAACTTCTAGAATTATGGACTTTAATCCCATTTGAGAGTTTATTCTTCGAATAGAGTATTGAGTTACCATCAGCGGTGGTGGGCGTGCGGTCGAAGGATCTGACTAGAAATCAGAAGACTTCTGGAATCGTGGGTTCGAAACCAATAGAGTTCCAAACAATACTTTTTACATATTTTTCTTCACGGTTCAGACTGTTTACGTTGTCTTATTAAATAACATTTTCAAAAATATATTTCAATAACTATTTATTATTTGAATTTATTTTCTAGCTATCTGCGAGTAATAACTTCTAGAATTATGGACTCCAATCCCATTTGAGAGTTTATCCTTTGAATAGAGTATCAAGTTACCATCAGCGGTAGTGGCCGTGCGGTCGAAGGATCTGCCTAGAAATCAGATTCCTTCTGGAATTGTAGGTTCGAAACCGATAGAGTTCCAAACAATACTTTTTATAAATTTTTCTTCACGGCTTAGACTGTTTACGATTTCTTAATAAACTGCATTTTCAAAAATATATTCCAATGACTTTTTCTTATTTGAATTAATTTTCTAGCTATCTGCGAGTAATTACTTCTAGAATTATGTACTTCGATCCCATTTGAAAGTTCATTCTTCGAATAGAGTATTAAGTAACCATCAGCGGTGGTGGCCGTGCGGTCGAAGGATCTGACTAGAAATCAGATTCCTTTGGAATTGTAGGTTAGAAACCAATAGAGTTCCAAACAATACTTTTTACATTTTTTTCTTCACTGCTTAGACTGTTAACGATTTCTTAATAAATAACATTTTCAAAAATATATTCCAATGACAGCTTCTTAATTGAATTAATTTTCTAGCTTTCTGCGAGTAATTACTTGTAGAATTATGGACTTCAATCCCATTTGAGAGTTTATCCTTCGAATAGAGTATTTAGTTACCATCAGCGGTGGTAGCCGTGCGGTTAAAGGATCTGCCTAGAAATCAGATTCCTTCTGGAATTGTAGGTTCGAAACCAATAGAGTTCCAAACAATACTTTTTACATATTTTTCTTTACGGCTCAGACTGGCTACGATTTCTTAATAAATAACGTTTTCAAAAATATATTCCAATAACTATTTATTATTTGAATTTATTTTCTAGCTATCTGCGAGTAATAACTTCTAAAATTATGGACTCCAATCCCATTTGAGAGTTTATACACCGAACAGAGTATTAAGTTACCATCAGCGGTGGTCGCCGTGCAGTCGAAGGATCTGACTAGAAATCAGATTCCCTCAGGAATTGTGGGTTCGAAACCAATAGAGTTCCAAACAATACTTTTTACATATTTTTCTTCACGGTTCAGACTGTTTTCGTTTTCTTATTAAATAACATTTTCAAAAATACATTTCAATAAATATTTATTATTTGAATTTATTTTCTAGCTATCTGCGAGTAACAACTTCTAGAATTATGGACTTCAATCTCATTTGAGAGTTTATCCTTCGAATAGAGTATTAAGTTAACATCAGCGGTGGTGGCAGTGCGGTCGAATGATCTGACTAGAAATCAGATTCCTTCTGGAATTGTAGGTTCGAAACCAATATAGTTCCAAACAATACTTTTTACATATTTTTCTCCACGGTTTCGACTGTTTACGTTTTCTTTCCAATAACATTTTCAAAAATATATTCCAATTACTATTTATTGATGAATTTATTTTCTAGATATCTTCGAGTAATAACTTCTAGAATTATGGACTTCGATCCCATTTGAAAGTTCATTCTTCGAATAGAGTATTAAGTTACCATCAGCGGTGGTGGCCGTGCGGTCGAAGGATCTGACTAGAAATCAGATTCCTTCTGGAATTGTAGGTTAGAAACAAATGTAGTTGCAAACAATACTTTTTACATATTTTTCTTCACGGCTTAGACTGTTTACGATTTCTTAATAAACAACATTTTCAAAAATATATTCCAATGACAGCTTCTTATTTGAATTAATTTTCTAGCTATCTGCGAGTAATTACTTCTAGAATTATGGACTTCAATCCCATTTGAGAGTTTATCCTTCGAATATAGTATTTAGTTACCATCAGCGGTGGTAGCCGTGCGGTTGAAGGATCTGCCTAGAAATTAGATTCCTTCTGGAATTGTAGGTTCGAAACCAATAGAGTTCCAAACAATACTTTTTACATATTTTTCTTCACGGCTTAGACTGTTTACGATTTCTTAATAAATAACATTTCCAAAAATATATTCCAATGACATCTTCTTATTTGAATTAATTTTGTAGCTATCTGCGAGCAATTACTTCTAGAATTATGGACTTCAATCCCATTTGAGAGTTTATCCTTCGGATAGAGTATTAAGTTACCATCAGCGGTGGTCGCCGTGCAGTCGAAGGATCTGACTAGAAATCAGATTCCCTCTGGAATTGTGGGTTCGAAACCAATAGAGTTCCAAACAATACTTTTTACATATTTTTCTTCACGGTTTCGACTTTTTACGTTTTCTTTTCAATAACATTTTCAAAAATATATTCCAATTACTATTTATTGATGAATTTATTTTCTAGATATCTGCGAGTAATAACTTCTAGAATTATGGACTTCAATCCCATTTGAGAGTTTATCCTTCGAATAGAGTATTAAGTTACCATCAGCGGTGGTGGCCGTGCGGTCGAAGGATCTGACTAGAAATCATATTCCTCCTGGAATTGTAGGTTCGAAACCAATAGAGTTCCAGACAATCCTTTTTACATATTTTTCTTCAAGGTTTAGACTGTTTACGTTTTCTTATTGAATAACATTTTCAAAAATATATTTCAATAACTATTTATTATTTGAATTCATTTTCTAGCTGTCTGCGAGTAATAACTTCTAAAATTATGGACTCCAATCCAATTTGAGAGTTTATACTTCGAATAGAGTATTAAGTTACCATCAGCGGTGGTCGCCGTGCAGTCGGAGGATCTGACTAGAAATCAGATTCCTTCTGGAATTGTGGGTTCGAAACCAATAGAGTTCCAAACAATACATTTTACATATTTTTCTTCACGGTTCAGACTGTTTTCGTTTTCTTATTAAATAACATTTTCAAGAATACATTTCAATAACTATTTATTATTTGAATTTATTTTCTAGCTAACTGCGAGTAACAACTTCTAGAATTATGAACTTCAATCCCATTTGAGAGTTTATCCTTCGAATAGAGTATTAAGTTACCATCAGCGGTGGTGGCCGTGCGGTCGAAGGATCTGACTAGAAATCAGATTCCTTCTGGAATTGTAGGTTCGAAACCAATAGAGTTCCAAACAATACTTCTTACATATTTTTCTTTACGGCTCAGACTGTCTACGATTTCTTAATAAATAACGTTTTCAAAAATATATTCCAATAACTATTTATTATTTGAATTTATTTTCTAGCTATCTGCGAGTAATAACTTTTAAAATTATGGACTCCAATCCCATTTGAGAGTTTATACTTCGATCAGAGTATTAAGTTACCATCAGCGGTGGTCGCCGTGCGGTCGAAGGATCTGACTAGAAATCAGATTCCCTATGGAATTGTGGGTTCGAAACCAATAGAGTTCCAAACAATACTTTTTACATATTTTTCTTCACGGTTCAGACTGTTTTCGTTTTCTTATTAAATAACATTTTCAAAAATACATTTCAATAAATATTTATTATTTGAATTTATTTTCTAGCTATCTGCGAGTAACAACTTCTAGAATAATGGACTTCAATCTCATTTGAGAGTTTATCCTTCGAATAGAGTATTAAGTTACCATCAGCGGTGGTGGCCGTGCGGTCGAATGATCTGACTAGAAATCAGATTCCTTCTGGAATTGTAGGTTCGAAACCAATATAGTTCCAAACAATACTTTTTACATATTTTTCTCCACGGTTTCGACTGCTTACGTTTTCTTTTCAATAACATTTTCAAAAATATATTCCAATTACTATTTATTGATGAATTTATTTTCTAGATATCTGCGAGTAATAACTTCTAGAATTATGGACTTCGATCCCATTTGAAAGTTCATTCTTCGAAAAGAGTATTAAGTTACCATCAGCGGTGGTGGCCGTGCGGTCGAAGGATCTGACTAGAAATCAGATTCCTTCTGGAATTGTAGGTTAGAAACCAATAGAGTTCCAAACAATACTTTTTACATATTTTTCTTCACGGCTTAGACTGTTTACGATTTCTTAATAAACAACATTTTCAAAAATATATTCCAATGACAGCTTCTTATTTGAATTAATTTTCTAGCTATCTGCGAGTAATTACTTCTAGAATTATGGACTTCAATCCCATTTGAGAGTTTATCCTTCGAATATAGTATTTAGTTACCATCAGCGGTGATAGCCGTGCGGTTAAAGGATCTGCCTAGAAATCAGATTCCTTCTGGAATTGTAGGTTCGAAACCAATAGAGTTCCAAACAAAACTTTTTACATATTTTTCTTCACGGCTTAGACTGTTTACGATTTCTTAATAAATAAAATTTTCAAAAATATATTCCAATGACATCTTCTTATTTGAATTAATTTTGTAGCTATCTGCGAGTAATTACTTCTAGAATTATGGACTTCAATCCCTTTTGAGAGTTTATCCTTCGAATAGAGTATTAAGTTACCATCAGCGGTGGTCGCCGTGCAGTCGAAGGATCTGACTAGAAATCAGATTCCCTCTGGAATTGTGGGTTCGAAACCAATAGAGTTCCAAACAATACTTTTTACATATTTTTCTTCACGGTTCAGACTGTTTTCGTTTTCTTATTGAATAACATTTTCAAAAATAAATTTCAATAAATATTTATTATTTGAATTTATTTTCTAACTATCTGCGAGTAACAACTTCTAGAATTATGGACTTCAATCCCATTTGAGAGTTTATCCTTCGAATAGAGTATTAAGTTACCATCAGCGGTGGTGGCCGTGCGGTCGAATGATCTGACTAGAAATCAGATTCCCTCTGGAATTGTGGGTTCGAAACCAATAGAGTTCCAAACAATACTTTTTACATATTTTCCTTCACGGTTCAGACTGTTTTCGTTTTCTTATTAAATAACATTTTCAAAAATAAATTTCAATAAATATTTATTATTTGAATTTATTTTCTAACTATCTGCGAGTAACAACTTCTAGAATTATGGACTTCAATCCCATTTGAGAGTTTATCCTTCGAATAGAGTATTAAGTTACCATCAGCGGTGGTGGCCGTGCGGTCGAATGATCTGACTAGAAATCAGATTCCTTCTTGAATTGTAGGTTCGAAACCAATAGAGTTCCAAACAATACTTTTTACATATTTTTCTCCACGGTTTCGACTGTTCACGTTTTCTTTTCAATAACATTTTCAAAGATATATTCCAATTACTATTTATTGATGAATTTATTTTCTAGATATCTGCGAGTAATAACTAGAATTATGGACTTCGATCCCATTTGAAAGTGCATTCTTCGAATAGAGTATTAAGTTACCATCAGCGGTGGTGCCGTGCGGTCGAAGGATCTGACTAGAAATCAGACTCCTTCTGGAATTGTAGGTAAGAAACCAATAGAGTTCCAAACAATACTTTTTACATATTTCTCTTCACGGCTTAGACTGTTTACGATTTCTTAATAAATAACATTTTCAAAAATATATCCCAATGACAGCTTCTTATTTGAATTAATTTTCTAGCTATCTGCGAGTAATTACTTCTAGAATTATGAACTTCAATCCCATTCGAGAGTTTATCCTTCGAATATAGTATTTAGTTACCATCAGCGGTGGTAGCCATGCGGTTAAAGGATCTGCCTAGAAATCAGATTCCTTCTGGAATTGTAGGTTCGAAACCAATAGAGTTCCAAACAATACTTTTTACATATTTTTCTTCACGGCTTAGACTGTCTACGATTTCTTAATAAATAACATTTTCAAAAATATATTCCAATGACATCTTCTTATTTGAATTAATTTTGTAGCTATCTGCGAGTAATTACTTCTAGAATTATGGACTTCAATCCCATTTGAGAGTTTATCCTTCGAATAGACTATTAAGTTACCATCAGCGGTGGTCGCCGTGCAGTCGAAGGATCTGACTAGAAATCAGATTCCCTCTGGAATTGTGGGTTCGAAACCAATAGAGTTCCAAACAATACTTTTTACATATTTTTCTTCACGGTTTCGACTGTTTACGTTTTCTTTTCAATAACATTTTCAAAAATATATTCCAATCACGATTTATTGATGAATTTATTTTCTAGATATCTGCGAGTAATAACTTCTAGAATTATGGACTTCAATCCCATTTGAGAGTTTATCCTTCGAATAGAGTATTAAGTTACCATCAGCGGTGGTAGCCGTGCGGTCGAAGGATCTGACTAGAAATCAGATTCCTTCTGGAATTGTGGTTTCGAAACCAATAGAGTTCCAAACAACACTTTTTACATATTTTTCTTCACGGTTCAGACTGTTTTCGTTTTCTTATTAAATAACATTTTCAAGAATACATTTCAATAACTATTTATTATTTGAATTCATTTTCTAGCTATCTGCGAGTAACAACTTCTAGAATTATGGACTTCAATCCCATTTGAGAGTTTATCCTTCGAATAGAGTATTAAGTTACCATCAGCGGTGGTGGCCGTGCGGTCGAAGGATCTGACTAGAAATCAGATTCCTTCTGGAATTGTAGGTTCGAAACCAATAGAGTTCCAAACAATCCTTTTCACATAATTTTCTACAAGGTTTAGACTGTTTACGTTTTCTTATTGAATAACATTTTCAAAAATATATTTCAATAATTATTTATTATTTGCATTTATTTTCTAGCTATCTGCGAGTAACAACTTCTAGAATTATGGACTTCAATCCCACTTGAGAGTTTATCCTTCGAATAGAGTATTAAGTTACCATCAGCGGTGGTGGCCGTGCGGTCGAAGGATCTGACTAGAAATCAGATTTTTCAAAAATATATTTCAATAACTATTTATTATTTGAATTTATTTTCTAGCTATCTGCGAGTAATTACTCCTAGAATTATGGACTTCAATCCCATTTGAGAGTTTATCCTTCGAATAGAGTATCAAGTTACCATCAGCGGTAGTAGTCGTGCGGTCGAAGGATCTGCATAGGAATCAGATTCCTTCTAGAATTGTAGGTTCGAAACCAATAGGGTTCCAAACAATACTTTTTATAAATTTTTCTTCACGGCTTAGACTGTTTACGATTTCTTAATAAACAGTATTTTCAAAAATATATTCCAATGACTTTTTCTTTTTGAATTAATTTTCCAGCTTTCTACGAGTAATTATTTCTAGAATTATGGACTTCAATCCCATTTGAGAGTTTATGCTTCGAATAGAGTATTAAGTTACCATCAGCGGTGGTGGGCGTGCGGGCGAAGGATCTGACTAGAAATCAGAAGACTTCTGGAATTGTGGGTTCGAAACCAATAGAGTTCCAAACAATACTTTTTACATATTTTTCTTCACGGTTCAGACTGTTTACGTTGTCTTATTAAACAACATTTTCAAAAATATATTTCAATAACTATTTATTATTTGAATTTATTTTCTAGCTATCTGCGAGTAACAACTTCTAGAATTATGGACTTTAATCCCATTTGAGAGTTTATTCTTCGAATAGAGTATTAAGTTACCATCAGCGGTGGTGGGCGTGCGGTCGAAGGATCTGACTAGAAATCAGAAGACTTCTGGAATCGTGGGTTCGAAACCAATAGAGTTCCGAACAATACTTTTTACATATTTTTCTTCACGGTTCAGACTGTTTACGTTGTCTTATTAAATAACATTTTCAAAAATATATTTCAATAACTATTTATTATTTGAATTTATTTTCTAGCTATTTGCGAGTAATAACTTCTAGAATTATGGACTCCAATCCCATTTGAGAGTTTATCCTTTGAATAGAGTATCAAGTTACCATCAGCGGTAGTGGACGTGCGGTCGAAGGATCTGCCTAGAAATCAGATTCCTTCTGGAATTGTAGGTTCGAAACCGATAGAGTTCCAAACAATACTTTTTATAAATTTTTCTTCACGGCTTAGACTGTTTACGATTTCTTAATAAACTGCATTTTCAAAAATATATTCCAATGACTTTTTCTTATTTGAATTAATTTTCTAGCTATCTGCGAGTAATTACTTCTAGAATTATGTACTTCGATCCCATTTGAAAGTTCATTCTTCGAATAGAGTATTAAGTAACCATCAGCGGTGGTGGCCGTGCGGTCGAAGGATCTGACTAGAAATCAGATTCCTTTGGAATTGTAGGTTAGAAACCAATAGAGTTCCAAACAATACTTTTTACATTTTTTTCTTCACTGCTTAGACTGTTAACGATTTCTTAATAAATAACATTTCCAAAAATATATTCCAATGACAGCTTCTTAATTGAATTAATTTTCTAGCTATCTGCGAGTAATTACTTGTAGAATTATGGACTTCAATCCCATTTGAGAGTTTATCCTTCGAATAGAGTATTTAGTTACCATCAGCGGTGGTAGCCGTGCGGTTAAAGGATCTGCCTAGAAATCAGATTCCTTCTGGAATTGTAGGTTCGAAACCAATAGAGTTCCGAACAATACTTTTTACATATTTTTCTTTACGGCTCAGACTGGCTACGATTTCTTAATAAATAACGTTTTCAAAAATATATTCCAATAACTATTTATTATTTGAATTTATTTTCTAGCTATCTGCGAGTAATAACTTCTAAAATTATGGACTCCAATCCCATTTGAGAGTTTATACTTCGAACAGAGTATTAAATTACCATCAGCGGTGGTCGCCGTGCAGTCGAAGGATCTGACTAGAAATCAGATTCCCTCTGGAATTGTGGGTTCGAAACCAATAGAGTTCCAAACAATACTTTTTACATATTTTTCTTCACGGTTCAGACTGTTTTCGTTTTCTTATTAAATAACATTTTCAAAAATACATTTCAATAAATATTTATTATTTGAATTTATTTTCTAGCTATCTGCGAGTAACAACTTCTAGAATTATGGACTTCAATCTCATTTGAGAGTTTATCCTTCGAATAGAGTATTAAGTTAACATCAGCGGTGGTGGCAGTGCGGTCGAATGATCTGACTAGAAATCAGATTCCTTCTGGAATTGTAGGTTCGAAACCAATATAGTTCCAAACAATACTTTTTACATATTTTTCTCCACGGTTTCGACTGTTTACGTTTTCTTTTCAATAACATTTTCAAAAATATATTCCAATTACTATTTATTGATGAATTTATTTTCTAGATATCTTCGAGTAATAACTTCTAGAATTATGGACTTCGATCCCATTTGAAAGTTCATTCTTCGAATAGAGTATTAAGTTACCATCAGCGGTGGTGGCCGTGCGGTCGAAGGATCTGACTAGAAATCAGATTCCTTCTGGAATTGTAGGTTAGAAACAAATGTAGTTGCAAACAATACTTTTTACATATTTTTCTTCACGGCTTAGACTGTTTACGATTTCTTAATAAACAACATTTTCAAAAATATATTCCAATGACAGCTTCTTATTTGAATTAATTTTCTAGCTATCTGCGAGTAATTACTTCTAGAATTATGGACTTCAATCCCATTTGAGAGTTTATCCTTCGAATATAGTATTTAGTTACCATCAGCGGTGGTAGCCGTGCGGTTGAAGGATCTGCCTAGAAATTAGATTCCTTCTGGAATTGTAGGTTCGAAACCAATAGAGTTCCAAACAATACTTTTTACATATTTTTCTTCACGGCTTAGACTGTTTACGATTTCTTAATAAATAACATTTTCAAAAATATATTCCAATGACATCTTCTTATTTGAATTAATTTTGTAGCTATCTGCGAGCAATTACTTCTAGAATTATGGACTTCAATCCCATTTGAGAGTTTATCCTTCGAATAGAGTATTAAGTTACCATCAGCGGTGGTCGCCGTGCAGTCGAAGGATCTGACTAGAAATCAGATTCCCTCTGGAATTGTGGGTTCGAAACCAATAGAGTTCCAAACAATACTTTTTACATATTTTTCTTCACGGTTTCGACTGTTTACGTTTTCTTTTCAATAACATTTTCAAAAATATATTCCAATTACTATTTATTGATGAATTTATTTTCTAGATATCTGCGAGTAATAACTTCTAGAATTATGGACTTCAATCCCATTTGAGAGTTTATCCTTCGAATAGAGTATTAAGTTACCATCAGCGGTGGTGGCCGTGCGGTCGAAGGATCTGACTAGAAATCATATTCCTCCTGGAATTGTAGGTTCGAAACCAATAGAGTTCCAGACAATCCTTTTTACATATTTTTCTTCAAGGTTTAGACTGTTTACGTTTTCTTATTAAATAACATTTTCAAAAATATATTTCAATAACTATTTATTATTTGAATTAATTTCTAGCTGTCTGCGAGTAATAACTTCTAAAATTATGGACTCCAATCCAATTTGAGAGTTTATACTTCGAATAGAGTATTAAGTTACCATCAGCGGTGGTCGCCGTGCAGTCGAAGGATCTGACTAGAAATCAGATTCCTTCTGGAATTGTGGGTTTGAAACCAATAGAGTTCCAAACAATACATTTTACATATTTTTCTTCACGGTTCAGACTGTTTTCGTTTTCTTATTAAATAACATTTTCAAGAATACATTTCAATAACTATTTATTATTTGAATTTATTTTCTAGCTAACTGCGAGTGACAACTTCTAGAATTATGGACTTCAATCCCATTTGAGAGTTTATCCTTCGAATAGAGTATTAAGTTACCATCAGCGGTGATGGCCGTGCGGTCGAAGGATCTGACTAGAAATCAGATTCCTTCTGGAATTGTAGGTTCGAAACCAATAGAGTTCCAAACAATACTTCTTACATATTTTTCTTTACGGCTCAGACTGTCTACGATTTCTTAATAAATAACGTTTTCAAAAATATATTCCAATAACTATTTATTATTTGAATTTATTTTCTAGCTATCTGCGAGTAATAACTTTTAAAATTATGGACTCCAATCCCATTTGAGAGTTTATACTTCGATCAGAGTATTAAGTTACCATCAGCGGTGGTCGCCGTGCGGTCGAAGGATCTGACTAGAAATCAGATTCCCTCTGGAATTGTGGGTTCGAATCCAATAGAGTTCCAAACAATACTTTTTACATATTTTTCTTCACGGTTCAGACTGTTTTCGTTTTCTTATTAAATAACATTTTCAAAAATACATTTCAATAAATATTTATTATTTGAATTTATTTTCTAGCTATCTGCGAGTAACAACTTCTAGAATAATGGACTTCAATCTCATTTGAGAGTTTATCCTTCGAATAGAGTATTAAGTTACCATCAGCGGTGGTGGCCGTGCGGTCGAATGATCTGACTAGAAATCAGATTCCTTCTGGAATTGTAGGTTCGAAACCAATATAGTTCCAAACAATACTTTTTACATATTTTTCCCCACGGTTTCGACTGCTTACGTTTTCTTTTCAATAACATTTTCAAAAATATATTCCAATTACTATTTATTGATGAATTTATTTTCTAGATATCTGCGAGTAATAACTTCTAGAATTATGGACTTCGATCCCATTTGAAAGTTCATTCTTCGAAAAGAGTATTAAGTTACCATCAGCGGTGGTGGCCGTGCGGTCGAAGGATCTGACTAGAAATCAGATTCCTTCTGGAATTGTAGGTTAGAAACCAATAGAGTTCCAAACAATACTTTTTACATATTTTTCTTCACGGCTTAGACTGTTTACGATTTCTTAATAAACAACATTTTCAAAAATATATTCCAATGACAGCTTCTTATTTGAATTAATTTTCTAGCTATCTGCGAGTAATTACTTCTAGAATTATGGACTTCAATCCCATTTGAGAGTTTATCCTTCGAATATAGTATTTAGTTACCATCAGCGGTGATAGCCGTGCGGTTAAAGGATCTGCCTAGAAATCAGATTCCTTCTGGAATTGTAGGTTCGAAACCAATAGAGTTCCAAACAAAACTTTTTACATATTTTTCTTCACGGCTTAGACTGTTTACGATTTCTTAATAAATAAAATTTTCAAAAATATATTCCAATGACATCTTCTTATTTGAATTAATTTTGTAGCTATCTGCGAGTAATTACTTCTAGAATTATGGACTTCAATCCCATTTGAGAGTTTATCCTTCGAATAGAGTATTAAGTTACCATCAGCGGTGGTGGCCGTGCGGTCGAATGATCTGACTAGAAATCAGATTCCCTCTGGAATTGTGGGTTCGAAACCAATAGAGTTCCAAACAATACTTTTTACATATTTTTCTTCACGGTTCAGACTGTTTTCGTTTTCTTATTAAATAACATTTTCAAAAATAAATTTCAATAAATATTTATTATCTGAATTTATTTTCTAACTATCTGCGAGTAACAACTTCTAGAATTATGGACTTCAATCGCATTTGAGAGTTTATCCTTCGAATAGAGTATTACGTTACCATCAGCGGTGGTGGCCGTGCGGTCGAATGATCTGACTAGAAATCAGATTCCCTCTGGAATTGTGGGTTCGAAACCAATAGAGTTCCAAACAATACTTTTTACATATTTTTCTTCACGGTTCAGACTGTTTTCGTTTTCTTATTAAATAACATTTTCAAAAATAAATTTCAATAAATATTTATTATTTGAATTTATTTTCTAACTATCTGCGAGTAACAACTTCTAGAATTATGGACTTCAATCCCATTTGAGAGTTTATCCTTCGAATAGAGTATTAAGTTACCATCAGCGGTGGTGGCCGTGCGGTCGAATGATCTGACTAGAAATCAGATTCCTTCTTGAATTGTAGGTTCGAAACCAATAGAGTTCCAAACAATACTTTTTACATATTTTTCTCCACGGTTTCGACTGTTTACGTTTTCTTTTCAATAACATTTTCAAAGATATATTCCAATTACTATTTATTGATGAATTTATTTTCTAGATATCTGCGAGTAATAACTAGAATTATGGACTTCGATCCCATTTGAAAGTGCATTCTTCGAATAGAGTATTAAGTTACCATCAGCGGTGGTGCCGTGCGGTCGAAGGATCTGACTAGAAATCAGACTCCTTCTGGAATTGTAGGTAAGAAACCAATAGAGTTCCAAACAATACTTTTTACATATTTCTCTTCACGGCTTAGACTGTTTACGATTTCTTAATAGATAACATTTTCAAAAATATATCCCAATGACAGCTTCTTATTTGAATTAATTTTCTAGCTATCTGCGAGTAATTACTTCTAGAATTATGGACTTCAATCCCATTTGAGAGTTTATCCTTCGAATATAGTATTTAGTTACCATCAGCGGTGGTAGCCATGCGGTTAAAGGATCTGCCTAGAAATCAGATTCCTTCTGGAATTGTAGGTTCGAAACCAATAGAGTTCCAAACAATACTTTTTACATATTTTTCTTCACGGCTTAGACTGTTTACGATTTCTTAATAAATAACATTTTCAAAAATATATTCCAATGACATCTTCTTATTTGAATTAATTTTGTAGCTATCTGCGAGTAATTACTTCTAGAATTATGGACTTCAATCCCATTTGAGAGTTTATCCTTCGAATAGACTATTAAGTTACCATCAGCGGTGGTCGCCGTGCAGTCGAAGGATCTGACTAGAAATCAGATTCCCTCTGGAATTGTGGGTTCGAAACCAATAGAGTTCCAAACAATACTTTTTACATATCTTTCTTCACGGTTTCGACTGTTTACGTTTTCTTTTCAATAACATTTTCAAAAATATATTCCAATTACGATTTATTGATGAATTTATTTTCTAGATATCTGCGAGTAATAACTTCTAGAATTATGGACTTCAATCCCATTTGAGAGTTTATCCTTCGAATAGAGTATTAAGTTACCATCAGCGGTGGTAGCCGTGCGGTCGAAGGATCTGACTAGAAATCAGAAGCCTTCTGGAATTGTGGGTTGGAAACCAATAGAGTTCCAAACAATTCTTTTTACATAATTTTCTTCACGGTTCAGACTGTTTACGTTGTCTTATTAAATAACATTTTCAAAAATATATTTGAATAACTATTTATTATTTGAATTTATTGTCTAGCTATCTGCGGGTAATAACTTCTAGAATTATGGGCTCCAATCCCATTTGAGAGTTTATTCTTTGAATAGAGTATCAAGTTACCATCAGCGGTAGTGGCCGTGCGGTCGGAGGATCTGCCTAGAAATCAGATTCCTTCTGGAATTGTAGGTTCGAAACCAATAGAGTTCAACACAATACTTTTTATAAATTTTTCTTCACGGCTTAGACTGTTTACGATCTCTTAATAAACTGCATCTTCAAAAATATATTCCAATGACTTTTCTCATTTGAATTAATTTTCTAGCTATCTACGAGTAATAACTTCTAGAATTATGGACTCCGATCCCATTTGAAAGTTCATTCTTCGAATAGAGTATTAAGTTATCATCAGCGGTGGAGGCCGTGCGGTCGAAGGATCTGACTAGAAATCAGATTCCTTCTGGAATTGTAGGTTAGAAACCAATAGAGTTCCAAACAATACTTTTTACATATTTTTCTTCACGGCTCAGACTGTTTACGATTTCTTAATAAATAACATTTTCAAAAATATATTCCAATGACAGCTTCTCATTTGAATTAATTTTCTAGCTATCTGCGAGTAATAACTTCTGAAATTATGGACTCCAATCCCATTTGAGAGCTTATCCTTTGAATAGAGTATTAAGTTACCATCAGCAGTGGTCGCCGTGCAGTCGTAGGATCTGACTAGAAATCAGATTCCTTCTGGAATTGTGGGTTCGAAACCAATAGAGTTCCAAGCAATACTTTTTACATATTTTTCTTCACGGTTCAGACTGTTTACGTTTTCTTATTAAATGACATTTTCAAAAATACATTTCAATAACTATTTATTATTTGAATTTATTTTCTAGCTATCTGCGAGTAATAACTTCTAGAATTATGGACTCCAATCCCATTTGAAAGTTTATGCTTCGAATAGAGTATCAGGTTACCGCCAGCGGTGGTGGCCGTGCGGTCGAAGGATTTGACTAGAAATCAGATTCCTTCTGGAATTGTAGGTTCGAAACCAATAGAGTTCCAACGAATCCTTTTCACATATTTTTCTTCACGGTTTCGACTGTTTACGTTTTCTTTTCAATAACATTTTCAAAAATATATTCCAATGACTATGTATTGATGAATTTATTTTCTAGATATCTGCGAGTAATAACTTCTAGAATTATGGACTCCGATCCCATTTGAAAGTTCATTCTTCGAATAGAGTATTAAGTTATCATCAGCGGTGGAGGCCGTGCGGTCGAAGGATCTGACTAGAAATCAGATTCCTTCTGGAATTGTAGGTTAGAAACCAATAGAGTTCCAAACAATACTTTTTACATATTTTTCTTCACGGCTCAGACTGTTTACGATTTCTTAATAAATAACATTTTCAAAAATATATTCCAATGACAGCTTCTCATTTGAATTAATTTTCTAGCTATCTGCGAGTAATAACTTCTGAAATTATGGACTCCAATCCCATTTGAGAGCTTATCCTTTGAATAGAGTATTAAGTTACCATCAGCAGTGGTCGCCGTGCAGTCGTAGGATCTGACTAGAAATCAGATTCCTTCTGGAATTGTGGGTTCGAAACCAATAGAGTTCCAAGCAATACTTTTTACATATTTTTCTTCACGGTTCAGACTGTTTACGTTTTCTTATTAAATGACATTTTCAAAAATACATTTCAATAACTATTTATTATTTGAATTTATTTTCTAGCTATCTGCGAGTAATAACTTCTAGAATTATGGACTTCAATCCCATTTGAGAGTTTATCCTTCGAATAGAGTATTAAGTTACCATCAGCGGTGGTGGCCGTGCGGTCGAAGGATCTGACTAGAAATCAGATTCCTTCTGGAATTGTAGGTTCGAAACCAATAGAGTTCCAAACAATCCTTTTTACATATTTTTCTTCAAGGTTTAGACTGTTTACGTTTTCTTATTAAATAACATTTTCAAAAATATATTTCAATAACTATTTATTATTTGAATTTATTTTCTAGCTATCTGCGAGTGATAACTCCTGGAATTATGGACTCCAATCCCATTAGAGAGTTTATCCTTCGAATAGAGTATTGAGTTACCATCAGCAGTGGTCGCCGTGCAGTCGGAAGATCTGACTAGAAATCAGATTCCTTCTGGAATTGTGGGTTCGAAACCAATAGAGTTCCAAACAATGCTTTTTACATATTTTTCTTCACGGTTCAGACTGTTTTCGTTTTCTTATCAAATGACGTTTTCAAAAATACATTTCAATAACTATTTATTATTTGAATTCATTTTCTAGCTATCTGCGAGTAACAACTTCTAGAATTATGGACTTCAATCCCATTTGGGAGTTTATCCTTCGAATAGAGTATTAAGTTACCATCAGCGGTGGTGGCCGTGCGGTCGAAGGATTTGACTAGAAATCAGATTCCTTCTGGAACTGTAGGTTCGAAACCAATAGAGTTCCAACGAATCCTTTTCACATATTTTTCTTCACGGTTTCGACTGTTTACGTTTTCTTTTCAATAACATTTTCAAAAATATATTCCAATGACTATGTATTGATGAATTTATTTTCTAGATATCTGCGAGTAATAACTTCTAGAATTATGGACTTCAATCCCATTTGAGAGTTTATCCTGCGAATAGAGTATTAAGTTACCATCAGCGGTGGTAGCCGTGCGGTCGAAGGATCTGACTAGAAATCAGATTCCTTCTGGAATTGTAGGTTCGAAACCAATAGAGTTCCAAACAATCCTTTTTACATATTTTTCTTCAAGGTTTAGACTGTTTACGTTTTCTTATTAAATAATATTTTCAAAAATATATTTCAATAACTATTTATTATTTGAATTTATTTTCCAGCTATCTGCGAGTGATAACTCCTGGAATTATGGACTCCAATCCCATTAGAGAGTTTATCGTTCGAATAGAGTATTAAGTTACCATCAGCAGTGGTCGCCGTGCAGTCGGAAGATCTGACTAGAAATCAGATTCCTTCTGGAATTGTCGGTTCGAAACCAATAGAGTTCCAATCAATGCTTTTTACATATTTTTCTTCACGGTTCAGACTGTTTTCGTTTTCTTATCAAATGACGTTTTCAAAAATACATTTCAATAACTATTTATTATTTGAATTCATTTTCTAGCTATCTGCGAGTAACAACTTCTAGAATTATGGACTTCAATCCCATTTGGGAGTTTATCCTTCGAATAGAGTATTAAGTTACCATCAGCGGTGGTGGCCGTGCGGTCGAAGGATCTGACTAGAAATCAGATTCCTTCTGGAATTGTAGGTTCGAAACAAATAGAGTTCCAAACGATACTTTTTACATATTTTTCTTCACGGTTTCGACTGTTTACGTTTTTATTTCAATAACATTTTCAAAAATATATTCCAATTACTATTTATTGATGAATTTATCTTCTAGATATCTGCGAGTAATAACTTCTAGAATTATGGACTTCAATCCCATTTGAGAGTTTATCCTTCGAATAGAGTATTTAGTTACCATCAGCGGTGGTAGCCGTGCGGTTGAAGGATCTGCCTAGAAATCAGATTCCTTCTGGAATTGTAGGTTCGAAACCAATAGAGTTCCAAACAATACTTTTTACATATTTTTCTTCAGGGCTTAGACTGTCTACGATTTCTTAATAAATAACGTTTTCAAAAATATATTCCAATAACTATTTATTATTTGAATTTATTTTCTAGCTATCTGCGAGTAATAACTTCTAAAATTATGGACTCCAATCCAATTTGAGAGTTTATACTTCGAAAAGAGTATTTAGTTACCATCAGCGGTGGCCGCCGTGCAGTCGAAGGATCTGACTAGAAATCAGATTCCGTCTGGAATTGTGGGTTCGAAACCAATAGAGTTCCAAACAATACTTTTTACATATTTTTCTTCACGGTTCAGACTGTTTTCGTTTTCTTATTAAACAGCATTTTCAAAAATACATTTCAATAACTATTTATTATTTGAATTTATTTTCTAGCTATCTGCGAGTAACAACTTCTAGAATTATGGACTACAATCCCATTTGAGAGTTTATCCTTCGTATAGAGTATTAAGTTACCATCAGCGGTGGTGGCCGTGCGGTCGAATGATCTGACTAGAAATCAGATTCCGTCTGGAATTGTGGGTTCGAAACCAATAGAGTTCCAAACAATACTTTTTACATATTTTTCTTCACGGTTTCGACTGTTTACGTTTTCTTTTCAATAACATTTTCAAAAATATATTCCAATTACTATTTATTGATGAATTTATTTTCTAGATATCTGCGAGTAATAACTTCTAGAATTATGGACTTCGATCCCATTTGAAAGTTCATTCTTCGAATAGAGTATTAAGTTACCATCAGCGGTGGTGGCCGTGCGGTCGAAGGATCTGACTAGAAATCAGATTCCTTCTGGAATTGTAGGTTAGAAACCAATAGAGTTCCAAACAATACTTTTTACATATTTTTCTTCACGGCTTAGACTGTTTACGATTTCTTAATAAACAATATTTCCAAATATATATTCCAATGACAGCTTCTTATTTGAATTAATTTTCTAGCTATCTTTGAGTAATTACTTCTAGAATTATGGACTTCAATCCCATTTGAGAGTTTATCCTTCGATTAGAGTATTAAGTTACCATCAGCGGTGGTGGCCGTGCGGTCGAAGGATCTGACTAGAAATCAGATTCCTTCTGGAATTGTAGGTTAGAAACCAATAGAGTTCCAAACAATACTTTTTACATATTTTTCTTCACGGCTTAGACTGTTTACGATTTCTTAATAAACAATATTTCCAAATATATATTCCAATGACAGCTTCTTATTTGAATTAATTTTCTAGCTATCTTTGAGTAATTACTTCTAGAATTATGGACTTCAATCCCATTTGAGAGTTTATCCTTCGATTAGAGTATTTAGTTACCATCAGCGGTGGTGGCCGTGCGGTTAAAGGATCTGCCTAGAAATCAGATTCCTTCTGGAATTGTAGGTTCGTAACCAATAGAGTTCCAAACAATACTTTTTACATATTTTTCTTCACGGCTTAGACTGTTTACGATTTCTTAATAAATAACATTTTCAAAAATATATTCCAATAACTATTTATTATTTGAATTTATTTTCTAGCTATCTGCGAGCAATAACTTCTAAAATTATGGACTCCAATCCAATTTGAGAGTTTATACTTCGAATAGAGTATTAAGTTACCATCAGCGGTGGTGGCCGTGCGGTCGAAGGATCTGCACAGAAATCAGATTCCTTCTGGAATTGTAGGTTCGAAACCAATAGAGTTACAAACAATACTTTTTACATATTTTTCTTCACGGTTTCGACTGTTTACGTTTTCTTTTCAATAACATTTTCAAAAATATATTCCAATTACTATTTATTGATGAATTTATTTTCTAGATATCTGCGAGTAATAACTTCTAGAATTATGGCCTTCAATCCCATTTGAGAGTTTATCCTTCGAATAGAGTATTAAGTTACCATCAGCGGTATTGGCCGTGCGGTCGAAGGATCTGACTAGAAATCAGATTCCTCCTGGAATTGTAGGTTCGAAACCAATAGAGTTCCAAACAATCCTTTTTACATATTTTTCTTCAAGGTTTAGACTGTTTACGTTTTCTTATTAAATAACATTTTCAAAAATATATTTCAATAACTATTTATTATTTGAATTTAATTTCTAGCTATCTGCGAGTAATAACTCCTAGAATTATGGACTCCAATCCCATTTGAGAGTTTATCCTTCGAATAGAGTATCAAGTTACCATCAGCCGTAGTGGCCGTGCGGTCGAAGGATCTGCCTAGAAATCAGATTCCTCATGGAATTGTAGGTTCGAAACCAATAGAGTTCCAAACAATACTCTTTATAAATTTTTCTTCACGGCTTAGACTGTTTACGATTTCTTAATAAACAACATTTTCAAAAATATATTCCAATGACTTTTTCTTTTTGAATTAATTTTCCAGCTATCTGCGAGTAATTACTTCTAGAAGTATGGACTTCAATCCCATTTGAGAGTTTATCCTTCGAATAGAGTATTAAGTTACCATCAGCGGTGGTGGCCGTGCGGTCGAAGGATCTGACTAGAAATCCGATTCCTTCTGGAATTGTGGGTTCGAAACCAATAGAGTTCCAAACAATCCTTTTAACATAATTTTTTTCAAGGTTTAGACTGTTTACGATTTCTTAATAAACAATATTTCCAAATATATATTCCAATGACAGCTTCTTATTTGAATTAATTTTCTAGCTATCTTTGAGTAATTACTTCTAGAATTATGGACTTCGATCCCATTTGAGAGTTTATCCTTCGATTAGAGTATTTAGTTACCATCAGCGGTGGTGGCCGTGCGGTTAAAGGATCTGCGTAGAAATCAGATTCCTTCTGGAATTGTAGGTTCGAAACCAATAGAGTTCCAAACAATACTTTTTACATATTTTTCTTCACGCCTCAGAATGTTTACGATTTCTTAATAAATAACATTCTCAAAAATATATTCCAATAACTATTTATTATTTGAATTTATTTTCTAGCTATCTGCGAGTAATAACTTCTAAAATTATGGACTCCAATCCAATTTGAGAGTTTATACTTCGAATAGACTATTAAGTTACCATCAGCGGTGGCCGCCGTGCAGTCGAAGGATCTGACTAGAAATCAGATTCCCCCTGGAATTGTGGGTTCGAAACCAATAGAGTTCCAAACAATGCTTTTTACATATTTTTCTTCACGGTTTCGATTGTTTACGTTTTCTTTTCAATATCATTTTCAAAAATATATTCCAATTACTATTTATTGATGAATTTATTTTCTAGATATCTGCGAGTGACAACTTCTAGAATTATGGACTTCAATCCCATTCGACAGTTTATCCTTCGAATAGAGTATTAAGTTACCATCAGCGGTGGTGGCCGTGCGGTCGAAGAATCTGCCTAGAAATCAGATTCCTTCTGGAATTGTAGGTTCGAAACCAATAGAGTTACAAACAATACTTTTTACATATTTTTCTTCACGGTTTCGACTGTTTACGTTTTCTTTTCAATAACATTTTCAAAAATATATTCCAATTACTATTTATTGATGAATTTATTTTCTAGATATCTGCGAGTAATAACTCCTAGAATTATGGACTTCAATCCCATTTGAGAGTTTATCCTCCGAGTAGAGTATTAAGCTACCATCAGCGGTGGTGGCCGTGCGGTCGAAGGATCTGACTAGAAATCAGATTCCTTCTGGAATTGTAGGTTCGAAACCAATAGAGTTCCAAACAATCCTTTTTACATAATTTTCTTCAAGGTTTAGACTGTTTACGTTTTGTTATTAAATAACATTTTCAAAAATATATTTCAATAACTATTTATTATTTGCATTTATTTTCTAGCTATCTGCGAGTAATAACTTCTGAAATTATGGACTCCAATCCCATTTGAGAGCTTATCCTTCGAATAGAGTATTAAGTTACCATCAGCAGTGGTCGCCGTGCAGTCGAAGGATCTGACTAGAAATCTGATTTCTTCTGGAATTGTGGGTTCGAAACCAATAGAGTTCCAAACAATCCTTTTTACATAATTTTTTTCAAGGTTTAGACTGTTTACGATTTCTTAATAAACAATATTTCCAAATATATATTCCAATGACAGCTTCTTATTTGAATTAATTTTCTAGCTATCTTTGAGTAATTACTTCTAGAATTATGGACTTCGATCCCATTTGAGAGTTTATCCTTCGATTAGAGTATTTAGTTACCATCAGCGGTGGTGGCCGTGCGGTTAAAGGATCTGCGTAGAAATCAGATTCCTTCTGGAATTGTAGGTTCGAAACCAATAGAGTTCCAAACAATACTTTTTACATATTTTTCTTCACGGCTTAGACTGTTTACGAGTTCTTAATAAATAACATTTTCAAAAATATATTCCAATAACTATTTATTATTTGAATTTATTTTCTAGCTATCTGCGAGTAATAACTTCTAAAATTATGGACTCCAATCCAATTTGAGAGTTTATACTTCGAATAGACTATTAAGTTACCATCAGCGGTGGCCGCCGTGCAGTCGAAGGATCTGACTAGAAATCAGATTCCCTCTGGAATTGTGGGTTCGAAACCAATAGAGTTCCAAACAATGCTTTTTACATATTTTTCTTCACGGTTTCGATTGTTTACGTTTTCTTCTCAATAACATTTTCAAAAATATATTCCAATTACTATTTATTGATGAATTTATTTTCTAGATATCTGCGAGTGATAACTTCTAGAATTATGGACTTCAATCCCATTCGACAGTTTATCCTTCGAATAGAGTATTAAGTTACCATCAGCGGTGGTGGCCGTGCGGTCGAAGAATCTGCCTAGAAATCAGATTCCTTCTGGAATTGTAGGTTCGAAACCAATAGAGTTACAAACAATACTTTTTACATATTTTTCTTCACGGTTTCGACTGTTTACGTTTTCTTTTCAATAACATTTTCAAAAATATATTCCAATTACTATTTATTGATGAATTTATTTTCTAGATATCTGCGAGTAATAACTTCTAGAATTATGGACTTCAATCCCATTTGAGAGTTTATCCTTCGAATAGAGTATTAAGTTACCATCAGCGGTGGTGGCCGTGCGGTCGAAGAATCTGACTAGAAATCAGATTCCTCCTGGAATTGTAGGTTCGAAACCAATAGAGTTCCAAACAATCCTTTTTACATATTTTTCTTCAAGGTTTAGACTGTTTACGTTTTCTTATTAAATAACATTTTCAAAAATATATTTCAATAACTATTTCTTATTTGAATTTATTTTCTAGCTATCTGCGAGTAATAACTCCTAGAATTATGGACTCCAATCCCATTTGAGAGTTTATCCTTCGAATAGAGTATCAAGTTACCATCAGCGGTAGTGGCCGTGCGGTCGAAGGATCTGCCTAGAAATCAGATTCCTTCTGGAATTGTAGGTTCGAAACCAATAGAGTTCCAAACAATACTCTCTATAAATTTTTCTTCACGGTTTAGACTGTTTACGATTTCTTAATAAGCAACATTTTCAAAAATATATTCCAATGACTTTTCCTTTTTGAATTAATTTTCCAGCTATCTGCGAGTAATTACTTCTAGAAGTATGGACTTCAATCCCATTTGAGAGGTTATCCTTCGAATAGAGTATTAAGTTACCATCAGCGGTGGTGGCCGTGCGGTCGAAGGATCTGACTAGAAATCAGAAGCCTTCTGGAATTGTGGGTTCGAAACCAATAGAGTTCCAAACACTACATTTTACATATTTTTCTTCACGCTTCAGACTGTTTACGTTGTCTTATTAAATAACATTTTCAAAAATATATTTCAATAACTATTTATTATTTGAATTTATTTTCTAGCTATCTGCGGGTAATAACTTCTAGAATTATAGACTCCAATCCCATTTGAGAGTTTATCCTTTGAATAGAGTATCAAGTTACCATCAGCGGTAGTGGCCGTGCGGTCGAAGGATCTGCCTAGAAATCAGATTCCTTCTGGAATTGTAGGTTCGAAACCAATAGAGTTCCAAACAATACTTTTTATAAATTTTTCTTCACGGCTTAGACTGTTTACGATTTCTTAATAAACTGCATTTTCAAAAATATATTCCAATGACTTTTTCTTATTTGAATTAATTTTCTAGCTATCTACGAGTAATTACTTCTAGAATTATGGACTCCGATCCCATTTGAAAGTTCATTCTTCGAATAGAGTATTAAGTTACCATCAGCGGTGGTGGCCGTGCGGTCGAAGGATCTGACTAGAAATCAGATTCCTTCTGGAATTGTAGGTTAGAATCCAATAGAGTTCCAAACAATACTTTTTACATATTTTTCTTCACGGCTCAGACTGTTTACGATTTCTTAATAAATAACATTTTCAAAAATATATTCCAATGACAGCTTCTTATTTGAATTAATTTTCTAGCTATCTGCGAGTAATTACTTCTAGAATTATGGACTTCAATCCCATTTGAGAGTTAATCCTTCGAATAGAGTATTTAGTTACCATCAGCGGTGGGAGCCGTGCGGTTAAAGGATCTGCCTAGAAATCAGATTCCTTCTGGAATTGTAGGTTCGAAACCAATAGAGTTCCAAACAATACTTTTTACATATTTTCCTTCACGGCTTAGACTGTTTACGATTTCTCAATAAATAACATTTTCAAAAATATATTCCAATATTTATTTATTATTTATATTTATTTTCTAGCTATCTGCGAGTAATAACTTCCAAAATTATGGACTCCAATCCAATTTGAGAGCTTATACTTCGAATAGAGTATTAAGTTACCATCAGCGGTGGTCGCCGTGCAGTCGAAGGATCTGACTAGAAATCCGATTCCTTCTGGAATTGTGGGTTCGAAACCAATAGAGTTCCAAACAATACTTTTTACATATTTTTCTTCACGGTTCAGACTGTTTTCGTTTTCTTATTAGACAACATTTTCAAAAATACATTTCAATAACTATTTATTATTTGAATTTATTTTCTAGCTATCTGCGAGTAACAACTTCTAGAATTATGGCCTTCAATCCCATTTGAGAGTTTATCCTCCGAATAGAGTATTAAGTTACCATCAGCGGTGGTGGCCGTGCGGTCGAAGGATCTGACTAGAAATCAGATTCCTTCTGGAATTGTAGGTTCGAAACCAATAGAGTTCCAAACAATCCTTTTTACATAATTTTCTTCAAGGTTTAGACTGTTTACGTTTTGTTATTAAATAACATTTTCAAAAATATATTTCAATAACTATTTATTATTTGCATTTATTTTCTAGCTATCTGCGAGTAATAACTTCTGAAATTATGGACTCCAATCCCATTTGAGAGCTTATCCTTCGAATAGAGTATTAAGTTACCATCAGCAGTGGTCGCCGTGCAGTCGAAGGATCTGACTAGAAATCTGATTTCTTCTGGAATTGTGGGTTCGAAACCAATAGAGTTCCAAACAATCCTTTTTCATAATTTTTTTCAAGGTTTAGACTGTTTACGATTTCTTAATTAACAATATTTCCAAATATATATTCCAATGACAGCTTCTTATTTGAATTAATTTTCTAGCTATCTTTGGGTAATTACTTCTAGAATTATGGACTTCGATCCCATTTGAGAGTTTATCCTTCGATTAGAGTATTTAGTTACCATCAGCGGTGGTGGCCGTGCGGTTAAAGGATCTGCGTAGAAATCAGATTCCTTCTGGAATTGTAGGTTCGAAACCAATAGAGTTCCAAACAATACTTTTCACATATTTTTCTTCACGGCTTAGACTGTTTACGATTTCTTAATAAATAAAATTTTCAAAAATATATTCCAATAACTATTTATTATTTGAATTTATTTTCTAGCTATCTGCGAGTAATAACTTCTAAAATTATGGACTCCAATCCAATTTGAGAGTTTATACTTCGAATAGACTATTAAGTTACCATCAGCGGTGGCCGCCGTGCAGTCGAAGGATCTGACTAGAAATCAGATTCCCTCTGGAATTGTGGGTTCGAAACCAATAGAGTTCCAAACAATGCTTTTTACATATTTTTCTTCACGGTTTCGACTGTTTACGTTTTCTTTTCAATAACATTTTCAAAAATATATTCCAATTACTATTTATTGATGAATTTATTTTCTAGATATCTGCGAGTAATAACTTCTAGAATTATGGACTTCAATCCCATTTGAGAGTTTATCCTTCGAATAGAGTATTAAGTTACCATCAGCGGTGGTGGCCGTGCGGTCGAAGGATCTGACTAGAAATCAGATTCCTCCTGGATTTGTAGGTTCGAAACCAATAGAGTTCCAAACAATCCTTTTTACATATTTTTCTTCGAAGTTTAGACTGTTTACGTTTTGTTATTAAATAACATTTTCAAAAATATATTTCAATAACTATTTATTATTTGCATTTATTTTCTAGCTATCTGCGAGTAATAACTTCTGAAATTATGGACTCCAATCCCATTTGAGAGCTTATCCTTCGAATAGAGTATTAAGTTACCATCAGCAGTGGTCGCCGTGCAGTCGAAGGATCTGACTAGAAATCTGATTTCTTCTGGAATTGTGGGTTCGAAACCAATAGAGTTCCAAACAATCCTTTTTACATAATTTCTTTCAAGGTTTAGACTGTTTACGATTTTTTAATAAACAATATTTCCAAATATATATTCCAATGACAGCTTCTTATTTGAATTAATTTTCTAGCTATCTTTGAGTAATTACTTCTAGAATTATGGACTTCGATCCCATTTGAGAGTTTATCCTTCGATTGGAGTATTTAGTTACCATCAGCGGTGGTGGCCGTGCGGTTAAAGGATCTGCGTAGAAATCAGATTCCTTTTGGAATTGTAGGTTCGAAACCAATAGAGTTCCAAACAATACTTTTTACATATTTTTCTTCACGGCTTAGACTGTTTACGATTTCTTAATAAATAACATTTTCAAAAATATATTCCAATAACTATTTATTATTTGAATTTATTTTCTAGCTATCTGCGAGTAGTAACTTCTAAAATTATGGACTCCAATCCAATTTGAGAGTTTATACTTCGAATAGACTATTAAGTTACCATCAGCGGTGGCCGCCGTGCAGTCGAAGGATCTGACTAGAAATCAGATTCCCTCTGGAATTGTGGGTTCGAAACCAATAGAGTTCCAAACAATGCTTTTTACATATTTTTCTTCACGGTTTCGATTGTTTACGTTTTCTTTTCAATAACATTTTCAAAAATATATTCCAATTACTATTTATTGATGAATTTATTTTCTAGATATCTGCGAGTGATAACTTCTAGAATTATGGACTTCAATCCCATTCGACAGTTTATCCTTCGAATGGAGTATTAAGTTACCATCAGCGGTGGTGGCCGTGCGGTCGAAGAATCTGCCTAGAAATCAGATTCCTTCTGGAATTGTAGGTTCGAAACCAATAGAGTTACAAACAATACTTTTTACATATTTTTCTTCACGGTTTCGACTGTTTACGTTTTCTTTTCAATAACATTTTCAAAAATATATTTCAATGACCATTTATTGATGAATTTATTTTCTAGATATATGCGAGTAATAACTCCTAGAATTATGGACTTCAATCCCATTTGAGACTTTATCCTTCGAATAGAGTATTAAGTTACCATCAGCGGTGGTGGCCGTGCGGTCGAAGGATCTGACTAGAAATCAGATTTCTTCTGGAATTGTAGGTTCGAAACCAATAGAGTTCCAAACAATACTCTCTATAAATTTTTCTTCACGGCTCAGACTGTTTACGATTTCTTAATAAACAACATTTTCAAAAATATATTCCAATGACTTTTCCTTTTTGAATTAATTTTCCAGCTATCTGCGAGTAATTACTTCTAGAAGTATGGACTTCAGTCCCATTTGAGAGGTTATCCTTCGAATAGAGTATTAAGTTACCATCAGCGGTGGTGGCCGTGCGGTCGAAGGATCTGACTAGAAATCAGAAGCCTTCTGGAATTGTGGGTTCGAAACCAATAGAGTTCCAAACAACACATTTTACATATTTTTCTTCACGCTTCAGACTGTTTACGTTGTCTCATTAAATAACATTTTCAAAAATATATTTCAAGAACTATTTATTATTTGAATTTATTCTCTAGCTATCTGCGGGTAATAACTTCTAGAATTATAGACTCCAATCCCATTTGAGAGTTTATCCTTTGAATAGAGTATCAAGTTACCATCAGCGGTAGTGGCCGTGCGGTCGAAGGATCTGCCTAGAAATCAGATTCCTTCTGGAATTGTAGGTTCGAAACCAATAGAGTTCCAAACAATACTTTTTATAAATTTTTCTTCACGGCTTAGACTGTTTACGATTTCTTAATAAACTGCATTTTCAAAAATATATTCCAATGACTTTTTCTTATTTGAATTAATTTTCTAGCTATCTACGAGTAATTACTTCTAGAAGTATGGACTTCAGTCCCATTTGAGAGGTTATCCTTCGAATAGAGTATTAAGTTACCATCAGCGGTGGTGGCCGTGCGGTCGAAGGATCTGACTAGAAATCAGAAGCCTTCTGGAATTGTGGGTTCGAAACCAATAGAGTTCCAAACAACACATTTTACATATTTTTCTTCACGCTTCAGACTGTTTACGTTGTCTTATTAAATAACATTTTCAAAAATATATTTCAAGAACTATTTATTATTTGAATTTATTTTCTAGCTATCTGCGGGTAATAACTTCTAGAATTATGGACTCCGATCCCATTTGAAAGTTCATTCTTCGAATAGAGTATTAAGTTACCATCAGCGGTGGTGGCCGTGCGGTCGAAGGATCTGACTAGAAATCAGATTCCTTCTGGAATTGTAGGTTAGAATCCAATAGATTTCCAAACAATACTTTTTACATATTTTTCTTCACGGCTCAGACTGTTTTACGATTTCTTAATAAATAACATTTTCAAAAATATATTCCAATGACAGCTTCTTATTTGAATTAATTTTCTAGCTATCTGCGAGTAATTACTTCTAGAATTATGGACTTCAATCCCATTTGAGAGTTAATCCTTCGAATAGAGTATTTAGTTACCATCAGCGGTGGTAGCCGTGCGGTTAAAGGATCTGCCTAGAAATCAGATTCCTTCTGGAATTGTAGGTTCGAAACCAATAGAGTTCCAAACAATACTTTTTACATATTTTCCTTCACGGCTTAGACTGTTTACGATTTCTCAATAAATGACATTTTCAAAAATATATTCCAATAACTATTTATTATTTGTATTTATTTTCTAGCTATCTGCGAGTAATAACTTCCAAAATTATGGACTCCAATCCAATTTGAGAGCTTATACTTCGAATAGAGTATTAAGTTACCATCAGCGGTGGTCGCCGTGCAGTCGAAGGACCTGACTAGAAATCCGATTCCTTCTGGAATTGTGGGTTCGAAACCAATAGAGTTCCAAACAATACTTTTTACATATTTTTCTTCACGGTTCAGACTGTTTTCGTTTTCTTATTAAACAACATTTTCAAAAATACATTTCAATATCTATTTATTATTTGAATTTATTTTCTAGCTATCTGCGAGTAACAACTTCTAGAATTATGGCCTTCAATCCCATTTGAGAGTTTATCCTCCGAATAGAGTATTAAGTTACCATCAGCGGTGGTGGCCGTGCGGTCGAAGGATCTGACTAGAAATCAGATTCCTTCTGGAATTGTAGGTTCGAAACCAATAGAGTTCCAAACAATCCTTTTTACATAATTTTCTTCAAGGTTTTAGACTGTTTACGTTTTGTTATTAAATAACATTTTCAAAAATATATTTCAATAACTATTTATTATTTGCATTTATTTTCTAGCTATCTGCGAGTAATAACTTCTGAAATTATGGACTCCAATCCCATTTGAGAGCTTATCCTTCGAATAGAGTATTAAGTTACCATCAGCAGTGGTCGCCGTGCAGTCGAAGGATCTGACTAGAAATCTGATTTCTTCTGGAATTGTGGGTTCGAAACCAATAGAGTTCCAAACAATACTTTTTACATATTTTCCTTCACGGTTCAGACTGTTTACCTTTTCTCATTAAATAACATTTTCAAAAATACATTTCAATAACTATTTATTATTTGAATTTATTTTCTAGCTATCTGCGAGTAATAACTTCTAGAATTATGGACTCCAATCCCATTTGAGAGTTTATGCTTCGGATAGAGTATCAAGTTACCGTCAGCGGTGGTGGCCGTGCGGTCGAAGGATTTGACTAGAAATCAGATTCCTTCTGGAATTGTAGGTTCGAAACCAATTGAGTTCCAAACAATCCTTTTCACATATTTTTCTTCACGGTTTCGACTGTTTACGTTTTCTTTTCAATAACATTTTCAAAAATATATTTCAATGACCATTTATTGATGAATTTATTTTCTAGATATCTGCGAGTAATAACTCCTAGAATTATGGACTTCAATCTCATTTGAGACTTTATCCTTCGAATAGAGTATTAAGTTACCATCAGCGGTGGTGGCCGTGCGGTCGAAGGATCTGACTAGAAATCAGATTCCTCCTGGAATTGTAGGTTCGAAACCAATAGAGTTCCAAACAATCCTTTTTACATATTTTTCTTCAAGGTTTAGACTGTTTACGTTTTCTTATTAAATAACATTTTCAAAAATATATTTCAATAACTATTTATTATTTGAATTTATTTTCTAGCTATCTGCTAGTGATAACTCCTAGAATTATGGACTCCAATCCCATTAGAGAGTTTATCCTTCGAATAGAGTATTAAGTTACCATCAGCAGTGGTCGCCGTGCAGTCGAAGGATCTGACTAGAAATCAGATTTCTTCTGGAATTGTGGGTTCGAAACCAATAGAGTTCCAAACAATACTTTTTACATATTTTTCTTCACGGTTCAGACTGTTTTCGTTTTCTTATTGAACAACATTTTCAAAAATACATTTCAATAACTATTTATTATTTGAATTTATTTTCTAGCTATCTGCGAGTAACAACTTCTAGAATTATGGACTTCAATCCCATTTGGGAGTTTATCCTTCGAATAGAGTATCAAGTTACCATCAGCGGTGGTAGCCGTGCGGTTGAAGGATCTGCCTAGAAATCAGATTCCTTCTGGAATTGTAGGTTCGAAACCAATAGAGTTCCAAACAATACTTTTTACATATTTTTCTTCACGGCTTAGACTGTTTACGATTTCTTAATAAATAACATTTTCAAAAATATATTCCAATGACAGCTTCTTATTTGAATTAATTTTCTAGCTATCTGCGAGTAATTACTTCTAGAATTATGGACTTCAATCCCATTTTAGAGTTTATCCTTCGAATAGAGTATTTAGTTACCATCAGCGGTGGTAGCCGTGCGGTTGAAGGATCTGCCTAGAAATCAGATTCCTTCTGGAATTGTAGGTTCGAAACCAATAGAGTTCCAAACAATACTTTTTACATATTTTTCTTCACGGCTTAGACTGTTTATGTTTTCTTATTAAATAACATTTTCAAAAATATATTCCAATGACAGTTTCTTATTTGAATTAATTTTCTAGCTATCTGCGAGTAATTACTTCTAGAATTATGGACTTCAATCCCATTTTAGGGTTTATCCTTCGAATAGAGTATTTAGTTACCATCAGCGGTGGTAGCCGTGCGGTTGAAGGATCTGCCTAGAAATCAGATTCCTCCTGGAATTGTAGGTTCGAAACCAATAGAGTTCCAAACAATACTTTTTACATATTTTTCTTCACGGCTTAGAGTGTTTACGATTTCTTGATAAATAACATTTTCAAAAATATATTCCAATGACAGTTTCTTATTTGAATTACTTTTCTAGCTATCTGCGAGTAATTACTTCTAGAATTATGGACTTCAATCCCATTTGAGAGTTTATCCTTCGAATAGAGTATTAAGTTAGCATCAGCGGTGGTCGCCGTGCAGTCGAAGGATCTGACTAGAAATCAGATTCCTTCTGGAATTGTAGGTTCGAAACCAATAGAGTTCCAAACAATCCTTTTTACATATTTTTCTTCACGGTTTCGACTGTTTATGTTTTCTTATTAAATAACCTTTTCAAAAATATATTCCAATGACAGTTTCTTATTTGAATTAATTTTCTAGCTATCTGCGAGTAATTACTTCTAGAATTATGGACTTCAATCCCATTTGAAAGTTTATCCTTCGAATAGAGTATTAAGTTACCATCAGCGGTGGTGGCCGTGCGGTCGAAGGATCTGACTAGAAATCAGATTCCTTCTGGAATTGTAGGTTCGAAACCAATAGAGTTCCAAACAATCCTTTTTACATATTTTTCTTCACGGTTCAGACTGTTTACGTTTTCTCATTAAATAACATTTTCAAAAATATATTTCAATGACTATTTATTTATGAATTTATTTTCTAGATATCTGCAAGTAATTAATTCTAGAATTATGGTCTTATGGACTCCATTCCCATTTGAGAGTTTATCCTTTGAATAGAGTATCAAGTTACCATCAGCGGTAGTGGCCGTGCGGTCGAAGGATCTGCCTAGAAATCAGATTCCTTCTGGAATTGTAGGTTCGAAACCAATAGAGTTCCAAACAATACTTTTTATAAATTTTTCTTCACGGCTTAGACTGTTTACGATTTAATAATAAAGAACATTTTCAAAAATATATTCCAATGACTATTTATTAATGAATTTATTTTCTAGCTATCTGCTAGTGATAACTCCTAGAATTATGGACTCCAATCCCATTAGAGAGTTTATCCTTCGAATAGAGTATTAAGTTACCATCAGCAGTGGTCGCCGTGCGGTCGAAGGATCTGACTAGAAATCAGAAGCCTTCTGGAATTGTGGGTTCGAAACCAATAGAGTTCCAAACAACACATTTTACATATTTTTCTTCACGCTTCAGACTGTTTACGTTGTCTTATTAAATAACATTTTCAAAAATATATTTCAAGAACTATTTATTATTTGAATTTATTTTCTAGCTATCTGCGGGTAATAACTTCTAGAATTATGGACTCCGATCCCATTTGAAAGTTCATTCTTCGAATAGAGTATTAAGTTACCATCAGCGGTGGTGGCCGTGCGGTCGAAGGATCTGACTAGAAATCAGATTCCTTCTGGAATTGTAGGTTAGAATCCAATAGATTTCCAAACAATACTTTTTACATATTTTTCTTCACGGCTCAGACTGTTTTACGATTTCTTAATAAATAACATTTTCAAAAATATATTCCAATGACAGCTTCTTATTTGAATTAATTTTCTAGCTATCTGCGAGTAATTACTTCTAGAATTATGGACTTCAATCCCATTTGAGAGTTAATCCTTCGAATAGAGTATTTAGTTACCATCAGCGGTGGTAGCCGTGCGGTTAAAGGATCTGCCTAGAAATCAGATTCCTTCTGGAATTGTAGGTTCGAAACCAATAGAGTTCCAAACAATACTTTTTACATATTTTCCTTCACGGCTTAGACTGTTTACGATTTCTCAATAAATGACATTTTCAAAAATATATTCCAATAACTATTTATTATTTGTATTTATTTTCTAGCTATCTGCGAGTAATAACTTCCAAAATTATGGACTCCAATCCAATTTGAGAGCTTATACTTCGAATAGAGTATTAAGTTACCATCAGCGGTGGTCGCCGTGCAGTCGAAGGACCTGACTAGAAATCCGATTCCTTCTGGAATTGTGGGTTCGAAAGCAATAGAGTTCCAAACAATACTTTTTACATATTTTTCTTCACGGTTCAGACTGTTTTCGTTTTCTTATTAAACAACATTTTCAAAAATACATTTCAATATCTATTTATTATTTGAATTTATTTTCTAGCTATCTGCGAGTAACAACTTCTAGAATTATGGCCTTCAATCCCATTTGAGAGTTTATCCTCCGAATAGAGTATTAAGTTACCATCAGCGGTGGTGGCCGTGCGGTCGAAGGATCTGACTAGAAATCAGATTCCTTCTGGAATTGTAGGTTCGAAACCAATAGAGTTCCAAACAATCCTTTTTACATAATTTTCTTCAAGGTTTTAGACTGTTTACGTTTTGTTATTAAATAACATTTTCAAAAATATATTTCAATAACTATTTATTATTTGCATTTATTTTCTAGCTATCTGCGAGTAATAACTTCTGAAATTATGGACTCCAATCCCATTTGAGAGCTTATCCTTCGAATAGAGTATTAAGTTACCATCAGCAGTGGTCGCCGTGCAGTCGAAGGATCTGACTAGAAATCTGATTTCTTCTGGAATTGTGGGTTCGAAACCAATAGAGTTCCAAACAATACTTTTTACATATTTTCCTTCACGGTTCAGACTGTTTACCTTTTCTCATTAAATAACATTTTCAAAAATACATTTCAATAACTATTTATTATTTGAATTTATTTTCTAGCTATCTGCGAGTAATAACTTCTAGAATTATGGACTCCAATCCCATTTGAGAGTTTATGCTTCGAATAGAGTATCAAGTTACCGTCAGCGGTGGTGGCCGTGCAGTCGAAGGATTTGACTAGAAATCAGATTCCTTCTGGAATTGTAGGTTCGAAACCAATTGAGTTCCAAACAATCCTTTTCACATATTTTTCTTCACGGTTTCGACTGTTTACGTTTTCTTTTCAATAACATTTTCAAAAATATATTTCAATGACCATTTATTGATGAATTTATTTTCTAGATATCTGCGAGTAATAACTCCTAGAATTATGGACTTCAATCTCATTTGAGACTTTATCCTTCGAATAGAGTATTAAGTTACCATCAGCGGTGGTGGCCGTGCGGTCGAAGGATCTGACTAGAAATCAGATTCCTCCTGGAATTGTAGGTTCGAAACCAATAGAGTTCCAAACAATCCTTTTTACATATTTTTCTTCAAGGTTTAGACTGTTTACGTTTTCTTATTAAATAACATTTTCAAAAATATATTTCAATAACTATTTATTATTTGAATTTATTTTCTAGCTATCTGCTAGTGATAACTCCTAGAATTATGGACTCCAATCCCATTAGAGAGTTTATCCTTCGAATAGAGTATTAAGTTACCATCAGCAGTGGTCGCCGTGCAGGCGAAGGATCTGACTAGAAATCAGATTTCTTCTGGAATTGTGGGTTCGAAACCAATAGAGTTCCAAACAATACTTTTTACATATTTTTCTTCACGGTTCAGACTGTTTTCGTTTTCTTATTGAACAACATTTTCAAAAATACATTTCAATAACTATTTATTATTTGAATTTATTTTCTAGCTATCTGCGAGTAACAACTTCTAGAATTATGGACTTCAATCCCATTTGGGAGTTTATCCTTCGAATAGAGTATCAAGTTACCATCAGCGGTGGTAGCCGTGCGGTTGAAGGATCTGCCTAGAAATCAGATTCCTTCTGGAATTGTAGGTTCGAAACCAATAGAGTTCCAAACAATACTTTTTACATATTTTTCTTCACGGCTTAGACTGTTTACGATTTCTTAATAAATAACATTTTCAAAAATATATTCCAATGACAGCTTCTTATTTGAATTAATTTTCTAGCTATCTGCGAGTAATTACTTCTAGAATTATGGACTTCAATCCCATTTTAGAGTTTATCCTTCGAATAGAGTATTTAGTTACCATCAGCGGTGGTAGCCGTGCGGTTGAAGGATCTGCCTAGAAATCAGATTCCTTCTGGAATTGTAGGTTCGAAACCAATAGAGTTCCAAACAATACTTTTTACATATTTTTCTTCACGGCTTAGACTGTTTATGTTTTCTTATTAAATAACATTTTCAAAAATATATTCCAATGACAGTTTCTTATTTGAATGTTTTCTTATTAAATAACCTTTTCAAAAATATATTCCAATGACAGTTTCTTATTTGAATTTATTTTCTAGCTATCTGCGAGTAATAACTTCTAGAATTATGGACTTCAATCCCATTTGAGAGTTCATCCGTCGGATAGAGTATTAAGTTACCATCAGCGGTGGTGGCCGTGCGGTCGAAGGATCTGACTAGAAATCAGATTCCTTCTGGAATTGTAGGTTCGAAACCAATAGAGTTCCAAACAATCCTTTTTACATATTTTTCTTCAAGGTTTAGACTGTTTACGTTTTCTTATTAAATAACGTTTTCGAAAATGTATTTCAATAACTATTTATTATTTGAATTTATTTTCTAGCTATCTGCTAGTAATAACTTCTAGAATTATGGAATTCAATCCCATTTGAGAGTTCATCCGTCGGATAGAGTATCAAGTTACCATCAGCGGTGGTGGCCGTGCGGTCGAAGGATCCGACTAGAAATCAGATTCCTTCTGGAATTGTAGGTTCGAAACCAATAGAGTTCCAAACAATCCTTTTTACATATTTTTCTTCACGGTTCAGACTGTTTACGTTTTCTCATTAAATAACATTTTCAAAAATATATTTCAATGACTATTTATTTATGAATTTATTTTCTAGATATCTGCAAGTAATTAATTCTAGAATTATGGTCTTATGGACTCCAATCCCATTTGAGAGTTTATCCTTTGAATAGAGTATCAAGTTACCATCAGCGGTAGTGGCCGTGCGGTCGAAGGATCTGCCTAGAAATCAGATTCCTTCTGGAATTGTAGGTTCGAAACCAATAGAGTTCCAAACAATACTTTTTATAAATTTTTCTTCACGGCTTAGACTGTTTACGATTTAATAATAAAGAACATTTTCAAAAATATATTCCAACGACTATTTATTAATGAATTTATTTTCTAGATATCTGCGAGTAATAACTTCTAGAATTATGGACTCCAATCCCATTTGAGAGTTTATCCTTCGAATAGAGTATTAAGTTACCATCAGCGGTGGTCGCCGTGCAGTCGAAGGATCTGACTAGAAATCAGATTCCTTTTGGAATTGTGGGTTCGAAACCAATAGAGTTTCAAACAATACTTTTTACATATTTTTCTTCACGGTTCAGACTGTTTACGTTTTCTTATTAAATAACATTTTCAAAAATACATTTCAATAACTATTTATTATTTGAATTTATTTTCTAGCTATCTGCGAGTAATAACTTCTAGAATTATGGACTTCAATCCCATTTGAGAGTTTATCCTTCGAATAAAAAAAAAAGTTGAATCTAAAAAATTTATTTCATTATGATTTTCTAATTCAATCGTGAATTGTAACTTATGGTGAAAGGAATTGAAAGAATTAAAAAATTCATTACATTTGTTTCCAGGGAATACAATCATCAACATATCTTTTGAAGAAGGCTATATTATAATTTAGTTGAGATACTACTTTTTCTTCAAGGAATTCCATTACTATTTGGGCTATGATACTTGATATTGGAGAACCCATTGCATAACCATCTAATTGTTTATAACAATCATCTTTATATTGTAAAAAATTAGCGGTGAATGTATATTCTATAGCTGTTAAGAACTCATTCATAGGTAAATTTGTATATAGTTTTATTTCATCCCATTTATTTTGAATTATTTGTTCAGCTAATTCTAAAGGGATATTTGTATATAAAGATGTGACATCTAGTGATACTATGATATAGTTGTTAGGTATCGTAATTTTGTTAATGAATTCCTTGAAATCTCAAGAATCTTTGACGTAAAACTCATTTTTGTAAGCTATGTTTTTTAGTATGTTGGATAAGTATTTAGCCATTTCATAAAAAGGTGATTGGATGCTGCATACTACAGGTCGCATCGGTATATTAGGTTTATGAATTTTGGGTAAACCATATATTTTTGGAGGATGAGCATTATGTATCGTTAATTGTCTATGAATGTATTTTGAAATATATTCCTTTTCAAACGATTTTTTTACTAAGTTATTATTTTTAGTTTGGTAAATATTAGTTGGGTTGTTATTTAGTTTCTCATATACTTCAGGATCATTCAACATTGTAGACATTTTATCCTGTGTCCATGATAACAGTTCTATCACCCTTATTTGCTTTTAAGATAGTGATTTGTGGGTTAGATTTGATGAATTGTTTGGTTTCTTTGAAATTTTTGATTGATTTGTTATTTTTATTATTAAATTTATTATTTTTAACTGTTTGTTCGAAATTAGTTATTGTGTTTATACATTTTGATCTTATTTCATTTGCTATTTGAGTAGGTTTTTTAGCAATTTCAGTTTCAAGTGAAGAAATTATGTTATTGATAGGTATTTGTCTTTCGTTATATAGAGTATTACTAAATTTCGCTAAAGTGTCTATTACATTTTTTGGAACATTTGTTTGAGATAAATTCAATAGCCAATTATTATCAACTATGAGATCTCTTTTGTTATTGTTATTTAATTTATTTATTTTCTCAATATTTCTATGCTTAATTTTATTAAAATTTTTTTCAAATTTTTGAGTTTCTAATTCTAAATACGTATTGTAGATTTGGGTAGGTAGGATATTTTTTATTGTAGATTTGGTTCTGCTTATGTTATTTTCAGTTTGTTTTACATTTTTACAAGTGTCAGATATTAAGAGGTTTAATACTTTTAATTGAAACGTAGGTATTCATTATTTTTGAGAACTTTTTCAATAATTGGACGGTGTAGAATCCATAATTTTCTTCAATTTTCTTATAAAAAGCCATGATTATTACGATGTATGTATATTGATGTTGAGAGTAGTGTATTCTTGAAAAATAAAAAACCTATTTCTCCAGGCCAAATTATTCTTTTGTTGATATTCTTGAACCATTTGTAATATTTGTATGTTTTCTTGCTATATTGGTTCGTATATATACTGATAATGAAATAAAAATTCTGTTTTGACGTTTCGACAATGTTTATTGCCTTTATCAAAATTGTTAATTGAATTAGTGTTTCCATGTAATTCAGAAAACAATAGATGATTTCGATTAATGAAATGCGTCTGCAGCCGACTTGTGTTTTAAGATCCAATTAAAACTGCAGAAAACATTGGATCGGTTGTGTGTGAAAGAGTAATGTATGGCTAACTACAATTTGAAATAGATTGAATTTGATTAAATACAAGACATTCCAATATTGTACAATTATAAATATCTATGAATTATTGTATGAATTAGTTATTCTATGATAAGCATTTCAGATCTATCATAACTATTCAAGTTTAAGATAATTCTATGGAATTTAACCTCGAAATTGTTACTCAATAGTGTCAGAGTTAAATAATACTTCATCTTTTTTAGGTTGAATTTTGAATAGACAAATGGAAAGTGGCACTTCAATATATATATATATATATATATATATATATATATATATATATATATATATATAAATGGGGGCATTTATCGTTAAGGCAGCACAAAAAGCTGCGGAAGAACTTGGTCTCGAATTTCAGATCAGTCGAGAAGGCCGACTAGAGGGCAACCTCGAGCTCCTACCTTCTCGCCTGAAAGCCCAGATAAATGCCGCGGAGCAAGATCTTACGCTCAGGCGGCATGTTGACAAGCCGATACACGGTGTTTTCTATCGAAACATCGAAACGCTCGGCTTGTCAACTAGGCTGACCTTCGGCTACCTAAGGTCAGCCGGGCTTACATCCGAGACTGAGGGATTAACCGCAGCTTGCCAAGATGGCGTAATTAACACCTTGGTCTATCGCCGCAATGTGATGGGTGTGCAGGTCCCTGATGTCAGCTGCAGGGCCTGTCGAAAGGTGCCTGAGACGCTTTTCCACCTTCTGTCGGCATGTCCGGCAAAAGCGGCCTCGGCGTACACCCATCGCCATAATGCGGCCCTACGGGTGCTGTATTACCATCTAAGGCACTCGTACGGAATAGACCAAGAGCCGGTGCTGCCTTACATGCCAGGAAATATTGAGTCCGTTGTCGGAAACGAAAAATGCCAGATCTTCTGGAATTATCCGTTTCCGACCGTCAGGTCCATACAAGCAAATAGGCCTGACGTTGTCCTCCTCGATAAGCTAATCAAGACCATGTATGTCATCGAATTCTCCGCTCCGGCAGAGAAGAACATAGTCTTGAAAGAGGAGGAAAAATGGACAAAATATCAAGATCTCCTGTTCGAGCTCCGCACGCTATACCCAGGCCACAAGGTCGTATTAGTGGTTCTGATCATCGGTGTTTTGGGCGGAATTCGGTCTTCGCTGCGTTCAAACTTGAAGATCATTCCGGCCTGTAGGAACTTGGCGCAGATCTTGATAGACCGGATGCAAAAGGCAGTCATTCTGGGTTCAATTAGAATACTTAGGGCACACGATTTAGGAACCTGAAGCTACTTACCGACCGGTGGGGAGGAGTAGCTTCGGTTAACCGCCTTTTAGGTTTTTCTGGCGCGACTGCTGCGATGTCGTCGGAGCTCGCAGCAGCCCCGACCAGGTTTGAATGTAAAAAAAAAAAAAAGTATATATATATATATATATATATATATATATATATATATATATATATATATGACACGGCTAATGTGTATAATCTGTCTATTCTATAGAATAGACGGTGCGAAACTCGCCAGTCGCGGCTAGGGTATGTAGCTGGCTAAAGTGTATAATCTTATGTTATTTGCATGTTGTAACTCGGGTATCCGTAGAAATCACACTATAATCCCTGAATGTGTTACAACATTTACGACAACGAAAAAAAAACAAATCAGCTATAAATCACATATATTGTCGAAAAAATCTACAGTAAGGATAATAACATTATATAAAGCAATTTTTTCGAAACCAAGTCGTTCGCTCAAACTACGTCGACGCACATATTTTCGATGGACCAAATTTTCGACAGCTCTAACGTAGCACTGAACGATGTCGACGAGATCGGAAAATTTTACATGCTGATCGAAATAATATTGAATATTTTCATAATCGTGATGAACAAGAATATCTTTATTGAGACTATCCACAAACTTACACATTCTTCTAGAATATTCAATTTCGATTTTTTCGTTAGACATATCGCGGCCATCGAATTCAGATAATACATATCGTTCAAGACATTCGGACGAGACGTAATTGTAATAATCCATATTGGTCATTACCGTGTAATAGAATAAAAATCGCGTTTCGTTCAATCTTATGCGGCCATCGTGTAAGACTTCCACATAGCCGCCAATTTTTTCAGTCAAATTGACTACAAATGCCGACGACACGAGCAATGTGATATAGGACCACTCATAATCGTGCAAGCGAGATAGATTTTTGCACGACTCCGAAGAATCCGAAGACTTCAATATGAAGTATATGGAAGCCCACGAACACAGTGCCGAAATTAGTCCGATTATTACGATCATCAGTAATATACTGGACCGACCACGACACGATAACGATCTGTTCACCACTACAGGTTTTCCAACTATGAAAGGACCCCTTTCGTATCTCGGTACTGCCGTATTGGGAATATTTTTCGTTAGTTCGAAATTATCGGACGGTGATGATTGCTTCGATCCCCACAACGAAGAAAAAGAAAACGACGACGACGACGGGAGGTCATTATCTCGATTACAACGACACTGTACCTGCGACGATTTGACGAAATTATCGTCATTTTCAATAGTTACCGAACGATGTTCCGAATCACTGCTAATACTGGACAATAGATGTTTTCTTTCTTGCGATGATGTATTTGAACATACTCCCGTTCGCGGTATATCATCCATACTTTCGTATATATGATCTTTTTCGTCCTTACCAGGGATCTCTCCTAATGCCGACCTGCTATTCATGAGCATATAACTAGCGACAGTAACGACATCGCCTGCTGACTTTGTATCGATTCGATTTGTTTTCGGTGTAGAGTTTAAACGAGCAGCAAGCGACACTGGGAGCACTCCGACATTCTGATATGGACCAACCTCGGCAATCGTTCGATTCCCCGTCGTTAGTGTGCCATCGAAATTGGCATATTCGGACGGCATCGGTGGCACTCCGATATTCTGATAACGATTACCTTCGGCCATCTTCGCTCCTACATTTTGGTAACAACCATCTCCGGCCATTGCTGGGGATAATATATTCGATATAACAACAACGTTGAAAATATTTTCTCAATAACTTTGAACGAATTCTTATGGCGCGAACAGAACCAATTGTTATTATTATTATTATTATAACTATTGGAATCTAGCGATGTGAAACACGTGAAAGTTGCGACGATACTGTTTTTTCCGTTGACATCGCAAGGCTTATATAACATGGTTCACAAATTATGAAATGCAAGAACGAAGTCAATCATTATTGCTCAATGTACGACTACATCGATAACGCGATATGCGACGGAGCCAAATAACAAACCGATATAGTGTTGTATTCACATTTTAATAAAATATTCGTTTGAAAATATGATGCGCATTAGCAAATCGAAAGGTATAAAATAACGCGTTCCGTGCGAATATTCAGTCAGTCCAACATCATGAAACGTGCAAACAAGTTCATCCTATGGATATTGGGAAAATTGAATCAATTTTCGAACAATATCAATCGATTTCCAAAATTAATAAACGACAACGAATATTCATCGATGGAGGAAGATTTCCCAGGTCCACAACAAGATGTTAATATCAAATCTGATACAAGAAGCGTTAACGACGACAACGATTACGAAAACGACGAATGGTTCGAAGCAGCATCATCGGAAAATGGAGCAGAACCAAGTGATGAATCCCACGACAGCAAACGCAACATCGACGATGAAGGACAATTATCGACCGACTCTGAATCCCCGATCGTGAACGAGATAACAGTAAATACCATCGGAAATGAAATAACAACCCTAAACAGTATGTTAGGAATATACGTGCAAAACAAGGAGGATCGTTTGACGGAAGAAATAGAAGAACCGGCAACCGCCATTGAGGAATACTACAACGACCCGGAAGAAAAAGTATACATCGATACAATGAGGCTATGCAATACATTGATTGACGGAATTTTTTTCATCGATTGCGAATAATATAAATATTGTTCGGAAAAAATATATTTAGAATTTGCTGGCACACGCGGAGACCAAACTACTCATTTGAATGGCGCACCGTATAATTCAACAACTGGGAGAATTATTACAAAATTCGGAGAGCCGGGAGAACTGTGGGCCATGACAAACGATCAATTTACTGGTATGGTCAAAAATTTACGTTGTGGTACCTGGGAAATAGAAGAGAAGACTGTTTCACCGAATCTGATTGTCCAAAATATTCTCACCTACCCCGAGCCATTACCGATCATCGTGAATTGGTACGAGAATGCCTGCAAGGATTTCTTCGACGGATATTTACATAAAACGTGGGATAACGATAGGGCGACGATAGTTCTCACGTTGGATCACCGGCAATGTTCAAAAAAAGTCGAGTGGTATACACTGAAGGGTACGAAGTTCAAATATATCGTTCAATATCAATTATTCCACCATCCATCCGATGCTCTGATATTGACTTATAATCATAATACCACCGATTATCATTTCGCACAGAAGTATGCATTCTCGTTTGACGATTTTCACGATGTGTTAGGCTGTGGAAGTGCCACCGGCCACGGACATCAGGACCAGCATCAGTCCTGCGAGACTAGGAGCAAAAAATTACGATGTATGATGAATAATGTGTTAAATTATTTTATTTTTGAAAAATATATGATGTAACATTTATTGTGAATTTTTCGTCTTTCGTTTAAAACGTAAGTCGTGCTCGGAAAATGAAATTCATTCTATTGTAGAGAAATTTTATCGACTGGATTGTTCATCGACCAACTTCCACGATTCTCTCGTTCGGAGAATGAAATTTCAAAACATTTTAGATGAACAAACTTTGTCAACTAGGAATCTATCGTCGAACGAATATCCAAACCGGCATAATTCTCGTTACGAAATTCCAACGGCGGATTTCATCGAGCTGCGTAGAAACTCTCTCTCACATGCGTCATACGCACTAGCTCCATCGAGAAACAGTTTTGTCTCGAATGAAATTTGTTGAAACGAAATCTCACCGGTGGATTTCTTCGAGCTGTGAAAACTTTGAACGCGAATCTCGTTCGAAAAATGAAATCGTAAAATATTTTCTGATGAATAAACTTCGTCCGCGTAGAATTTCTCGTCGAACGAATTTCAAGTTCCTCGTCATGCGCGCTAGCTCCATCGAGAAACAGTTTTGTCTCGAATGAAATTTGTTGAAACGAAATCTCACCGATGGATTTCTTCGAGCTGCAAAATCTTTGAACGTGAATCTCGTTCGAGAAATGAAATCGTAAAATATTTTCTGATGAACAAACTTTGTCCGCCTAGAATCTCTCGTCGAACGATTGGTTGTTGAAACGAAATTCCACCGGTGAATTTCTTCGAGCTACAAAAAGTTTGAACGCAACTTTCGTTCGAGGAATGAAACAGTTTTGTCTCGAATGAAATTTGTTGAAACGAAATCTCACCGGTGGATTTCTTCGAGCTGCAAAATCTTTGAACGTGAATCTCGTTCAAGAAATAAAATCGTGAAATATTTTCTGATGAACAAACTTTGTCCGCCTAGAATCTCTCGTCAAACCATTTGTTGTTGAAACGAAATCTCACCGGTGGATTTCTTCCAGCTGCAAAATCTTTGAACGTGAATCTCGTTCGAGAAATGAAATCGTAAAATATTTTCTGATGAACAAACTTTGTCCGCGTAGAATCTCTCGTCGAACGGATCTCCAAACTTATAAGTTCCTCGTCATGCGCATTAGCCCTGTCAAGAAACAGTTTTGTCTCGAATGAAATTTGTTGAAACGAAATCTCACCGGTAGATTTCTTCGAGCTGCAAAAACTTTTACAGCAGTGATGACTCATATTCACGTGACGTATGCGTGACGTATCACGGGGGCAACGAAAATTGTGGAACGCAACATCCAGCTCTCGCGAGAAGCTAGCGCCAAGTCTAGACAGTCAAGGGGGCTCCACGTACCCCCATAGCACCCCCTGAACCCCTATATATATAATATATATATATATTATATATATATAATATATATATATATTATATATATAACCTCCGCGACGGCCTGCTCCTTCTTACTACTACGTTGTTCTTACTCTGGTCAAGGAGGTTTAGGATCGCGGGCGAGAAGCTTGCTGATTATATAGTTAATTTGGGGTCAGCTGAGTAAATACTCGATTCTCATTGGACTAGAGCCAATTGACGTCACAAAAATCCTAAAATCTACTGATTTCTGACGAAAATCACGGTAGAAGGGGTAAAATTTTGATCAGATTCAATTCAGAGTTCTGAGAGCGAAGTCGATTGAGGTTAGATTGTACGATATTAAACCCACCCCATCTACAGATTTAGTAATTTCTTGAGAATACATAGTATATCTATGGTACGTTTCACACTGTACGTGTTGGATGAAAGTTTGAAAAAACTCCGCCAGATGGCGTTCATCTGCTTACTGTAACAAATTGATATAACATTTCGATAGGTGGCGCTCATCAAGTTATCACATCGGAATTGTATTATATTTCAAAAGATGGCGCTTTTTACATTACCTCAACGGGATCGCATTACATTTCAACAGGTGACGCTCCGTATGTTATAACAAGAAATTTCTATAACAATCCGACAGGTGGCACTCATCCGTACACTAGTCACAGTATATCTCATGGAGTTGCCTCATTCTGTATAAACTGTTTGATAGGTGGTGCTCGTGTGTCACTTTCAGTCCATATGCCGTGTAAAACGTGTGGCGGTTTGGATCACAAACGCACTACTTCGAAAAAATGTGCACATCGGAAAATCAGAAAGAAACAATTCGAAAATAGTGAACGAGTGTTGACGGTACCTATCATATGTGACGACGACGGTGTCGAGGTGATCTCATCGGAATATATTATCGAAGAACGAATTGAGGATGATTCGTCCGTTATTCCGGTAGCTATTACTGAAAACGACGAGGAATGTGCCGAGGTGACTTCATCGGATAGTTCGTCCGTTATTGACATTTTGGGTGTTTCGGACGTGAAAGATTGGTCGAGTACATATTCTGATTCACGAGATGCGTCGATGACTGTTCGATATGGTGATTTCTTCATCGTGCACACCCGCGATAAGGTCATCGAGGATAGCTGTTGGGCTCTGACCGAGAAAAGTTGCAAGTCTCTGATCGCAAACGCTATCTTTATTGGTATGGAATGTTTGAAACACGATTCGAATGTTATATATATCGCAGCCGCTATTCGGCGAGGAAATCTATCTACAATTTTGCACGGCGTTCCACACAATTGGAACACCGGAAGAAAATTTCAAATTACAAACGATTTTGTATTTTTGCGAGAAATGTCGGATGATCAATTAGATCGTATTCGACAGCATGTTTCGGTGGGAACGTGGGAAGATATCACCAAGAGCGTTTCGCCGATCACGGTGATCAACAATATTTATAATTATCGCTCGGAGCTACCGACGATTATCGTCAGCTGGTATGATGATAAAAATGAAGAATTTTTCGACGGATATTTCCGATTCGTATACGACAATAGAGGTTTGGTATTGCTAATTACTAACGACCGAATAACAACGACGGTTGAGTGGTATTCATTGAAGGGGACGACTTTGAAGAATTTGATTCGATACGATTTATACAAATTTTCCGTGCGTACAATGGTATGGAGTCGCACGATCGTTACGAACGATGTCAATCATCGTGACTTTACTTTGGACGATTTCCATGACGTGTTAGGTTGTACGGACACACATGCGCGAGACGAATCGTGTGCAGATAGAATCGTGAAATTACAGTGCATGGTCAACATTTTAATGAATATGTAATAGGAAAATAAAACAAAAACATTTAAGAACATATTTTTTATTCGTCACAAACAAATGAACGCAGTACTCAGTTCCAATAGCCGAGTCGATTGAGGTTAGATCGTACAATATTAAACCTATCTCATCCACAGATTCGGTAATTCGTAAATTGAAACTGTAAAATATTCGCTACCGAATGTAGTTGCTCGAAATGTTTATAATGGTAAAATCCGCATCTCATGGCGGTCGCGTTGGCTGTAAATGGGTTAAAACATCATCAGACAGTACATATTTCACGATAAAATTCCATAGTAATTATTATCACGTTGTAAAACGCAATTTTTTCGAAATCCGATCTTTCTTGAGAGTAGCGACGACGATTCTCCTTTCGATGTATCAAATTTTCCAAGGCTCTAACGTAACACTGAATTATATCGACAAGTTCGGAAAATTCGACGTTCTGATCTAAAAAATAATACAGCGATTGGTTGTCGTGATGTATCGCTGACATTTCACCCAAAACATCAACAAATCGACACAGTCTCGTGAAACGTCCTAAATTATCGTGCGATGTTATTCTAACGTATCGTTCGTCGAATCCAGATACGATGTACCGCTCGAGACACACGGAGGGGACCCGATTATAATAATTCGCATTTGTCATTATGGTATAGTAGAACAGAAATCGCGTTTCGTTCAACGTTATGCGATTGTCCGATAGAATCTTCATATGATCAATTCTTTCTGTTAGATTTACCAAAAAATCCGACGATACAAGCAATTTTATGTACGACCATCTGTAGTCGAGCGGATACGAAAAATTCACGCACAATTCGGAAGGCGGGGACGATGGATTCATTATAAAATACACCGAAGTCCACGAACAAAACAGCGAAGCTATTCCGATCGTCATAGTGATCCATAATAAAATTTTATAATAATTGTTGGATTGATACGAAGAAGGTGCTGCTACTGCTGCTACTGCTGCTGCTGCTGTTGTTACTGTTGTTGCTGCTGCTGTCGCTGTAGGTCCATCGATGATAAACGCATCTGTTTCGGATGTCAAATCGATCGCGTCGGGCGAATATTCCGTTCTTAGGTAATAATTTTGCGGCGACGTAGACGAAGACGCACCATCATCGCTCTGATGACGATAATACTGGGATCGTGTCGGTTTTGTAATATTCTCACCGTCGGTTTCGATTATTGTCGAACATTGTCCGGCATCGCAAGCCGTATAGGACGACGACGACGACGGAGACTGTACAGCACCCTGTGATGTTCCTTCCGACGTTGACAGTACATTGTCCATAGGTTCGTATATGTGATCAACGTCGACGGAAAATTTCTTCAAACGCGTTATGCTCGTCATAGGAATGTAACCGGCAAGAGTGACATCGCTGTTTGCAGAACACCGAATGTCATCTCGATTCGACGTATCGATTTCTATCGAGCAAGCTGGACTCGCACATTCTACCGGCACCGCCGGCACTTTCGGGGTCGCGTAATGACCGTCGGATTTGGCCATCGCTCTACAGTTTTCGCACACCGCTCGTTGATTTTTTTTCGCACTCCCGTTCCTCGTCTAATTCTACACTGCCATCTGTATTGCTATACCATGCGTACAGAATCGAAACGTTATCGACGAATGACGGTATGTTGTAAAAAAAGAAGAATAGCGAAATGAAAATATGTATTATAGCTCCCGTGTACGTGGTAGTCATCGTCGTTATGGGACGGCGGTTCCTCGCTCGTGTCTTTTTATTGTGGTGCGAATATCGCATCTTTCATTATCGCGCACATTTTTCCGGCGTCAGTTCGAAATCCCACCAACGAACAAGCGAATTCCACGAACGCATCGGTCTTTACTCCGATATCGTTTAGATGTTCATTTTTCAATTCGTACCCTCCGATTCGACTTGGATGATCGTCACTTTCATAAAACGTCCGTAAACATTCGTCTTCGTTCATTTCGACGAACGGTATCGAACGATGTTGCGATACGATCGGTAAAGTTAACAGGTCGGTGTGATACAAATGATTGGTTAGGAACGCGTCGCTACTTACGTTCGTCGCGGTCGTCGTAGGAGAAACGACGTTTTCTAGAAAGTCATCGTACGCCTCGTCGAATACGAAAATTTTATCCTTGCTTTTCCACGAGCAAGCTTGGATATTCGTCAGACCGAATACTTTCGATCTGTCGAATCGGAAATAATCCGCTTCCGTCGAAGATAAAACGCGCGGTGGTACCGTTCCGCGCGACTCCAATATCAGATCGTCGGTGAGGGACGTTGCGATGTTCTCTTCGATATTCAGGTACAGAGAGAAACGGAGGAACGCGTACATGGATTTGTCTGCGGTGAAAGACGATATTACACGTATTTTACCCGTTTTGAATAATTCCGGCGCGTCACGAAACGTATGCAACGTTTTCTTCGACACCTTCCCACCGTCGTCTCGTGCGAAAATAAAAGAAGGTAATTCGTACTCGGCGATCAGTTCGTAGCGTTTGAGCCGTACAATGTCCATGTTCGTGCTAGCGGAAGCGTAGATTTTGACCATGTGCGATTTATTCACGACCTCTCGTCTCGTCACAAGCGTGGGTCGTTGATCTACCAGACCTTGTCGGTCGAACGGAGTTCTCAAACCTCCGTTGCAAACGATCACATCGCCCGGGTATTCTACTAGATTTATGCGATCTCGTACGTTTTGGACGGTGATCACGACGACCGTGTCTCCCTCGCCGAAGGCTTTGCCGTTGCACTCGGGGTCACAACATCCGTCTCCGAGTTCTGTCAATTTAGCGTTCACGTATTTAACGGCGCAATCTCTCACGTAACTCCGACCGCCGATACATTCGACGTACGTTTCGCCCGAATAGATCGTTCGCAACGACCGAGGCATGGCGAGTTTACCGTTGGACCTGTCGCGACATACGTTTTTCGATTCGCATTTCAAACTTTCGACCGAAAATGTTTCGTCGAATCCGCAAGATTTCTCCTCGTAAAATGGAAACTCGTTCGTACACTGAAAATATTTCGCTCGATCGATCGGATGTTCGATCGTGAACGCGGGATGACGCAAGCACGTTTGAGTGGTCTCGTCGACCGATAAGCATCTACCCGCACCTCCGTATATCGTGCGCTTCGGGCAGTCGTGTAAAGTGAACACGGCGTCGTCGTCGCAACGACCGTATTGATTCGATCTATATTTCCACCCGATCAGACCGAACCCCGCCAAAGAACGAGACTCGGATAACGCCCTGTCGTCCGAGAATACATGCAATATCGTGTTGTCGGAAAACAAACCGGTGATAGGAATCGGAAACGCGGGCGTGCGGCGAATATCATCACCCGCTTCGCATATATTCACGGGGAATAATTGTTCGTTGTCTGTGGGGTCGAATCGGTGCGGCAATTTTATCGTTATCGATTTATCTAGCCATTCTACGTGAACATTTTCGAGCGTGGCCGATACTTTGAAATTTTCCTCCTGTCCGATCGATCTAACGACGTCGAACGTACCTCGATCGAATCGAAACATATATTTTACGTTGAATTTTTTCCGTAGCGACCTGGACAACGACGAACGCGATCCCGTCAAAGGTGAGTCAACGTATTTGTACGGTCTGATTTGAACGGTACTATCGTTATCGAGAAAACTCAATTCATATACAGGTATTCTCAATGGTGGTGGTGGTGGTGAAGACGAAGGAGAAGAACGAGAAACAGGGTCTGAGTGATCGGGAAGAACGACTGGAATGTACGGGAAATGAAGTTTTGACGAGCCTTTTAAAGACGGTCGTCGTCGTCGTAGATAGTGACAATAATTGATGATCGATAATTTCGTTTGCCGGTCTGCGACGATCACGTCAAAATCTGGAGGCCGCTCGTCTAACGTAGATTTATTTGTAACGATCGACAAGATTAAAAACAACAAAGAACATAGTATCACGATTAATACGAGCATCTTACAGTAAGATGGAATCCACGTTGGAAAAACACGTTACGCTGTATACGGAAAAATCGAACGTGGTGATCAAGGCTCGAATATTCCACGATACGTTCGAAAATATCGATTGGACGACGATACTTATCGTTACCGATCAGATAATTTTTTTAATAGATCGACAGTGGTACGCGTACGAAACGTGGTATTACGATAATACCGTTTCTTCTTCTTCTTCTTCTTCTGCTGCTCCTTCTGATCATCCTTCGACGGACGATGTCGATATGAACGGATCGAATTATACGTCGATACGATTGAACAGAATCGAACTGGACGGTGTCGATCAACAACAACAACAACAACAACGTAACCTCCTTGCCGATGACCATACCCGTCACCTACCACATTTCACGCTGGTCGTTTTGGGGTCGAGAAATGAACGTCGTCGCTCTTCATCGACACCACCGCCTTCCATCGTCCTGACTAACGAACAGTTATTCTACGATACGACGAGTAATTTCCATAATAACGTCAGACCCGTACATTATATCGATGTCGTCGTCGAAGGTTTTCCGGAACCTTCGTACGTCAACAGCGAGCGAAGTATTCGATTGTTATCGTACGGCTTATTGCGTTGTTTCAACCCCGAAAACGTCGTCGTCGTCGTCGATAATAGCCATCCGTACAAATTCGGTACCAGATTGTTGATAAATTTTCACCAGTTGGAAGTTATTTTTGCGTTATTCGAAAATTCGATTTCTAATATATTGACGGCCAACGTCAGATGTCACGCCGATTATCGTCGTCATCATCTTCCCGGCTGTACGGTTATATTCGTAGAAAAAAAACGACCTATATTATTTTATCAATTTATTTGTGTCGATAGAATAACGAACGATACACAAATACCTATGGACGAAGAAACTTCACGTTCTAAACGACGAAGAAGCGGTTCGGATAAGCCGAACGAAAACGACGATAATAACGATATCGAACGTAGAAGGCGCAGAGAACCGTCTTATCCGTTTTCCGTATAGTCTCCCTATAACCTACGTTCATACAACACCATCACCGCCAACGGGACAACAACCACCACCACCACATCCACCACCATACCGTTATCACGGTAGTTCCGTTAGCGATTATTTCGACGTGGACCGGAGAGGGAAGAAAGTGGCTACATGCAGCAACTCGAAGAAGAGAAAGAACTTACGGTCACGTTACTGATGGACGTTAAAAGTTTCTACGATACCGGTCAATTCGTACTGGATAAATACGGCGACGACAAAACGTGGTGTTACGAGACCAACATCAGATATAGCGGAAAGGCGACGACGCGATTGGACGAGATCAAAAGATATGTCGAAGAAAGCGATTATGGCATTCGTACGGATCGCAACGACGATTACGATCGATTTCAAGGAATGTATCGTGTCATCGTTAAAGATGTTCAACCTATACCCTACGCAGATATAGAGAAATTAATCGATCCGTTACACGACGATATGCTCAACGATGCGAACATCAAACGGTTAGTATCGTCGTCGTCGTCGTCGTCGTCGTCCGCAACATTTAACGATAAATTCTCGTTCCAAAGGAAACGGACGATGTCCAGATCGTCGACGATAGTGCCGTTCACGTTAGACGAACGAACGGAGATATTGGTGGAATGTACGTGGAAACGTAGCTACGAAGAAAGTCTCACTTACGAAGAATTCAAACGGACCGTGCTGGATAATTCGAACGATACCGACGGTTCGTTCATACCGATTTTCGGTCAGTCACGAATATGTCTGAGAAATTTCCCCGATAAAAGGGTACGTTTTTCGATCGGTAAAGGTTACAGTTTCGGTGAAACGCAACAAGGACGAAGACCCATGGACGAGTTTTACTATTTGGAATTCGAGAAAGAATTCGACAGTAAGCTATGTCACGATAAGTCGATGTCGTCCGCAACGATAAGAGCGTTCGTCGACGACGTACTCGCTCTGATACCCGTACCGTTGCTACGTGAAATCGTGGTGGGTGCCAAGCGTATTTGTATCGGCGAGGAAAAGCGTATCGGTGAACTGATGCAAGATTACACGCGAAATTTCACACACGAATACGGCAAGTTCATGTCGAAAGTACGATTCGACGCACGCTCGAACATGACCAACGTTTTCGTAGCTCCCAAATGGAACGGTATACGTGGCACCGGCGTATGGGAAAATGACAAAATCGTCGTGCGTACCGTGAAGGCGTTGCGAGAATTCGATTTGCCGTCGTACTGCTTACAACGATTGATAGTGCAAGTGGAGATGTTTTCGAACGACGACGACGACGACGACGACGATGCCACGACGAGCGGTATGAACGACATCAGCCAAGATCATATCGTAGTGACGGAAATATACGGCGTATCTTTATACGGTAAAAATCAATTACACGGATTCGCGTTCGATTCGAGCGATCCCAACACGAAGAGTCAGCCGTACGCCGAAACGGACACCACCACGAGAATCGCACGAACTTTCCACGAAATCGATCCGATATATTCGCTAGAATTGATCTCGAAATTTCACAAGCACGACGATAAACATTTCACCTATTATCATTACGATTATCCGCTACACTTGTTCGACGATTATTTTTTCTATTCGAAACGGAACGCAACGCGACACGACGAACAAATTGCTCGTTCGTCGGAACGGACGGACGGTAAATTGGCGATAGTTATATTCGGCGACGGAACGAAAAGTTTATACGTAAAATTGAAATTGTATCAAACGATCGAATTGATTTACGACTTGTGCAAATCGACGTTAACCAGCTGCGAAAAGAACTTTGATTTCCTCGCCCGCGATCTAACGATACGCAATTTCGATGCTAATAAACTGCGATGGTATTCGACCGGCCTGGACTCCAACATCGTCCTGATCGAATCCGTCATACGAAAAAAACAGCACGTATCCGACAACCCGAAGTACACTACCACTACCACCAATCGTACCGCTATCGATAGTACCACCACGACTGCTCCCGTCGTCGTTTCGAATAACGTAAAAGGAAAAGGAGAAGAAGAAGAAGAAGAAGATATCGAAGAATTATTGTTTTTATTGCGACACGTAGAACTAGTACAATATAAAATTAGATATGACAAATTCGAGGCAGATAATAATGGTAAAATCAAAGATATATTACGTTATCACATATTGTGAATTAATTTCATTGAATAAACGATGTAAAGGTGTATTTTTGTTTTTTCTCATAAAGTTCCAACCATCGTTCCCATCACCGATGCTCCCGCGGTCGTAGAAGGCAGATCGTTTCGATAGAATTTCCAATATTAACATCCCTCTGATCGTACTGCTTTCGGTCGAGTCGATATCGTACAATGCGAAATGTCCAATTTTCACGGATAAGTCGACTTCGTCGTCGGCGTGAAAGTCGTCGACTATACCTCCGTTCGATGACACAGCCGTCACATTATCGAACGTGTCTATCGGAATAACGGAACGTATCGTCAGATTTTTCGCTTCGACGTTGTATACGAATGCTTGGAACGTCATACTACGGTCTTATTTTCACGTTCGTTCAATATTAACGCGTGATATCGTATCTTTTGTATTTCGCGAAAACGCTTGAGCGAGTAAATGACGAATCCGGATAGGGAACAAGCTACGGAGAAGCACATGGCCAGCGATATGGCATCGCTCAACGTGATGTTGTCGAAAACACCGACCCATCCAGAAGTGCTGTCGGCGGCACCAGCAATGCCGTTCATAATATCGGTGATATTTCTCGTGCCAGTGTTCATTTCTTATCTCATAGGGCCATACCGTTCATTTCAGCGTTGTAATCGGTCACGTTCATCCGTTCTAGCTCTTCTATGTGTTCGTTTATATCGTAACGCGGTGTCGCGTCGGTATATGTTTTTTCGACGCGTAACGACGGCTCGTTGTCCCGGTCGTCGTTATTCGCTGTGTCGAGAAGATCGGATATCGATTTTGTAGTGTTCGTATTATCGTCGCGGTCGTCGTCGTCGTTGTCGCTATAATCTTCGGTACAGCTATCGTCGACGTCCGACTGCATCGTCGATACGCTGGACGTTTCTTCGAGGACAGCGTTGAAATTCTCCAATTCTGCGTAGATAGGTTCGTCGTCGACCGGTTCGATAGAAGCGGATCGTTTCGTACGCTTATGTACGATACGGTCGTTCGGAAGGATGGAGAACTTTATCGTCTTCAACCAGTCACAGTTGTCTCCGCGATAAAGAGCTAAATTATCTGTTCGATAACTTTCGATCGAATAGCCATACTTTATGACACTGTTCACGTCCGCCATGTAAACGTCGATGAGCGCGAATTTCTTCCGCTGAGAATGCCGATTGGTACTCAAAGCGACGGATGCTGGAAATTCATCCAGATAATCGGTCCGGAAAGTTCCGTTCGAGTTGCCCCAATACAACAATGTCAAATATTGTGACAATTCGGAACGACTGAAGTCCTGTTCGAACGTTTTCATGTTATAATCGACATCGTCGGAATCGTTCAGTTGAATCGCGTAGGTGGCGTGCAAAAGGATCAATACGTCGGTCTTTAACGTTGGCGAGTTCGACCTTTGAACGACACCGTATTTATTCTTCACTATACGAACCATCGCGTTCTGCCTGCCCGTCAAGAATTCGAAGTTGTCGATGTTCTTACCGAAAAGTAACTTTTTCGTTTCGGCCCACAGATCGGACAGCGCGTTTCGATTCTTCACGACGACCGCCGATACTCCTACCGACATATTCTTTTCTCCCGTCACGTTACACTTGAGATTATTATACATAATCAGAGTTTGAAGCTGGCCAGATTTCTTGTGTAACCCACCGAACACGTTAATAGCGTTACCGTCATTAATCGTACTGTATATTACGTTGTCGTTGTCGCCGGCAGTCTCGCTAATTAGGATGCCACACGTTAATAGATCTTTGACCGACCATAGTTCGTAGTCGGTAATTTCTAGAGTCGACGCCACGTAGGAATATTTGTTGGTACCAATTTGCGTTTTCAATTTTATACCCTTTGTCGATTTATCTGGGACGAGTTCTGTCCACGATTTCGTATTGAACGATTCGTGATTATACGGGTAGCGGTACCGTTCGATAACGATATTCTGATCGGTATTCTGACGAGAGTGTGCTACGTAATAATCGACGAGATGCTCCGCGCTTTTACGGATCGATATAATCGGTACCATATCTAATAGAACGTTCAAGTCTAATATACGACTCATTCCGTCGTGCCATATTATGCTACCCATCGGAGTATTTTTCGATTTTTTGCTCGACCACACGTCGTTCGGTTCATCGACGCCGTTCGATATCGGAAACGACGACGGCAACGACGCTGTTGACGTCGACGAACGTAATCCGTTACGCGATTCTTGACGTCGTCGCGGATCGTAACGGTCCGATATATTTTGTGGATTATCCATCGATGACGATCTGTTCGATACGGGAACCGGAACCGAATCATATCGATGTGATCGATCGATCCGTCGTTCGTCGATCGATATTTGTCGCCGCCGTTGCTCTTGTTCTCGTCGCTGTTGTTGCTGCTGCTGCTGCTGCTCTTGTTGTTGCCGGTCTCGTTCTCGTTGTTGCTGTTGCATCAGTCGAGCGTGTTCGTCCGTCCAATGTTTTTGATCGGAATCGTGAGACGTTTTATCTCTCGCAAACATAACGTAATACGCTAGGAAAGTTAAAATAAAACATGCCACTGCGATCGAAACGTACTTGAGAATTTGTAACACGTTCGGTCCAGGACCGTCAATTTTGTAGTCGATATCGAACTACTTGCTATTCGCTTCGTTAGACATGAGAGTGTAGTATAGGAATCATCCATTCCTATACGGGATTACCTAAAAACCCTAAGTTATAGAATTCGACCTTATTCTTATTAATTAATGTTATTAAGCATATATTGATAACTCATAACTGACCCACTAACAACATGTTGACTATTACACATTGTTTAGCCCAAGATAACCTTGACACACAGAACAGGGTATCTCGAGGTAGTTATTGAGGAATCGATGTATATGCTAAAGACTAGAGTATGTAGAACGATAACATAAACATCACAGTTTAGATTATAATATATATAGTTATGTAGGACATTCATATTCAGTTACATATAGTTACTCATAGTAAGATATAGTATATTCATACATCATTGATGCGGATGGATGGTATTGTGAATGATCCATACTTGTAATCATTGTAATGAGTATAGAGTAAGACATTGAGCTATAATGGCGTCGAACTCTAAGTTGAAGTAAAGTGTAAACCTCTTGTAAAGTGATGTGTTTTCTATTCCCTATACCCACACCAGGACCACGGGTCAGCTTAGGGCTAACCGCCCAATTTAAGATCTGATCCCCACAAGAGCATTCCGTTTCAACATCTTATTATTGCTTCCGACTATTTCGATATAGCGTAGTCGACAACGCACACCACCAATAAACGAACATCACGAACACGTTGAATACGGAAAACCGTCCGTGATCGTACGTGCACAACGATTTCCTCAGGTCGTACAGCGAGCGATCGTTATAATAGACCGATAGCGGATAAATCGTTTCGATCTTATCGTCCGTATCGATATCTATGATTTTGATCGATTTAATAGTGCCATAATCGATCGACGACGACTGCGACGATGCTATCCTGTCCAACAAACGCAACAGATTATATCGTTTATTCCAACCTTTCACGAAGATCACGTCGAATTGACTCAGAATATCGTATACTATATCGCCGGCATACGGGACGTGTCCGACCGATCCGTCGATCATTATGTAATTCGCCGTCAAATAACGATTAGTTTTACGTATATTGCTATGCCTGTAAGGAGATCTGTCGTCGCCGTACAACTTGAATTTGGGAATGGAAAACATGATGCTGCGAATGTCGTACGAACAACTAGTGCGAGTCGCTCCGTAATTGTAATCTTCGATGTCGAACGGATAGTTTACTTGTTTCCAGGCGATTTCTTTTACGATGAAGTCGCCCGTCGAATAGTCTTGAAGCATCTGAACATCTAGAAGACCTATTCGTGGGAAATAACGTACGAATGCCATCGTTCTATTCGTTTATATTTTCGTGAATACTGTACGTTTTAGCGATGGATGCGATCCGTACCTATCTTATATCTTGTTTCGTTTTCGTGATAACGAGAGATTCTTATGTGACGGCGTTCGTGTTATTCGCGATGGACGGTATGTAATTTACGATCGCTCCCGACGAAAGCAATTGATTTATAACATCTACGACAGTCACGATTTTCCTATTGTCGTACCGTTCGTGTGGTCCTATTTTCATTCTAGTGCGCACCTTACGTTTGAAATGAATCAACAGATCAGAAACGCTAACGGGCAAGCAAACTGTATGTAAATTTTGAAGCGAGTGACCGCTCGACGGATGTTTCAATTTAAGAAACGTATTATTGTATCCTTCCGAACACTTGTTCGTATCGTTGGCTGACGTAGAATATACGTATATATTCGAATTCATATTCAATATGTACCAATTGAACGGGTGCACTATAACCAAGCGAGCGTCTCTACCGGTACTGATATCGTTCATATTGGTGAATACGTCGGCGAACACGCCGTTTTCCAATTTCGTGGAAGAAACGAAACGGGCTAACATGTCGAACATGGGTACATCGGTCGAATCGGTTAGCAATATCGTATGAAAAACACACAAAATGTGGACCGATATGAGAAATACTAATATGGAATTCGCATCGACGATCATCTATCGATTATGCGATTATTTATGGTATGTTGGATATCGATATCTTACAAAATACGTATAGGAAAAAGAAATAAACGACATACGTGCACATACACGCACACACTTTATTTCGGAAAAAATAGTAAATTATTTACATGATACAATATTGTACAATCTAAAGGTTCAACCGCAAACGTCTTGGCCCTCTTCGTCTTCATCGATGGAGGAAACGACGTTATACACTCTGAAAGGTTGTCGTAGTTCGGCTTCTTCTCGGTCCATCTTCCGCAACACCCGTCTCATTCTTCGTGTCGATACATACGTTCCAAGTATACACGCTAGCGTCGAACCGATAATCATAAAAGCACCTACAGACCATATTTTATATAGATGTAATGTTCGTATGCCGACACAATGCGGATTGCTCCCGTCGACGTCACAATGTCCAGTCAACGTGATCAAATCGGACTCGTTACTCGTACAATATTTATCGACAAACGACGACGACGAAGATGGGAGTGCTGTCGACGAGGGCAATGACGATGACGGACATGTCGAATTCATGAAAAAATATCGACACGTGTATTTGGCGCACGTCGAACTAGTATTATCACGTCGCAAATATACGTTCTGCATGACGGAAACGTTGAACAACGACAACGAACGATTTTTATTTTTATACCACTTGTACGAATCGAAAACGTGCGGTATCTGTTTCGCCGTTATACTATCGTTGCACAAGATGCTATCGTGTTGGTAGCAAGTAGACCACGTATAACATTTTTGGCTGGATACGTTCCGACAAGAATCGTGGCTTCGTTGTATTCTGATCGTATCTGGTATATTTGCGACTGCGGCGGTGGAGGCGGTGGTGGCAGCGGTGACGACGACGACGAGAGCGGTAGTATTATTAGTACCGGTAGTAATCGAGACCGAAGCAGTACCGTTGTCGATCGAACGAATCGCAGCCCTTTCTTCGTTGTTCATAAAATCTCGATTCGTGACGTTACGATTATTCGATTGTTCGACGACGATATTCGAACGATTTTGAGGTTGATTCGATGTTATCGATACGTTCACATCCGACAAATTTCCCATCATCGTCGGCATCGATTTCGTCTCCGCTATCACGTCACTCGTCACATTTTCCTTCTCGATACTTGTCATCAAGATCTTCTTCTTCTTCTTGGGTATTATCCCGACCGACAACGATTTGTTCATGTCCAATTCTACGAATGTCGTATGTTCATCGTCATCGTAGATTTCGGTTGTTGTTTCATCGGATGTAGAGTTTCGTACAGAAATGGGCGGTTTCGCTAACGATGACTGTGACGATATCATGGTAGCTGTCAAGTGTTGCATCGAGATACATGTTACTACGCTCAGAACGACGAGATATCTATATTGTAATATCGACGCCTTAGAACAACGTGTCATGATCTAAACCGAATATATACTTATAATAATCGTTTATGGTTTTGAGACCGCATTTATACGTGTCCGATTGTTGATGATAATCCATCGTGTTTCCGATCGATAACCGAGCCACTAACATATACGTCAGCGTATTCACCTCCCATACGCGACCCCCGGCTACGACCGATCTCATGTACGTCGGTGGCAACGAATTGACGACTTGAAATTTGAACGCCATTCCCAACAGATCGCTTACGTCGCACTTGAAGAACCACTCGTTAACGTGAGAATCGAACAGAATCGGGCACCACGATCGAAACTGTGGCCATAGCGAGGACACCGCTTCGTTATCGGCCCACCATCTAGTCATTATAGCGACTTCGTCTTTGAAACACTGCCTCAAAAAATACAATACTTCGGTGTGTTTGTTGTTCGGCGATATAGACCATTTGACACCTTTCGCGACGAACGTAAAATAGAAAACTTTAAATGCCCGATACGTTTCGTATTGTGCGACTCTGGAGTACGTCAGAGTTTGTGCCGCATCGACGAAGAACACGTACGTGACGACGTCGTCGAACTTTATTCCTTGCGAAATTATGTCGGTCGCGTTCGTAATATCCGCGATGAAAATGTTTATAGTGTCACCTACGTGCCGATCGACACCGTCGTTACGCGTTTTTTTGGCAACAGTTGCAATTTCACATTTGATATCGTCTTTGCCGTTTATCGGTAGGTATGAACAGCTACGATGATGCTGATGTTGACGACGGCGGCGTCGATGCGTAGCGGTAGTGGTGTCGTTCGCATTCGCGCCCGGTATTTTCGTTTTCAGAAATACGGAAAAGTCTTTTTCGAGCATATTGATAAAACTGAACTCTATCAAAGTCGTTAATATTACGTGAACGACGTCCAGCTGTTCGTTGTCCGATTTCAATTTGTGTATCACGTTGAAATTGTATACGTTGATTATCAATAAACGCAAATTTTTGGTGTCGTTATCGGGGAACCTGTGAATAGACGACAATTTGAACGGGGGCGTTTGCAGTCCCGACACGTTCGATTTGACGTTCCGTTTCATTATACGCGATTTAGAAGTAGTTTTTCCCGGTCGTTTATCGCCACCCTTCATCTGACGCTCGATGGTCGACATCGGGACGACTCGAACGCAATCGCAGTGTTCCGTCAGCGTATTCAACACGTTGAAAAACATATCGTCGCACACGACGAAATAATTGTCGTTGTCCAACGTCATCGGATCGACTTCGCTCAGTTTTTCCAGTAACAAACCGAAATCTTCTTTCACGCTATGGAAATCTAATAGTAAATCGGTATAGAGTACGTTGAGGATGCGACCGTTGGTCGTTTTAGGAACCGCACACGACAACAATCCATTTAACGGCCTACTACATCGCCTCATCTTTCTTATTACGTACGTTGGTGACGAGTGCCGTGGAAAATCGAACGAAACACGGATAATGAAAATTTTCGTTATTCATCGTCGTCGAACTCTTATTTGCCACGTAACGCTCCACCGATAGGGCGATTCTACACAAATCGGTCAAAGATCTAGATATCAAAGCGTTCCTTATGACGGGATATTTTTGAACCGTTTTAATGTCGTTCGAAATCTGCAGTCTTTGTTCGTTTATCTTGATTCGTGACGACGACGATGACGACAGTCGCGCATCTAATTTGCCGATCGCGTTTAGAAATTCGTAATATTTCCGGACGAACGGGTCGTCAGATTCACGACCTCGAATCGACGTAGCGGAAACTTTCAAAGCGTCAACGAAATAAGGCGAAACGTATTTTTCGAATATGAACCGTTTACTGGCAAACTGATACGACGGACTCCGAATACGTTTCAATAGTTGTTCGGGACCACATCCTTTCTGAAACAAATCGCTAACCGTCACAGAAATCTTATATCGAATTCGCGACGGAAATTTATACGGAGTCGAATCGAGCTTACTTATCAGTACGGGAACGTCGGCAGCGACGTTATCGTCGTCGCGTCGTATCACACTCTTCGGATTGTGCATTAAATTATACAATAGAATCAATTCGGGAGCACCGTCCGTCAAGCGACATTCGTTTACGATCAATATGACGAATTGTACGAGCTTTTGGAGAAATTGCGATTCCTCGTCGGCGGCAGCAGCAGCAGCAGAGACCTGTCGCGGTTCGCAGTCTGGCAATAGAGCGGATATGATAAGCTTCAGCGAAGGATCGCGATATTTGTCGATCGTCAGCAAAGCCAATATACGATTAATATAATAACCAAAATGGAAAGAATCCGGTCTATTTTTGAATAAATTACACATATCTATAGTTTTCAATTGTTCGATGAACGATTCGAATACACCATAAGTTGTTTCGTGACTGGTCGTTTCAACTTCACTCGATGGCGTTTGTTGCTGTTGTTTTTCTCGACGTCGTTGTGTTTCCGTCGGAATATTATCGAATTCGTCATCGTATATCAAACCATCGGTATCGTTGTTATCGTCGTTTCTCAGTCAATCTCTACCGAAATATCGATCCATCGCCGTAATAATTTCTCCACTATCTCTCTTTCTTCTGTTGTAATCTTACTTGTGAACGGACGACACGATCGTGGTGTGGACATATATATTTACAGACACGCTGACGATCGATCGTTCATCGTGAAAGGAAATCGTAGAAATTACGATATCGAAAGTTTATGACAGAATGATTGCGTGTGTGTGTGTGCATGTGAGAGCGTATCATATATGCATTTTCTGTGTCTATCTATTTATTCGTATGGTCTAACTTTGGAATCCACGAAGCGAGGAAATTGCCTAATTTGTTATTCAACAGGGTCGTATATCGTCTCAATACTATAATAACTACGTAGGAAATCAATAATACGACGACGATACCCAGTACGACACTCCACGGTTTGTGTGACATAATCGTCCAGAAAGAGTGCTTGTCTCCGTTGTTGAACGATGTCGATTGAAAATCTGGCAATGAAGACATGTTGGCAGAAATATATCGTGAATTACCACTACTCATCATATATATATATATATTATGTCTCGTTCTTATTATTGTTGTGATAATAGTCCATCGTGCGATACACGTGGTATGTCGTCGTCGTCAGTTTCTCGTCGACCCACCATACAATCGCGTATCATGTCTCGGCACAGATAATTCTGTATGGTGTGTAACCAGTTTTTATTGGTGAACGCGTCGTTATCCATCTTTGCCAACATTACCGCTTCTTTCGTCGTCCATCGATCTCCACCAACCAGTATCGCAGCGGCTATTATCAAATCGTTCGTTATAAACAGGAATCGCTTATCGTTCTCGGGCCACATAATCAATTTACGCTTATCGCCCAACGTGAATATCGATTCCAACGTTTTCCTGTCCGCTATGGGTTTTATTCGATCGTTCGTCGTTTCTTCGTTGCCGGCGACGTGAACGCGTCGATTGTCTTCGTAATCGTAGAATATCATCGGAAAATCCAATATCAACGTGAACGTTACATCCGGCCGTTTGTTAGTACTCACGTACACCATATTTATTTTGCCGTCGTAGGTTTTCTCGATACGAAAAATCACATCAACGGAAGTTATATGGCGATTCAATAAATTTAAATCGTTTTGAATATGTTGAACGTTCGAATTCGATCCCAAATCGTTCTCTTTCAGCATTCGATGATCCGTATTCGACCACGTTTTTATATAGTATCTTCCGTTTATCTTGTACGCCGACATCCAAACGTTACACAGGGGAGCGTAATTGCGCAGTAGCGGGGCTATCATTTGACGGTTCTCACGTGGTTCGATGGTTTTCGTCAATAACCCGTCTGAAGTTCGATAACCTACGGCCATAGTGCCTTCCATGATGGTCTTTGCGAACGTTTTGTAACCGTCCGGAAATATGTAAAATTGTAGTATATCTTCCGGCGACCAGTAATCCGTGAATACGGCTCGCTCCCTGCCGTCACCGTTCAACGTACAATATGCTATAGGTCTGTATAGTATCATCATGGTCGTAACGTTCAATTTATTCCACATCGTCGCCATGTCCCATACGCCCCCCGCAGTTTTGGTCCACTCTACGTCGGCGATTATGTCGGGATCGAACAGAATTTCGTGAAAAGTGTACTTGTTTCCGGTGATCATCTCGCTCACACCGTACGGTATCAACGGCAGATCGGTGAAATGAGAGATATGAACGAAATTATCGTTCCTTTCCAACGCGTGTAACATATCATCGATTAGCGCATTTTTCACGTACGCTAGTTCCTCTACACCGATCTCTTCCGGTATATACATCGACATGGCTAGTCTGTAGTATTTGAGGAAAGCGCTGAACATGTACGGTTCGCATTGGACGTTAACGAATCTGCTAGTCAAATCTGTGTCGAACACACAAGATGCGGGAATCAACGTCAACGTTAGATATACCAAAAATTTTCCGACTCGAAATCTAAATCGAACATCTTGAATATTTCCACCGTCCGGTATTATATGGTTACCTACGAGACTGAGGAATTCCGGAGTCATCAACGACCGTAACGTTCGCTCGGGAAACATCGAAATTATACCGTTCGTACCGAACAAGATTAGCGTACCCGCACGAACGGGCAACGTAGAACACCATTTCGCCATCCGTAACGTCGGCGATTCTATTAACGTATCGTCCCGAGATCGTGCCGCGACGGTCATAATTTCGATCGTTTTCATGTCGATCGTACGTTCGAAAATAACGCTCAGACTCCTGTCGTCTTTCACACCGATAACGACGAGAGCACTCCTATATATTTCGAGGAGTCTTCTATCTTCGTTCTCTAACACTTGTGTCTGTAGATGCGCTTCTATCGCATCGACCGCATCGCCGTAAGTAGTTTCGGCGCTCATCGCGTCAATCGCTAGATTTCGAACGATAGCCTGGGTAGTATCGGTCGAAAGAAAAACGGGAAACACGGAGTCGTAGTAGAAGGTGCACGACGTAGGCGATCTACCGAACGCTAGACGACCCAATTTGATCAGAGTGGTAATTTTGGAAATGGACGATGAATTCGCATCGGAATCGATTACGACACGGTCACCACCTACACGTATCGTGCCATGCATTTGTCGTAAGAACGCAAGCGACGGTTGTGACGACGATGAAGACACTCCATTTTCATCTGCCATTCTATTTCTTATAACTCGCTTTCCCATATATTGTCGTTTACGTCGCCATCCTCGCAATTATCGTCGTCGCTATCGTCTACGTTTATATCATCGTCGTCGTCGTCGTCGTCCGTATCGTCGTTATTAACGTCGGCAGCCGTCCCGGGAACGTCACCGATAGCCAAGGTGTTTGCCAGAATTTTCGATTTGTCCATGCAAAGAACCGATTCGGTATTATCGACAAATAAATTTATCAGTTGCAACGTGTACCGTTTGTAGTTCGTGTGATCTACCATTTCACCGAACATGTCTTCGCTGCGATGATGAATGAAACTTTTCACGTTCCTCGCGTGATCCAATACGTCGACCAAATTCAATAGAGCACCGACATATTGACAAATCATATAATATACGTAAATGTCCATCAATGCCACGTCGTCGTACGGCTTCAGTTTATATGCGATAAGGCGATCGTGCAACATGATCGGAGTACGCTGCTGCTGCTGCTGCTGCTGTCGCCGATTGCGAGGCAATTCACAGTCCGCACGCCGCATATTCAATTTCCATATTCTATTTTGGTCGTCGGTCAGCGTGTGCTCCTTCTGAGAGGCGATATAAAAAATAAAATCTGTCGTCACGTCCAAACCCGACGGAGATATTTTCGAATCGCATAAACCGCTCAATCTCAAATATGGGAAAATATGTTCCATTTCTTATTTTTCAACAGAAAAAAATAGAGAGAGAGAGAGAGATTAACATTTAATCTGATACGTCTTCACGCCATACGAGTGGTTGTATTTGGCAGCGTTCTCGGCTTCTCGATTAGTCGATTGCCCGTCTCCAGATTCACTATTATTACCGTTGTTTCCAGTGTCGAGTAGCTTATTGAATCTAAATTTATCCGCCTTTATAACCTCTACGTTCAATTCCGATTGTGATTTTTTGACGATACGAGGTTTATAGAGATCCAATTTGTCGAAACTGTATTTAATGGGTATCGTATCGTAGAATATAACGGAATCGCTGAATAAACCGCCACACAGACCTATCAAGGGATGTCTGCCTTTGATCAATCGGATTTCTTTCGTTTTGCAGTTAAAATCGACAATTTGGTCAAAGTTTTCGATAGTATCGATGGCCTGAGATTCGTTGTTGATCGAATTTGTCGTGTTTGACATACAATGCAGAAAAGCTTCTGCTGACATAATGATATCTTATCTACTAGGGGTAGGAGAAAAAGAAAACGAATTATCGTATTACGATTCATTTATTGTACGATATCGGACGAACACTGATCGACTGTTTCGTCACGATGGTTGGCCATCTGGGAAAGAAAATTCGTTACTGAAACTGAAATCGAATTTATAGTTGAGGACATACCGCAACGATCAACCCTCGCACATCTTCAAAAGTTCCATAACACATCGGTGGACACCGGATATGGTCACGACTAAGGATTGAACGTTTCAGTTCGGAAAATTCGTTCGGCAAATTTTCGTTCGAGCATCGATTCCGTATGGGTGTCAATTTAGACGTTTCGTCGCACCTGAAACATATTTGTATTCGACGATTCGAGAAAAATATATATTTACAAAATACCGTGGGTCGTTTGTAACGAATTGTACGTTCTCGGGAGAAGTCGATTCGTGGCATACATTCGTTGAATTGCTAAGTGGAACCGTACGATTTTCATCCACCACATCGATATTCGAATAGTCTGAAAGTAGTGACATTTTCGCAGTATACAGTATGCAGTATGAATGTAACACCTCGAACAATCCGGAACTACTATCGATCGTTGTCGGATACGACCGGTGTATATATATATGTGCTCGATGAGGTGGGGAGGGGAGTGCGTATCAGCCAATCGTAACAGACCCCAACTCCACTCGTATAACAAATCGACGAAAAGATTCGCACGGATACGAGGGGAACGCGTTCGATATCACTACTTGCCGATCGTTTTTATCGTTCTGGACGACGGTCGGGTTGACGTCGTACGAACCGTTGACTCAATACGGCCATAAACCCCGTGACGATACCCGCAACGATCGCGATCGATTTGTTGTTACTTCCTTTTGGATTACTTTCCCCGTCTACGATTACGAGATTTTTTTTATTTCCGATAAACGCGTACAGTTCCTTGAGATTGGACGATATCTCATCACTAGTTGCGTTTATATCGTCCGGTGTCATCATCGTCATATATTCTGGTTCACGTGCTCTTTTTACTGGGAGGTGACGTGAAAATCTATCATTTGTCGCGTTACGATAGGTAATACGATATTGTTCAAAATATTCGAATCGAGCGATACTGTCGTAACTCGATCATCATCATCATCATCATCGTCGTTGTCGTTGACAATAACATATTTCGGGGAATCTGCACTTATGATCGTACCGATTATCGAAAATACTGGATAATTCATATCGGTGACGGAAACGACGCGAACGGTATCGGTCAACGAAAAAGTAAGATTGGAAAATATTTTCTCTACCAAATCGCCAATTTTCGATTGCGAAGCGTTCGTTCGATGCATATCTGACGCTATATGTTGCATAACATCCTCGTTAACGTTCAATTTGGCCGAGTGAAACGAACGATGCACCAATTCGAGGTATTCTTGTGGAGTTTCCGGCTTGGACACGATAATATTCGCAACCGAACGCCGGGTGATGGCTTCGTCTATATCTTGAAAAATATTCGTGGCACATATCATCAGTACGTTCGATTCGGCATCGGAGCTACTGAACTTGTTCATTTCCATCATAAAAATTAATTTTAGCTTTTTATCGATGGGCTCTTCGCCGGCCGAACCCCTTCTACTGAATATCGAATCGATTTCGTCGATAAAAATGATTTTCGGAGCCACGGATCGGATGGCCCATTCGAAGATCGCCGTCAACAGTTTTTCACTGTCGCCCACGTATTTACTGAATAGTTGCGACAATTTCATCTCGTATATGGGTACGCGACAAAACGTGGCCAACGCTCTGGCCAACGAGGTTTTTCCCGTGCCCGGAGGGCCGTACAGAATGATCATACTATTACCGGTTATATCTCTGTTGCGTAGAATTCCTTTCGTTCTGCTGTTGCTATTCAACGAGAACATATGCGCTAGTTCTTTCAATTTCTGCTTCGTATCCGAATGGCCGATTATATGATCGAAGTCGTCGGTACGGGTTAGCGTTAGTTCGGGAATCACATGTTTGACGCTATCGTAATCATTGTATTGCGACCCGCCGTCGCCGTTGTTATTCCCGTGCAAATTTAACGACATATGCGTGGCGTTCATCACGGATATAGTTTCTACGTTGCCAGACGAAATCGCACCGTCCAATCTCTGAATGCGGTCATAAATTTGTACGATTTTATTGAGAATCAATTCGATAATATACGAACGATCGAAAGCTATGAAACTTCTATTTCTTTCGTGCTCGGTCGATTCTGAAGGATTCGGTCGCCGCCGCCGTTGTTTCACCCGATTCAGTGGTAATGTTACACCGGATAGCAGACAGCACGCGTTATATAACACCGACTGAGCCGAGGCATATTGAATTATCGCTTTTTCGTATTTACTCTCGCGTTCGTAATCTATGGCGTCGTTCGTTATACGTGCGACTTTCGACATTTCTTCGAACAGCGTCATCATGATCTTATGCTTCCGTTCGGCATTTCTGTTGTTGTTGTTGTTGTTGTTGTTGCCGCCGCCGCCGTCACCGAAACTTTCGTGGTTTTTCGTGTTCGACATTGCCGTTATCGTATGTCGTGTCGATGATTTTTTCGCTTGCGCTCTATCGCATCTTATAATCGCTTACGACGGGACGACTGGAAAGGAAATTCAATTCGAACAAATACACACATACGAATAGTATCGAAAGATATTTATTTTCGAAATACATTCAAGAAATATCGCGGGTGCGTGTGTCGTGACGCGACAGATACAACATTTTGTCATGTAAGCGTACTTTCAACGACTCCCAATATTTATGAAACAAACAGTACGTATATCGAACGTTGCTCTTCGAAGAATGAAGGTCCCCGTACGGTTGTAGGCACTGTATCATCGAGTGTGCTTCCGACAAATTCAATGGATATCCACCTCGCCAACTGTTAGATTGGACGTGATGATCGCTTCTACCCAACACAACGGTCATCAGAATTATTTCATTTTGGAACATAAAATCCAACACGTATCGTCCGTCTCGCAATTGTCGACTGGACAAGTTGATCCATAACGGTTTTACTATACCCGATACGGCCACGTCGTGATGATGGCCGCACATCAAAATCGGCCTGTCCTTCGAGAGCGAATAGTAAGCTTGAGTCGATGCCTGAACGGGAGTATAATTGTTGCATACGTTGTCACAATGTTCACATTTGAATTTTCGATTGTCGTGGATCGTATGTTTTTGCAGGAACATAATATCGAACGGACTTTGCCACGTAACGAACAACGGAACGTTACGTTCACGAAGACATATTTCGTGTATAAACTGAATCATCATTAGAGGGTCCACGTTATTGGTCGACTCGTAACATCGATTAACTTCTAGAGTTTTCAATATATTTCTTTTGATGGTCGCAGGTATAGAAATGTTCGGATACATCTCCGTTGACACGAAATCGCTCGGTACAAATACATCGTTCTGAACGAATTTCAGTTTGTCTACGACGTAGGTTTTTCCTCGATATTCGACTACGATATTATCGTCACATATCGATGCACTAATGTACGCTATTCTATCGATGTTGTTCACGAATTCCGTATCTAAAGCAAACGGCTTCACGAATTCCGATAGCAAACGTTCTGTCATAAACCATAGCATATTCTTCCGGTTCTTCAATTCACCGCCGCCGACAACACCACCTGACCGGTTTCTATCAACGTCGTCGTCGTCGTCATATCTACTGGTACGTTGTATCGAGTGTATACTTTTATGCGTTTGTTGACGACGTTGACTTTGACGTGAGTATCGTTGCGATTGTTGTCGTATTCGCATTCGTCGACTTTCCCGTCGTAGTCGTGGTTCTTTTTCGTACGATCTCGTCGGGTGCGTATCACTTCGAACAACCTCATCGCGACATCCTCCTCGTCGTTGTTGTTGTCGTCGTCGTCGTGGTGGTTCTTTTTCGTACGATCTCGTCGGGTGCGTATCACTTCGAACAACTTTATCACAATCAGAATCATCGCTAAACAGATACTCTTCTTCGTCGTCGTCGTCCGATGACAAGTCACGTGAAACCTTCGATATAACAGCACCGTTCACGTCGTTATCGTTATTACTCTTGCAATTATTCTTATCGTGATAATCTCGTGACCACTTCGTACCATCATCATCGTTTGCAGCGTCAGCATTGGTAACTTTATATTTCATGTACATCTCACCATCGTCGCTATCGCACAATGAAATACCGTCCATATTATCGAGGAGATTGCTCAAGTCTGGCTCCGCCATGATTTCTCATTATTGGTATCACTATCACGAAACTCGAGCAGGACGGATCGAACGAAAAGTTATACAAATCGTTGTCGAACACGACCGGTGTATATATATGTGCTCGTTGGGGGGGGGAGTGGATGCGTATCAACATATCGTAACATATTTCCCGACTCCACTCGTGTGACAACCCAAGTTGATGTTATATTATCGATGCGATAAATGTCACGTTATGTTGCTCGAAATGTTCGTAAGGGTGAAATTCGTATCTCATGACGGTCACGTGGACTGTATAAATGGGTAGAAACAAATACGTACAAATAGTGTCGAAATATATTTATTTTCAAAATACATTTAAGAAATATCGTAGGCACGTGTATCGTGACGCGAGAGATGTAGCATTTCGTCGTGTAAGTGTACTCTCAACGACTCCCAATATCTTTGGAACAAACAGTACGTATATCGAACGTCGCCTGTCGAAGAATGAAAATCCCCGTGCGGTTGTAGACACTGTGTCATCGAGTGTGCTTCTGAAAGATTCAATTGGGGTCCACCTCGCCGACTGTCAGATTTGACGTGATCGCTTCTACCCAACACAACGGTCATCAGAATTATTTCATTTTGGAACATAAAATCCAGCACGTATCGTTCGTCTTGCAGTTGTCGACTGGACAAGTTGATCCATAACGGTTTTACCATACCCGATACGGCTACGTCGTGATGATGGCCGCACGTCAAAATCGGTCTGTCTCTCGAGAGCGAATAGTAAGCTTGAGTCGATGCCTGAACGGGAGTATAATTGTTGCATACGTTGACACAATGTGCACATCTGAACTCTCGATTGTCGTCGATCGTGTGTTTTTGTAGGAACATCATATCGAATCGCCTTTGCCACGTAACGAATAACGGAACGTTATGTTCACGGAGACATACTTCGTGTACCATCTGAATCATCATTAAGGGATCCACATTATGAGTTGACTCGTAACATCGATTAACTTCCAAAGTTTTCAATATATTTCTTTTGACGATCGCCGGTATAGAAGCGTCCGGATACATCGTCGTTAACACGAAATCGCTCGGTACAAATATGTCGTTTTGGACGAATTCTAATTGGTCTAATACGTAGGATTTTCCTCGATATTCGACTGCGATATTATCGTCACATATCGATGCACTAATGTACGCTATTCTATCGATTTTGTTCACGAATTCCTTATCTAAAGCAAACGGCTTCACGAATTCCGATAGCAAACGTTCTGCCATAAACCACAACATATTCTTTCGGTTATTCATTTCACCGCCGACGATACCACTTGACCGGTTCCTATCGTCGTCGTCGCTATATCTACTGGTACGTTGTATCGAGTGTCTGCTTATATGCGTTCGTCGATGACGACGATTACGGCGCGAGTATCGTTGCGATTGTCGTCGTATTCGCCTTCGTCCACATCCCCGTTGTTGTTGTTGTTGTTGTCGTCGTGGTTCTCTTTCGTAGGATCTCGTCGGGTACGTATCGCTTCGAACAACTTTATCGCGATTTTCCCGTCGTCGTCGCCGTCGTAGTTCTATTCCGTATGATCTTGTCGGGTGCGTATCGTTTCGAACAACTTTATCGCAATCTGAATCGTCAGAGAACAGATACTCTTCTTCGTCGTCGTCGTCGTCGTCCGATGACAAGTCACGCGACACCTTCGATGTAACAGCACCGTTCACGTCGTCGTTATCGTCATTACTCTTGCAATTATTCTTACCGTGATAATCTCGTGACGACTTCGTATCATCACCATCATCATCATCATCATCATCGTTTGCAGCGTCAACATTGGTAACTTTACATTTTATGTCGACTTCGCTGAGCGACATCTCACCATCGTCGCTATCATTCAATAAGATACCGTTCATATCATCGACGAGATCGTTCCAGTCTGGCTCCGTCGTCATGGTCTCTTATTATTATTATTATTATCATCATCATCACGAAACTCGATGAGATCGGATCGAATGGAAAGTCATACAAAATAAACGCTAACAAAACTTTAATATAAATGTATTTATTCGTTCAGTAATCGCAATATATCAGTCAACTTATGAGAATGTACATTCACAGGAAATGATTTAAACGGTACGTCGTTAAATCTCTGCTGCTCGGACGAGGACGACGACGACGACGATTTGCTTCCCAGACACCTGTAAATCGTGGGCACTTTATTTTCACACAAATTGACGAAACAAATATACGTGAGGATTATTTCGTTTACAAAAAATTTATAAATACTATTCGAACTGGGTATATTTATGAATAAAATGTTCCTTTCGAATAACGTTCGCCTAACGTCCGTCAAATACAGACCGGTCTCCGCGTGGAACGCATCTTCGTTATTCTCGTATACAACGATCAACTTGTTCAAAAAAGTTTCTTTTGTGATATAAAACAAATCGGTGACTATATCGAAACTCGGCAAGGTAGTTTCGAATTGTTCGAAATAGCACAGTTTTAATATTAACCAGCTCGCGTTAATTAATACATCGTGACGCCCGACGAATTCGACAGATTGGAAGTGTTCGGTTTTGAAACGAGAGATTTTTTCTTGAAAATTGCGAATGACTTCTTCGTTCGTACTTGAGATGGATTCCTTATCGTGGGAACGATTAGTTATTTTCTTACTACTTTGATCGTGGCTACTAGTTTCTCCGTTCGATTTAATTTTATTCCGAGATGTAGGTTGCTTGCGAACCTTTTTCGCTTTAGCTGCGGGTTCGACGACGGATGACGCCTGTATCTTGCCTTCGCCTGCTGTTTCTGCTTCTAGTCTATTCACGTGTACATCTTTCTTCGTGGTAACGGTGACCGTCCGCGCTTCAATCGATCGCTCTAATTCGGACCCTTCCATATCGTTCCCAATATCATCGTCATCTTCCTCGCTCGTATGTGTGTCTCTTTTCCGTTTTTGACATCGCTTCTGATCAGATTTACCATTTTGTTTCTTTTTCTCGCGAGCTATCGGGAGTTTGACCAGAAGTTGCGGTTTTATCGTTGCAGTTTCCACGGTCGATTTCGTTTTCGATCTTTTCGACGTCGATTTTTTCACCGGTGTCGTACCGGTCGGCTTAGTAGCAGCAGTAGTAGTAGTAGTAGTAGCAGTAGTGGTATCGTTATACGAATCGGTATATTCACTCGTTTCCCCGTTCGTGATGGCGGTTACAGCGACGATAGACTTACTTGTTGGCCGATATGTCGGATGCAAATTGTTCTTCACCGAGTTTAGCGGCTTGACGAAGATGGCATCGTCGGGATTGTACTCTGGAACGGCGTTGGCGGTGGCGGTGGACGCAACATCGAAACTGTCAACGTGCTGCTGCTGCTGCTGCTGCTGTTGTTGTTGTTGTTTACCTAGCACTCGTTTAGTTATATTCCGAAGTTGATTCAACGTATCGTCGGTAATGGTCAAATCAGAAATGATCGGACCCATTTCCATGTGTTTTTTCAGCTTGGCCAAACTTGCCGAAGACATCGTCGATGTTTCGCTGGTGAAATATTCACGTCGACTGACTGCCTCCCACCGTGACGCATCCGTTTATATAGCACCACGTGCGATCGTTTATTGGTCAATTATGTTTCATAACTCGACCTGGTAACCGTTCCAAGTATACATCTATATGACGATGTCGTCGTTCGTCGTTATCGTAATTGGCGATGTTATTGCCTAACCAAATCGGTTCTACTACACCGTCGAGACGAAATTTCAAACACCCCGTTTTCGATATCGAATCGTATCCTCGAAGCACGTCCATATTTGGAATTATCGGCATTCGTTCGGGATTCGTGGAACACGCCACGAATGCCGTCCCCAACATCGTATGGATGCGTGGAGCAGATGTGAGCGTTGCGAACGCTCCCAAATACACACGTGGCCATTCGTTAAAACTGAAATATCCTATTTGATCGCAATGGCGTATCGGTACTTTATCATTGAAAATGCGACAAGGTATAACTGGGAACGGCGTGAGGGCGTTACATAATCCGGGTAAACCTTCCGCTCTACTAGATCCGTCATATTCGTATTCGAAACGTAGAGTATCTAAAGGGAACGGTGGTGTAGCATAATCGTCCGGGTACGGAGCGTTATACACATAAGCGTATAGCCACTGGTCGTCGTCGTCCTTGCCGTTGGATGTCATGATCGCGCCGCGGTCTTACAAGTTGCAGCGCATCGGTCGACTCTCGACTGACTCGTCACGTTCCGTAAGCGCACACGAACGTGTCGCTGCACCCTCGAAATCCGTCCGATGTCGACGAGATAAGAAGCACACCGGTGTCATAATTTCGAGGGTGCCACACGGGGTACAGCGTATCACGTGTGGCACCCGCGAAACCGGTACATATCCTCGGAATTCGTGCATTTCGAGGGTGCATCACGGGTACGCGGTGAACAACGATGCACCCGCGTCGATCGTTCCGAGTAGACACCGGTGTCGACACCGGTGTCGACGCTGGCGTAGGCACCGGTGTCGACGCTGGCGTGGGCACCGGTGTCCACACCAACGTCTCAAAATCTCGAACGATGTGTGCAATCGCGGTTACGTTTGACGGTATCGCGCGCAGTTTGTGTCACGTCGCAAACAACGCGTACTCGACGGTGCGACGTTATCAGCTCCTGGTGTTCCGTCGAGTTCCAATAGTAAGACACAGAAATGAGCGGCGTGCCGATATGTTTTCGATTGAAACCTTTTTATTGTCACATGGACAACGGACAAATTTATAATATAGGTAACACCACCGTGAAAATAACGATGACGCGGAAGGAATTGTTGGATATTATCGACATTTCTGTCGGTGTCATCAAATTATACGAACCACATAGATATAAAGCGGCGGCGACGACGACGACGACTACTACACCGAAAGATCGTAATGGTGCATCACGAGATGATTTTACGTTGAGTGCGATGAAGCAGCACGTCCGGCCCAAAATACACAATTTATGGAATAAAATAACCACCATAGTTGAATCGAACGAATCTTTACGAAAAGTGACGAACGCCATTTTGATAGATTATAATAATAAAAGATCGGTGTACTTGGTCTAAGGCATTTATTTAGATGTTCTTAGTATCATCGTTCCAATTCAACTGCCCTTTACATATATTCATACATTTACCTAATGTTCGATCGGTGCAGCGTCAGCTGGTCAATGTCCGTTGACCATCAGGTCGACGATCGATGCATATGCTTAGTCAATGATAGTTGCTTAATTGTAACCTTTATTTAGTTCATATAGTTCATAGGACCTGTTGGCACAACAAGTGTCTAAATACCATCTATGACTTAAATAAGAGTTCCTAACCAATAACAGCCTCATTACAACTCCGGGGGTGCAAAGAAAAAAAAATATTTTTTTTTTGTACTCCTAAAACTATGGTTAATTGCTTAATTGCTATCACTTCCACTGGTTTTTGTCAAATATTTCTTCACTCTGTTTTTATGCACTATTAATTCTTTATTTTTATTTCTAATAACTAAATTTGGAGATTCATCTCTTAGCACTTGATAAGGTCCTTTAAATATCTCGTCCATTTTATTGGTGCTTTCATTTTTAACTAAAACTAACTCTCCTATTTTAAAACTTACATTTCTATTACAATTTTGTTTCGATTGATCAAACAAGTTTTTCCTTTTCAATTTTGATTTCAGCAGATTTTGTTCCGCTTCAGCGCTAGCTTGTTGCAATCTAAATTTGAGTTCTTTAGGATAATCATCGAATGAATGCAATGGATCAATTTTTCCCAAATTTGAAGGTAGTGATGCTACTCTACCAAATACTAACTCAAAGGGAGTGTATTTTGTTTCCGTATGCACTCTTGTGTTATAGCTAAAACACCAGAAAGGTACCCAATTACTCCATGCTTCTGTATATTTTGCAGTTTGCATTCTAAGAAAAGCTCCCAGATTCTTGTGTGAATTTTCTATGGCTCCTAATGTTTCATGGTGGTAAGCAGTTGAATGTAATTGCTTGATGCCAAGAATTTTACACGATTCCGTGAAAACTGCTGACATGAATTCTTTACCTTGGTCGTGCAGGACCGTATTGGGAATTCCATATCGCAAGATGAAGTTATTGACCAGCGCTCTGGCTACGGTTTCGGCCTCTTTATTCTCCAGCGAGTAGGCTTCAACGTATTTTGACAGATCGCATTGTATTGTTAAGATGTATTTCTTATTTTCAATATCGGCTGATATCGGACCCATTAAATCTAAACTAATTTTTTCAAATGCTACTGATGCTGTTGTTGTTATGAAAAGGGGTTGAATATTCGGTACAGAATTTTTATAGCGTTGACATTCGTCACATTCACTGACAAACTTTTTTACATCTTTATAAAGACCTTTCCAAAAATAATGTTGCTTGATTGTATTATACATTCTAGATATTCCCGAATGACCGCCTGTTGCCAAAATGTGGTAATCATTTAATAATAATTTTTGTAATTCAGGATTGTATATTGTTCTTCTGCCTCGTAGTATTGTAATATTGATATCGCCTAATATATCGGAATGTTTCTTTATTTCCCTTGCAAGGTTTATAATATTTTCTTCATTTTTTATGAGAACTAATTCATTTATTTTTTCTTTTGTGCACAATTTTTGGAGGGCCTTTAACGATGACCGAAGCTCACACGCTAAAGATGCATCACTCCATCTCATAAATATTTTTTCTACACTAGTGTTTATCAAGATATTCCTCTCTAACATTTTCATTCCTTCTTTATTTTTAAATTCTTCAAAAAACTTATTGTTAACAATTTTTAATTCTGTGGCGTTCTTTGGTTTTTTAAGTAATTCAACAATTCCTGGATGGCCAATCCTATCCTTATTGCTTACTATTTTTGATTTTGATTTTTCTTTTTCCTGATCTAATTGTTTTCTACGGGCTCTTGTTATTACATTTAATACTGCGGTTGTATGATTTTGTGCTTTTTTGAGTTCATCAGATGTAATTGTAATTCTTGACAAAGCATCAGCGGTTACATTTGTTTTCCCTTTAATATATTCTATCTTAAAATCATATTCTTCTAATATCAATCTAAATTTTGTTAATCGGCTAGATGGATCAGTCATGTTAAACAAAGATACTAAGGGACGATGATCTGTTTGAATTATAAATTTCTTTCCATACAAATAAGGTCGAAAATGTTTTACTGCCCAAACTATACCCAATAATTCTTTTTCTATTGTACAATACCGTGATTCAGCTGGATTTAATGCTCGACTTGCATACGCTACCGGTTTATCGTTTTTATTAAAAAGGGCCGCCCCTAAAGCTGTACCCGACGCGTCAGTTTTCAAAATGAAAGTGTTTGATTCTGATAAATCTGGATAATCTAAAACTGGGGGGTTAATTAATTTTTGCTTCAATGTCTCAAATGCTTTTTGACATTCTTCTGTCCAGACGAAAGGCGTGTTCTTTCTTGATAATCTATTTAACGGATTTGTGATTTGAGCAAAATTTTGAATAAATGATCTATAATAATTCGCAAAAGCTACAAATCGTTTGGTCGAGTTTGCATCAGATGGAACAGGGTATTGTTTAATTGTTTTGACTTTTTCTGGGTCAGGAGAAATACCTCCCGCTGAAATTAAATGACCTAGATATAGAATTTCTTTTTTCAAAAATTCACATTTTCTTGGGTTTAGTTTGAGATTCACTTTTCTTAGTCTTGACATTACTTTTATCAAATTTATGTTATGTTTTTCAAGACAATTTCCAAAAACTATTAAATCGTCTAAATAAATAAAACAACTTTCATAATTGAGACCAGACATTGCAATTGTCATGGCTCTCGAAAAAACACTCGGGGCTATTTTGATTCCCATTGGCAACCTTGTCATTTGATATTGCCCTTTATTAGTTGTAAATGCTGTATATTGACGACTATTTTTATCTAATTCGATTTGATAATAACCTTGAGAAAGATCTAAATGCGAGAAATACATCGCTCCCGATAAGGAATCTAATATTTCGTTGATATTTGGAAGTGGAAATTTATCATCCTTAATCTTTTTATTTAGTAATCTAAAATCAATGACCACACGCCATAGCTTCTCTTCGTTTCCATTAGCTTTTTTCGGTACTATTAATAAAGGTGCTGACCAAGCTGACCTTGTAGGTTCAATTATTCCATCGTCTAGCATCTTATTTATTTCTTCATCTATTTGTGATTTTTGAGCATATGGTAATCTATAGGGTTTACAATAAGTGGGTGTCACTTTATCTTCAAGTTGTAATTTATGTTTATAAATGTTTGTCGTAGTTAAAGGATCATTCTCTAACTGAAAGACATCAGCATATTTTGCACAAATTCGTTGAATAGCATATTTTTCTTCCTTTTTCAAATGAGATAAATCAACTTTACTCAATATGTTGTCTATTCGTTCTACTGTTTTGATATCATTTTTTGAAAACGAAATGATTTCGTAATTTTCAGCATCTAATAATTTCGGGACATAGTTTTTTATTTCTATGTCTTTATCAGTTGTATTCAAAAATTGAATGGGGATTTCTCCGTCACTAGATCTGCGCGCGATTGATCCGGCTACGAATATTCCTTCTCCAATTTCTTCATTACAAACTATTGAACCTTGTTTGTTTTGAATTGTTTTATAATTTCGCAACGTGCTGGAATTATAATTGAATTTTTATGCTTTGAATGCATTTGCAAATTTATTTTATAATTGTTTTGATTTAAACTGTACAATGATAATTTAGAACTTTCATAATTTATTGATGCTTTATAATGTTGAAAGAAATCTGATCCTAAAATTCCATCAATGTTTTTATCAAATGATTTCATTATTATGAACTTTTGGTTTATTGAACCTTGATTTGAGTGTAACGTGATAAATGCTGATCCCTCAGATTCGACAATTCCTGGAATACCTGAGATTTTAATTTTGTCATTATTATTAATATTTTGTAAGCCTTCAACTAAACTTTCCTTAAAAAATATACTAATGGATGCTCCTGTATCAACTAATAGGTCAACATCTGTATTGCCGTACCTTAACCTAACAAAATTTAGGCCATTAACACTTAAAATAATTTCCCTAATTTCGTTGGTCACGAAAAAAATCGTCACCGTTTTCCGCGTATTGTTGTTCACCCGCAACATACACTCTTCGGCTTCCGTTTCCCGTTCCACGACTGAGTCTGTTTCCCCTGTTATTATTTTGATAAGTATTGTTAGTTATGAAATTTCTATTTCTATTCAAATTTGTTTGAGGTTTTCCCCTATGTATGTTATTTTGGTGACCCCTATTTGAATTAAATCTACCTCTAGAATTATTATTGAAATATCTACTCTTAACATTACTTTGCGCTCTGTCAGCATACATGACTACATGATTCGATCTCTGATTAGACAGAATCAGGGCGTTTTCTTCATTAGCCGAACTAATCGCATCCGTTATCGTTTGTAAATTCTTGCTTTTCATGGTCACCCTCAACTCTGGGTCACGAATTCCGTTTGCAAAAACATTTATTGCTGTCTTTTCGTTTGCTTCCATGAATATTTCCAATTTGGCTGCGTCACCTTCTGCTTGGGCAATTGTTAACTCAGACATTAATGTACAAATTTTTTCGCCAAAGTCGTTCAAAGAGAGATTGCCTTGCTTCATCGCGAAAAGTTTTGTAGAGATAACATTCGCACTTTGTTTTGTTAAAAATTTACTTTCCAAATCACTGATCAGTTCTGCCAATGTGTTATAATTTCTTTTCATTCGGGCGCTGTCCCTGGTTGACAAACAACTGTTCAAAACATAATTAACTATATGTCTCTTACCGGCTTGGTTAAGACTGGGCTCGTATAAATTTATACCCCTAATTAAACTTTTAACTGATTCCTGATTCGTGGTTTTTGGAAGCACAGTAGCTGCTATTTTGAAGTCAAAATCTGCCATATTATCTAATTTTTGTGATTTATCTATGCTTTCGATACTATTACTTGTTTGATCGCTCTTTACATAAGATATTCCGATAGTTTCTTTCCTAATTCTTAATATTTCTTTACACTCACTTATTATTGAATTTATATCATGAAATATATTGATTATCAACCTTTCTGTATCTTTTTTGATACCATGAACTATTACATCTTTTTCATATTGAGTGTACAACTCGTTACATTTATTTTCAATTGAATTAACATCTATAAACTTACGTTCTACTACTCCAATGTCATTCCTTTTCTCTTGATAGTAGGTTTGTTTCTATGTTTTTGATTCTTATGCACGCGACACTTAACTCATCACTCAACTTTTTGAACATCACTTAAATCACTGCATTGTTTTGGTGGTTGTTGAACGCTGCTGTGGCTGACGAGGTGGATCCGTCGCTGATGGGTTTAGGCTATGTCGTCATCTCGTTATTTCATTTTTGATCATTGTCCAGTAACGATCTCGACTTCCGCAACTCCTGCATCTCGATTTCTCGATTAACCGATGCACGCCACTTTTGTTACCATTTGTTATAGATGTAGAACACGATTACCAACAAAATTATAGCCAAAATTGACACCGTCATCCATTCGTTTCTTGAAAATGAAGATGTGTTTTCCTGATTGGCGTTGTTTGATCCAGTTCCTGCTGCAAGAATCTCGATGTTCTCTCGATTATTATACCTCGAACCGCACATTATGATTCCAATTTTGGAGTTTCCGATTTTTGACAATTTCACTATTTTCCGTTCGCAGTTGGCATTTTTAAAAGTGCCTCTGGTAGGATCGCCATATAATAATAAAAGATCGGTGTACTTGGTCTAAGGCATTTATTTAGATGTTCTTAGTATCATCGTTCCAATTCAACTGCCCTTTACATATATTCACACATTTACCTAATGTTCGATCGGTGCAGCGTCAGCTGGTCAATGTCCGTTGACCATCAGGTCGACGATCGATGCATATGCTTAGTCAATGATAGTTGCTTAATTGTAACCTTTATTTAGTTCATATAGTTCATAGGACCTGTTGGCACAACAAGTGTCTAAATACCATCTATGACTTAAATAAGAGTTCCTAACCAATAACAGCCTCATTACAAGATAACGTGGACAGTATCGAAAACACGTTAAATTACATATACTCGTGTGTGATTTTGCAAAAAATTTGCGCTGGTGAAGCGAACGACGAGAACGATGCCAATAAAATCAACACGCCGGCGCCGTCGTCTCCCAATACGCTGAAATGTCACGAATTCTACGATTTGATATCGCACGAAAGTTATAATAACGATAACGTGTTGGCGACGACCATGGAACACCTGTGGACACTTTTAGACGATATTCTGTTCTTCAAACCGATATATTCCATTCTACAAAATTTATTAGTATTTTACATACAAATTTACATCTTGAGTAACAACTCTATATCGTTCGAAGAAGGAACACCATCGGTCACGAAAGATATTACCACCGCGGACGCGTTGGGCAATCGAATGGGTTGTTTCATAAAACAATTTACAGGGTAAAGACGCGAGCGTTCGCAATATTTATACGTGCGTTTTGAACGACGACATATTGCACGACTTGGCGAAGCAACTACGAAAATACATATTGCACAATCGCGATCGATATAACGTGCTCATCGGCCGAGACAATTTCGTTAGCGAAGAGGTGTTCACCAATACCTTGCTGAACGATAAAAAGGGTCTGTATCGGAATATGGACGATCTGTCGATTTTCGTCAGAAATCACTTGAATTCCGTTATCGGTAGAAAATTCAACGACCACGACGACGACTACAACGGTTGCGATAGCAGCAGCGGCGGCGGCAGCAACAGCAACACCATCACCATCACCAGACTCGTAGAAGACATTCAGACGGACGTCCTTATACCGTGGCTATTATTCGAGGGTTTTTGCGGAGCACCGTCGTCTTCGTCATCGTTTTACGATAGACACCTGAGCGTATTGAAATCGCATTCGTTACTTCATCTCAAGAATATTTCGGACAAAGATAACGGCAATTTGGTGAACAAATGCGTAGAAATTATATTGGCCGATTCGTTGGTCGTTAATGATACGATCAAAAGTTGGATCGAAAATAAGTATATACTGGCGTTACAAGACGTATACGAGATGAAGAAATATATCACCAAAGTATTGGAAACTGACAAAACGTGTACGATGAAAAATAAAAAATTTTCGAAATAAATTTTAAATATTTTTATTCATAACTCAACAAATTATTACAAAAAATCGAAACATCTCGCAGTTTTTGTGGTAGTTCGCCTCACTTGTTGGATTTTTGGACGGCAAATTTTCTGGCAGACCAATTCAGCGATTTCATCGTTCGTGCGAACCACATAAGGTTCATTGGAAAGATTTATCAGTAACACGGATATCTGTCCGCGGAAATCTTCATCTATTACTTCACTTCCAACTGTAACACGACGATACACGGAAAGATCAGATCGGGGAACCAACCTGCCACAGTAACCGCGTGGTAACTCAATACGAATGCCCACATCGACGAGTCGCTGACTTTTCGCCAGAATTATGCAGTCCTCGGCGCTGCGTAAACACACCCCGGACGATCGATTTGACATTCGATCAGGAAGACGAGCCTCGTCGGAACACAACTGAACACGTAACGTCTGACCCATTTTTCGCTATCCGAAAAGAACGTCAGCTAGTCGTGCGAAAAAAAATACGGCTTCGTCGATATAATATTGAAGGACGTGACGATAAAACGTGGTTGCGTTCATTGTCGACACACGATTCGTGTAAAGTGCACGATATTTTATTCATTTCGGCAAATAAATAGTCTGACGCCTCCCACTATCTTCCTATCCACTATAAAAATTCCAACGACCTATTGTAACAATCAGAAAATGTTCTCCCGCTATCGCGACCACTAACGGAGAATAACTCACGCTCGTGCGACAGTATTAATTCGCGAAGCATGGAAACAGTGCGCGTACTACGACGAGCCATAGCAACGAAATATTCAGCACCAAACGGCGAACATGTGGCCATTTTTGTATTATCTCGTTTCGATAACCTTTTCCACGTGTATAATACGATATCGCTGAAGGTGGACGCAGCTGTAGAAAAATTCACGCTTTATCACCTGCTGGACCTATTTGCCCGGCTAACGAACCAATTCTATCATAATTTTGATTTGCTATCGAACTATTTTCCATACACCGTCAAGAATCACAACGATTTTCTATGGGGTAATCCAATATTTATCGTTGCGTCGCTGTCAACTACGCCCCACAGAATGTGTCGCTGGGTAGATGAAAGGATTCTCCTTGGTCCGTTATTACGGGCCATAAGAAAACCGATAGGATATGTGCAATTGTTCACATCCAGCAACACCAGATATTTTACGTTTGGAGTCAAACGCAATAATAATTCATCGTCGCAGCCGGAGGAAGAAGGTGAATATAGACTGTTGTTGATCACGCCATATCGAATAGTTTCGAATACCCTGTACTGTCACGTACAATGTGTAATATTCGTTTGATGAAATAAATAAATACCAAAGTGACATAGTCTTTTTTTGGGGTGATAGTGGTGGTGGTGGTGGTGGTGAAGAAACAACAGAAAAATAAAAATTATAAAATCAATTTATTCATATCGACCGAAACGTTATATGTATCGTCGATGGCACTGTAATATCGAGTGAATTCCTCGTGAAATGCATCGGTCAATTGTTTAGCTGCACCGAAAGGTTGTCCGTACCTATTTAAGGAATCTATTATCAAATCGGCCGGTACTCGAGCGTAACATCCATCTTGCGCTTCGATCTGAACGGTATCTTTCCATTTGTAATAGGGATTCGTTTGGATTAGCCATTGCTTCCGCCATGCCGCCGGTGAACTGGGTAATTTTTTTACGTCAATATTCACTGGTTTGTTGATGTCTTCCACGTATCGAAACCAAGAATAGAACATACTGATACTTAGCAAACCTTGTTTTATGGCGTCGTCGTGTAAGCCTGATGACACGTAAATTTTCGTTTCTCGATTGAAGAACACGAACGGTAAGGATCCTTCGTTGTTGATAACGCTATTGGTCACAAGTTTGGATTTGTTGTGGAAACAATATTTATAGATGGCTTCCCGTTCTTTACTGTTGAAATATCGGAACTGGGCAACTTCGGGTTCGGTGATGTTGTCGTGCCAAAAATCGACTTTGATGTGAAGAATACGCTCGACCACGGCCGAATCGTACGGACACGATGGTGGATCGTTACACGTGTACCACAACTTCGATAGGGCGTAGATGGCTGCGAACACGTTGCCCACGTTATTTCTATACTCGATTTTACTTTCCGATATGAGTTTCTTGAAGCTGCTCGTGAACGTCGCAATCTCGTCCTGAACCAACATCATGTTCGTCACGTACATCAGCATGGCCGGTTGGTTTTCCTTGTTCGTGTCCGTCGGTTCTTTTGCCGAAGCCGAAGTACGGCCGTACTCTAGCAATATGTCGAGCAATTTAGTTTTACCTCCGTGCCTATGACCGCAAACTATGGTACACAACTTGGACCATTGTCCGGGAAATTCGATGCTTAGAATCAACTTTAGCATTAAATCTAACGTACCGAAATCGAACGAACATAGATAGAATAGGTACGTTAACGTGAGTAATACATAATCGTATTTCACTTCTTCGGAATTTTGTTGTAAATAGTAATTGGCTCGTTTGTATCGATTCGGATGAGATAGGACATAACGTTTCAATATGTCGTCACTGCGTTCGTTTCGTGATCCCACGTAAAAAGCGTACGGTAAAAGAATTTCCGCTTGCTCGTACAACCACCGTATCACGTCGTATCGCCCGTTTTCTATCCAACTCAGTATACTGGCCGGTAGGACGGATCGACGGTTCGAGCGACGCCGACGGCGACCTAATCCCCAGATGAACGACGACGACGACTCTTCCTCTCCGGTGTTTCCACTTTTATCGTTATCGCGTTCGTCCCCGTTATCGTCGTCGTTGTCGTCGTCACTATTCACAGCCTGTATCAAATCGGCGAACGATGGAATATCGAACACCGTCCATTTCGGTAAACGTTTATACATGTGAACTGTCACTATGAAACATATCAACTTTAATCGGAACGGTAACGATTTTTTGTTTCGTACCGCGCATTCGGTGATATTAGTCATCGTACGCGAATCGAATTCTTTCATGATTTTGGCGAAAGTCGTACGTAAACTTGACAATATCGCTAAAGATTTCACTTTGGATTGCATCATATGTTTATTGGACGAGAGTTTCTTCTGACTAGTATTATTATTATTATTATTATCGTCGTCGGTATATTGCGGGTGGAGAGTAGTCGACGATCCTTTTCGTACGGCATAATCACGATATAAATAGTCTTCTTTGCTATCTACGTTATCGTTATCGTTTTCTTCGTTGTCGCGTAACGCTGAAGACATACGCCGACAAAAGTCCGAGCCGAGCGTATCTATCCCGGTAGCTGTCGTATGTTTCGGCCGAGACGAATCGTGACCAACGGTAGTGCTAGCAGCAGCAGCAGCAGCAGCAGCAGCAGCAGTAGTAGTAGTAGTAGTAGTAGTAGACGCGGAAAATTGTCTTTTCTTCGTAAGCCATTTTAATCGGGTGCGAACGTCTACGATTCCCCGGATGGCTGCGATGTCACGACACAAGTCACCTTTGGTATATATCTGATTGGAGTAATTACGTTCGACGTTATTGAGCAGAGGTAAAATCGTAGTGGATGTGGTTTGACGAGAAAGAAGATATTCGTTTCTTCGTATCGGTGGAACGTAAGTGGGATGACTCGATCGTTTCTCGAAAGTCGTCCATCCCAATTGTATCGATGATCGCCTATCGAAAATCGCGTGCACCACTTGAATAACGTCCAGTTCTTCGCTAGTCACTATTTTAGCGTTGATCGCTTTGACGACGATACTTTGTACGATGCAATTGATTCTGGCGAAATTTCTTATATGTTCGTTCTGTCTGGAGTTTGACGATGACAATGATGATGATGATGATTCGGTGAAGATCCCGTCTAGGAATACTTCGATATCTTTGTGCGGTTTCTTACCGAGCAGGTCTACACACATCCTGTAATCTTTGATATTCAACGAAATATGACCGGCTGTTTTCGAATCGAAAAAATCTCGTACGTCGTTGTTCTCTTCGATAACCAACGGTACTACCGGCTGCGTCATGACGAATCGCAAAGACGACCGATCGATGTCCGCTTCCATGTCTATCAGAGCACGCATTCCGTCCATCACGGTATCGTAGATCGACACGTCCGCCCGTCCCACTTCTTTTATCGGATATTCTCGCATCAACAACGATTGCGAACCGCCACAAGTGATCTCTCTGAGTTTCAGCACCACGTTAAAGTAAGCCGGAGTTTTTATTTCGTCGTATACGTGATTGGTCCTATACAAGTAATTTCTACCGTGTTTCTGGTCGAACGGTTTGGCATTGAAGATATCTTGCAAAGCGGATTGACTACAACCGATTTTGTCGGTAATAGTTTTGTATGCTGTGTGCACGTTAACGAATTCTGTGCCGTTATACATGTACGGTATGCCGTTCAACGTAAACGGACGCCAATAGTATTTTTTGAACATCGTCAACAGATCTCTATTGACCGTCGTCATTTTTTTGGATTTTTTCGCGTTCTTTTTCTTATCGTTCTGTGGTGGACATTTCCGTTTTCTGCTACTGCTATCGGTCACATTCGAATTCAGTTCTTCGGTCCTGTTTCCGCTAAAACTGTTGAAATTTCCGAAGGTGTCGTTAGCATCGCCGGCCGAATTATTCGATGTCGTCGTAGCACCATCCTTGTCGACGTACAAATAACGAGGAAAATGTGTTTTGAACAATTCGGCCGGTGCCCACAGCGACAACGGATCTCTAGAACTCGCCGTGAATTTGATCACGAACGATATCATAGCGGTGCTGTCGCTAAATTCTGACATCAATTTTTTCATCGTATCTTCCGGTATATAATTATAGTAATATAGGTAGGCTTGCAACTGTGTCGGATGTATGGATGTTTCGTGATGATACATTAAGGACGCACAAAACGAAAACACGTTGTAATTGGTATGTTTCAATTTCGCCAATCCGCTGTTCGTTTCATCGTAACCGATGTCAAATTGGAAAGTCGGAAGATCGTTCGCTCGATCGCGCACCCTCCATCTGTTCTGTCTTTTATCTTTTTTACGACCATACGGTTCGTCTAATTGCTCTTGTCGATTTATGTCAGTCATGATGGATACGTAAGTTCCATAAATATCGCTCAATACACCCGTAATCATGTTCCACTTGATGCACTCGTTAATGAGGATTTTCATTTTCTCCAACTTAACTTGTTCGGTGTAACGTTCTATCGAAATATTCGATCAACAATATTTGCCACATATCTTCGCTGATGATATCACACTCGTAGATCGTATTACGAACGTAACTCAAATCGGTGATCATGCTAAACACACGATTCGTATTTTCGTATCCCTTCTCGTCGGTATACTTGAAATGACCCTCCAATATATCGATATTACCTCGTTTTTCTACAACACGTTCGGGACCGGTGACGGTTACGGTTGGGACGGACGACGATGTAGCGACACCGGCAGCGCCAATAGTCGTTCTAACGCCCTTATTGGCATTTTTCAAGTCTGTTTTCTCGTCGGAATAAGGCAGAGCCACGTCGTGTTTACGTGACATTTCTTCTTCTTCTTCTTCTTCTTTTTCTACGATATCTTCATCGCACGGTGAAACGGTGGTCTGCTCAACTTGTTGTTGTCGTCGTCGTCGTCGTCGTTTCCGCTGACATCTTTCCGTCGTAGTATTCTCGTCGATGGACATCTCGTTCGATATACTCAAGGAATTCGAAGCGATGAGATCGTCGTCTTCGTTATCGCTAGAGTTGGAATATTCGAGATTATGGGACGACATCGACGACATTACTTCTTCGTAATTTTCGACAAACAACCAGCGACAAAAGGTTTTCTTACGATTGATCATTCGATTCGGTGTAATAGTGTATAGAATATCGTCTCGATACGATTCTATCTCTCTGCGATTGCTGTGTATTTCCATACATTCTTTATCGAGAAAATATTTCTTTTGAAATTTGAAACGAAATTCTCCGTCGAAGCCACACCACACGATTTCTTCTTGCGACGAATTACGTTGATATTGAGAACATTTTGTCGCGTCCGTTCCGTCGTTCGTATATTTCAAACTGTAGAATGGGTATACGTATTTTGGGATCGGTGATAAAATATCCACGTCTGTTATATCGTTTTTATCTGCAGATGTGAGCGTGGACGTATCGAAGTTGTACAGGAAAAACGTATCGGCGTGATTTCGACCGTACGGTAGCACGAACGAAGTACACGATTCGTTCAAAAATAAATCTAATTCCTCCGAAGAACTCGTCTTGGCTCGTACTCGATTCAACGTGTGTGTTAATGCGTACAGCAAATGATGGTACATACACCGATCGACGTTCACATCGTGAAATATCATATGAAAGCCGTGCGTTTTCCCAACGGTTATAACGACCGTTCCCACGTATCGTATATGTAAAATTTTCTCGAACATTCTTCTCACCACCTCACATATAAATTCCACGTGTTTTTGGGATTCGCACCGCGCCTCTCGAGTCTGTGATTTTTTCTTGCACTCGATACAATCGAAAACGAACACCAATCGATGAACCAGTTCGTACGATATTACGACGCTACAATTATGTGGAACATCGATCGCTCGAATCAGAGTTTCGTAATTTTCGTGGGAAATTGTAAACTTCGTCTTGGCATCGTCCGAAACTATCATATGAATCCGTGCGATTCCACGACTCGTCAGCTCCCCATCGTTCACGTCCAATTGTCGTAATACGCCGTCCAGAAGATATCGCTTATAATCGACTTTCGGAAACTTTTTCAATATACTGTTCAATTTCAACGTTCCAATCGAACAATCTACGACGGTGTCACTTGGAGAATTACAGATCGTTTTGTCTTGCGTGTTAGTGTTCGACATGTCGTTAGACAATATTAGCGGTAGAGGTGAAGGTAGGGATGCGACTATCACCAAATTAATTTCGACGATGACGGTTTGTCGTACGTCGGCCTATAACTTTATTTTCGTCGAACGAAAAATTAGCCAACATATGCGATATGCACAGCACAATGAATAATAAACTACTGACCATATAGAATACACAGTTATGTATATTTATAGGTGATCCTAATGATGCGAGCGACGTCGTTGTATCCGCGTCACGGTTATCGTCTTGTAATAGTGACAACATTACAACGTGCACATCGACGATCGTTCCGTCGTCTTTGTCTACGCGAACCACTCCACGATCCGACCATTCTGTCGTGCTCTCGAAAAATTTCATCAGACGATCGACGTCATCGGGATACATGGCACCGATATTATGTTTACATCGTAACAACCACCAAGTCCAGAACATTTTATACGCCGATTCGTTGGCATACCGCGAATCGTTCCCTTTCGTCATCATCAATTCTAACAGATCATTTCCATCGTCGTCGTAGATATTGTCACGGTACGCGATGAGCGAAGAAACGTCGACGTTCGAATTAGCGTTTGAATTCCTCTTCTTTACCAACCGAAATCTAATCGAATTCGCTTTCAAACGCTCAGACGAGATAATCGAGAATATGTTACACCAACGCGAACAAAACGGACGGGATATTTCTGGCATTTCTTACTGTTACTAGCGCGTGTGATTCGCACGTAATTCTCGTTCGAAAAACTAATATGTCTCTCGTCATGCACTATATCGTTATCGAGAAACAGTTTTGTCTCGAATGAAATTTGTCGAAACGAAATAGCACCGATAGATTTCTTCGAGCTGTAAAAACTTTAAACGAAACTCTCGTTCGAGGAATGAAACAGTTTTGTCTCGAGTGAAATTTGTTGAAAGGAAATTCCATCGGTAGATTTCTTCGAGCTACAAAAATTTGGAACGTAATTCTCGTTCGAGAAATGAAATCGTAAAATATTTTTCGATGAACCAACGTTGTCCACCTAGAATCTCTCGTCGAACGATTGGTTGTTGAAACAAAATTCCACCGGTGGATTTCTTCGAGCTACAAAAACTTTGAACGGAACTCTCGTTCGCAAAATGAAATTGTAAAATATTTTCTGATGAACAAATTTTGTCCATCTAGAATCTCTCGTCGAACGATTGGTTGTTGAAACGAAATTCCACCGGTGAATTTCTTCGAGCTACAAAAACTTCGAACGGAACTCTCGTTCGCAAAATGAAATCGTAAAATATTTTTTGATGATCCAACGTTGTCCACCTAGAATCTTTCGTCGAACGAATCTCCAAACTTATAAGTTCCTCGTCATGCGCACTACCTCCATCGAGAAACAGTTTTGTCTCGAATGAAATTTGTTGAAACGAAATCTCACCGGTGGATTTCTTCGAGCTAGAAAAACTTTGAACGAAACTCTCGTTCCAGAAATGGAATCGAAAAATATTTTCTGATGAACAAACTTTGTCCGCCTAAAATCTCTCGTCGAACGAATCTCCAAACTTATAAGTTTCTCGTCATGCGCACTAGCGTCATCGAGAAACTGTTTTGTCTCGAGTGAAATTTGTTGAAACGAAATCTCACCGGTGGATTTTTTCGAGCTGCGAAATCTTTGAACGAAACTCTCGTTCGCAAAATGAAATCGTAAAATATTTTCTGATGAACAAACTTTGTCCGCTAGAATCTCTCTTCGAACAAATCCCTAAACTTATAAGTTCCTCGTCATGCGCACTAGCTTCGTCGAGAAACAGTTTTGTCTCGAATGAAATTTGTTGAAACGAAATCTCACCGGTGGATTTCTTCGAGCTGCGAGAACTTTGAACGAAACTTTCGTTCGCAAAATGGAATCGTAAAATATTTTCTGATGAACAAACTTTGTCTGCTTAGAATCTCTCGTCGAACGAATCTCCAAACTTATAAGTTCCTCGTCATGCGCACTAGCTCCATCGAGAAACAATTTTGTCTCGAGTGAAATTTGTTGGAACGAAATCTCACCGGTGGATTTCTCCGAGCTGCAAAAACTTTTACAGCAGTGATGACTCATAGTCACGTGACGCATACGTGACGTAGCACGGGGGCAACGAAAATTGTGGAAAGCAACTTTCAGCTCTCGCGAGAAGCTAACACCAAGTCTAAACAGTCAACGGGGCTCCACGTACCCCCATAGCACCCCTCACCCCTATATATATATATATTATATATATATATATTTTTATAACCTCCGCGACGGCCTGCTCCTTCTTACTACTACGTTGTTCTTACTCTGGTCAAGGAGGTTTAGGATCGCGGGCGAGAAGCTTGCTGATTATATAGTTAATTTAGGGTCAGCTGAGTGAATACTCGATTCTCATTGGACTAGAGCCGTTCGACGTCACGAAAATCCTAAAATCTACTGATTTCTGACGAAAATCACGGTAGAAGGGGTAAAATTTTGATCAGATTCAATTCAGAGTTCCGAGAGCGAAGTCGATTGAGGTTAGATTGTACAATATTAAACCCACCCCATCCACAGATGTAGTAATTTCATGAAATACATAGGACATCTATGGTAGATTTGATACTGTACACGTTGATTGGAAGTTCAAGGGAATTCTACCAGATGGCGCTCACCAACTTATTGTGATAAATTGATACAACATATCAACAGATGGCGCTTATCAAGTTGCTATACTCAATCTGTATAGGATGTTCGATAATCGGATTTGTCTCGCATTCATATAGATGTCGCTCGGTAAGTTATAACAGTGAAGTTGTATGACAATTCGACAGGTGGCACTTGCTCAATTACTGAAGTTAAATTGAATAACATTCCAATAGATGGCGTTTGATTGAACACTGTGACAAGTCTGTACATCCATCGATTAAGTAGCGCTTAATTGAATATTACAACGGAGAGATGGCGTTCGTTCAGTCATTATGACAAGTTTGTATATCACCCAACTAGGTGGTGCTCAATTGATTGTTACAACAAACTTGTATGGCAATCAAACAAGTGTCGCTCATTTGGAAACTTCCTGGGACAACATCAATTAACACGGATTTTTTTTTTGATTCGTCACTCGATAGCGGTTGTCGTCAACATTTCAATCGTTCCTATGTTTGAACGTTACTCTCGATTGAAAAATGAAATTGTAAACCATTTTCTCGTGAAGAAATTTCGTCAATTAGATTGTTCACCAGCCAACTCAGGATTTCTAATTTTGTTGAAACGCTCATCGTTTGAAACGGAAGATTGTTAACGTATCAACCATTCATATGTCTAAACGTTACTCTCGATCGAGGATTGAGATTGTAAAATATTTTATGAAGAACAAACTTTGTCGTCGGTCAAAATTCTCACTTAACGACTTCAACGATTCAGAATTTTGCTACACTACCCATCGCTCGTAACGAATAGTCGTGGTCAACGAATTAGTCGTTTCTCTGTTGAACGTTATTGTCTTTCAGAATTTGAAATTACAAAATATTCGCTGGTGGATGAAATTTGTCGAATTCATTTCTCAGCGACTTTGAATGTAACTCTCATTCGAGAAATAGAATTGTAAAATATTTTATGATGAACAAACTTTGTCCGCATAGAATTTTTCGTCGAACGATTGATGATTGTTGAAACGAAATTCCACCGGTGGATTCCTTCGAGCTACAGAAAATTTGAACGTAACTCAACGAAACTCTCGTTCGCAAAATGAAATCGTAAAATATTTTCAGATGAACAAACTTTGTCCATCTAGAATATCTCGTCGAACGATTGGTTGTTGAAACGAAATTCCACCGGTGGATTTCTTCGAGCTACAAAAACTTTGAACGAAACTCTCGTTCGCAAAATGAAATCGTGAAATATTTTTTGATGAACCAACGTTGTCCACCTAGAATCTTTCGTCGAACGAATCTCCAAACTTATAAGTTCCTCGTCATGCGCACTACCTCAATCGAGAAACAGTTTTGTCTCGAATGAAATTTGTTGAAACGAAATCTCACCGGTGGATTTCTTCGAGCTGCAAAAACTTTGAACGAAACTCTCGTTCCAGAAATGAAATCGTAAAATATTTTCTGACTTTGTTCGCCTAAAATCTATCGTCGAACGATTCGTTGTTGGAACGAAATTCCACCGATGGATTTCTTCGAGCTACAAGAACTTTGAACGTAATTCTCGTTCGAGGAATGAAACAGTTTTGTCTCGAGTGAAATTTGTTGAAACGAAATCTCACCGGTGGATTTCTTCGAGCTGCAAAAACTTTGAACGAAACTCTCGTTCGCAAAATGAAATCGTAAAATATTTTCTGACCAACAAACTTTGTCCGCTAGAATCTCTCGTGGAACGAATCTCCAAACTTAAAGTTCCTCGTCATGCGCATTAACTCCTTCGAGAAACAGTTTTGTCTCGAATGAAATTTGTTGAAACGAAATCTCACCGGTGGATTTTTTCGAGCTACAAAAACTTCGAACGAAACTCTCGTTCGCAAAATGAAATCGTAAAATATTTTCTGACCAACAAACTTTGTCCGCTAGAATCTCTCGTGGAACGAATCTACAAACTTAAAGTTCCTCGTCATGCGCATTAACTCCATCGAGAAACAGTTTTGTCTCGAATGAAATTTGTTGAAACGAAATCTCACCGGTGGATTTCTTCGAGCTGCAAAAACTTTTGCAGCAGTGATGACTCACAGTTACGTGACGTATCACGGGGGCAACGAAAATTGTGGAACGCAACTTTCAGCTCTCGCGAGAAGCTAGCGCTAAGTCTAGACAGTCAAGGGGGCTCCACGTACCCCCATAGCACCCCTGTACCCCTATATATATAATATATATATATATTATATATATAACCTCCGCGACGGCCTGCTCCTTCTGACTACTACGTTGTTCTTACTCTGGTCAAGGAGGTTTAGGATCGCGGGCGAGAAGCTTGCTGATTATATAGTTAATTTGGGGTCAGCTGAGTGAATACTCGATTCTCATTGGACTAGAGCCGTTCGACGTCACAAAAATCCTAAAATCTACTGATTTCTGACGAAAATCACGGTAGAAGGGGTAAAATTTTGATCAGATTCAATTCAGAGTTCTGAGAGCGGAGTCGATTGAGGTTAGATTGTACGATATTAAACCCACCCCATCTACAGATTTAGTAATTTCTTGAGAATACATAGTATATCTATGGTACGTTTTACACTGTACGTGTTGGATGAAAGTTTGAAAAAACTCCGCCAGATGGCGTTCATCTGCTTACTGTAACAGATTGATATAACATTTCGATAGGTGGCGCTCACCAAATTGTCACAACAGAATTGTAGAACACTTCGGAAGATAACGCTCTTTACGTTATCCCAACGGGATCGCATTACATCTCGAAAGATGGCACTCTTCACGGGATTGCATTACATTTCGGTAGATGTCTCTGAATACTATTTTCGATCAAAAATTATCGTACTAATTCGCGGGTCACCGAAAAAATAGTTCGAGGCTCATATGAGCCTTTCCTTGTGTCGCTAAATCTATTTCTGAAACGATTACGTTAGAGCGAATGAGGTAATCTTCGATTCGTCGTATAAATGGGAAATTGAGGGTATAAATCTCGGCAACATGTGAAGGATATTCCATTCAAGTCAGCCGTTTGAAAGGGTGAAACATCATGAATAACCACCACCTGCACAGATTCGTGAAAGCAATTACTGGTACGAATGAGCAAGATTCAACAACTATCGAATTCATCTACGATCAAATAAATGAGGCCATGAGCAAACCGGCTAATGAATTGAAGCGTAGAGATCTGATGTTTTTGCCGCAGGCGTATGTGATGAAGCACGTACATTTGCCGTCATTGCGTTGGGAAGAGACACCGGAGCATGTAAGAAAATATATATATATATATGTTTTTGCCATTTGAAGATCATCACAATCAACCACATCAGCTTACACATTTTGATGGTTTCGCACCTCCATGAAATCGTTGTATTGAATGCCTATTTGAAAATATTATTGATATATTAGCAAACGTGGAACTGGCTGAACAGAAAAAGGCTACTATGATCTCAAAAACATGTGAGAAATTATCGAACCACGAAAAATCGATATTGCGCGATAAAATTCGTGAAGAGGTTCCGGATTTCAAAGAATTGTAATATTTATGAATAAAATGTACAACAGATGAAATGTTTTCAATTTCTCCCTCCCGTAAACACTGATCTCAATGGTATCGTGCATAACAAAATTTTTCGGCTGGATTTCGCATGGAACAACTTCAACGATTCATCGTTAGAAGGGACGATCTATCGTAGAGTTACTCGTTGCTCCAAACGAATCGTAATCAACGTATTGCTCGTTTCTCATTTTGAACGTAACCATTGTTCGAAAAATAAATTTGTATGATATTGTCTGGTGAACGAAATTCATCTGCTGGATGTCTCATCGAACGACTTCAACGATTTATCGCTAGAAAGGACGATAGTCGACATATCAATCGTTCCTCCTTCTGTACGTTACTCTCGTTCGAGAAATGAAATTATCAACAATATTTTTTGTCAAAAAATTTTGTCAGATAAATTACTCACCGATCAACTTCCACGATTCAATATTTTGCGCTGCGTGACTCTTCGCTCGGAACGAATTAATTCAGTCGTGTCTCTTTTCGAGCCTAACTCTCGTTTGAAAAATTAGGGTTAACGATACAGTGAAAAAATAAAAAAATATATTAATAAATATAAATTATTTTATTAATAATCAATCGATACATCATATCGCCACTCGCACATCATCATCATGTCGCCTGAGGAATTCGTCGATCTTCTCTGAAAGCCGCATGTCCATCATGAGAATGTGGGTGCACATACACGTCTCTGGGCCCGTACGCACTGTATATAATGTTTATTATTCATTTGTACAAATTTTTTGCTGTAACCGTGGATACGCTGGACCAAATAATCGATGTCTTTCATTTGTCTCACATGTTTCGGGTTCAGATCTTTTTCTACCAAACCCGAACATTCGAATTTTCTTTTTTCTTTTAGAAATAATTTATAGGAATTATTTTCCATGAGATTCTCAACGGAATTCATTTCGATGCTGTATACTACGATTGCAAACTGAATCGTTCGTGACTGGGCAACCTATATATATATATATGCAATGCAGTCGTATTCGTTTGTGGTATAGAACATGGTTCTTGAAATATATCCTTCCGTGTATCAAGGAATGTTTTATTTTTTCGATGTAATTTCACTTCTAACGAACCGTCGAGAAACAGTTTTGTCTCGAGTGAAATTTGTTGAATCCAAATTCCACCGATGGATTTCTTCGATCTGCACAATAAGACTGATGTCCAAAGTAAACGTCTGCCCGTACTTGTACGAATCGTATCACGGTGATAATAGCGATACGAATGATAACAACGAGGACGACAACAACGATAGAAACAGATACACCCGTGTATTGGGGAACGAAAAATATGATAAGAAATATAGGAGAAATATCGGTCGTCGCGTTTGTAACGTGTACCCGGTGAAATCTCAGACGAGTAACGGAGAAGAAAATGCATCGATTTTGTATTATCATCGATACGAAGCGACTAAATATAGTGTCGATCCTTCGACGGGGATACCTCTGTTCGAAAGTACAGACGAACAAGTTATAGATTCGATACTAGTTTCTTCGTATTACATGAACACCAATCGATGTGTGATCGAGTCGACGCCGTACGCTTTGCAAGATTATTCGCATATTTTATCGTACGTAGTGAGTAACACGGTCGAATATTGGAACGTCGTGTACAATTTCAAACGATTCTGGTTGGAAAAAGTTGTCAACAAGTTACATTCGAACGTCGGCGGATCTCTCACCGCTCCGAATAAACCGTATATATGGCCGACGAAAAACAGTTCGTTGGACGTACTGATAAACAGAATAACTTCGGACAAATGGCAATTATTGAGACCGATCGAATTCGATACGGAATCGATCCAATTCTATATTGCTATCCAGAAACTAATGTACGCGCTGTTCTGTAACTCCCTCGATTCGGACGGTATACGAATATCGTATCAACGAAACGGCTCGAGTCGGAAACGTCCTCGTCGCATGAGATGTGGCGACGCGTGTAAGATGTATACGACCGCATCCACGCCGTGCTATAACGTTTTCGGCAAAGGGAATCTAATACATAGCATTTTGTGTACGCCACACGAAGAATGTCTGAACGACGAATGGTGGGCTCTTACCGATGCTTATATCGATTATCGTTGGTTAGCGGCAGCAGAGGATCCCGACGTGGACAAGATCGTCGATAGATATGTTAATCATGCGAGGGAAACGAACGTTCTTAGGAAATTGAGGTGTCGCTTTGACAAAACCATGCAACGCGATCACATGTAAATTCGCACATCACCGTCCGAACAGGGTGGTGGTGGTGGTGATGGTATATATATACCGTTATAATGTACAGTCACCGATGTATTCGTTTATTCTTCGTTATGGCTGAAACGTTCACTTTTGTCTGCGACGATGATCAAAATACGCTAACGACGACATCATCATCATCGATCGAGAACAATACGATCGAAAGAGACTGCGATAACGTCGCGTCGAGACTACCGAAAGTCGTGAAAGTCTTCTCGTATCAAAATTAAAAATACGAAATTGTAAATTTATGGCGAGACGAGCCGGTGGGTGAAAATCGTCCGCGATGTTCTTGCCATTGGAACTATGCAGACGACGTACGATGGTTTTTAGATAAAAATTATGATACGCGTGAAGTAGTGCCGGGTTGTGAAATGATGGCGTGTTTGTCGGGGAACGTTAATGCAGAATGTGGATCGTGGTGTACGTTGAACGACGAACAACGAGGATTTGCGAATTTGTTGAATACAATTTCGATCGGTGAATTATATAAACGTGATGATGGTAACGATGACGAAAAAAAAAATATTTCTACTTCGACGTTCCCAACATCTTGTGTAAAACGAGAAGGAATTTTCTTGTTTGACACCAGAACGAAACGACCGAAAACGTTCGACGGGAAATACGTTCGATCCGATACGGATGGCAGCGAAGACGAAGAAATACAGTACAATAGTCGTGCATCGTCTTGTCGCCTTTCGCCGTTCTATTTGTATAACAAGCAGAATCGCGTTACGGTGGTTCGATTGTACGGATTAGGTGGGACGGGGAAGACCCAATTATTGAAATAAGTACAAAAACACGTGAACGGTACTTTTCATTATGTCACTTTGAAACATTTGCTACTGTGCAATTTCTACAAGGATACGTGCAAATATCACGCTGCATATAATGGTGGTTTGGTTCATCAGACGTCGCCAGATTCGATGCACCACTGCGTACAAATGTCAACGCTGGCCAAAACTATCGGACGAAGCGTTAATCAGATGAAATTCACACCGGATACTCGCTACCTAGATTTTTGCGAGTTACTTTTAGAAGAACAACGTCAGTGCAGAAAGAAACGTGTGAAAATGGTTCGACCGAAAAACGACGAATTCGACGTGTGTGTCGTTGACGAATACACGATGATGTCGCCACCCGCTTTCCTCGTCCTTCTGAAATTATTGTGCGAATCGTCGCACAATACGATCGTTATTCTGTGCGGTGACGAAAATCAGTGCGGTCCGATCGATTTCGATACGGTGAGCAGCTCAAATTACGATCTGGACGAAACGAACACCGACGAATACGCATACAGCGACTAGGGTGCATGTAGCCAGGAGACGATTACGCGGGGCGAACGTCGAACGAGTGGAAACGATACAAGATATACGTACGTGAACGACGTTCAGGTACAAACGAGGAATGGCCGGGTCTATGGCGACAACGTTGATCTGACCAAATGCCGTGAACAATTGACTTATAGCGCTTTACCGCCATCTAATGTGATTCTCCCAAAACAATTGTTGGGATCGAATCGAGTGTTTGAATATAAATTGAGTAAGTTGATGCGTTCGTCTGAAGATTCCGAGCTACAAAGATTCATCGTCGATATGGATAGAAATAAAGACGCGGACAGTCGGAAGGAATTACTAAAACGTTTCGTGAACGATAATAAAATTAACACTATCAGATCGATCGATATCACGGAACTGGTAGATATGTACGTGAAGATGATCGAACGATGTGAGAACAACGTATCGCGGGACGATTGTGTACCCATTAAGAATTTCAAAGTACCGTTTAGAATTCTTGTCGTTTCGAACAGACAATGTTACGATATAACCCGGGAATTGATCGATTCGCTATTTCGACAATTGTCCAAGCGATTCGACGTAAATATACTAAGCAAATATATCGTTCGTTATCAGTCGTCTGTGCGACAACATTTCACCCATTTAACGGTGGGATTCTCGTACACTTTGTTGACAAATTTCATGGGAGCTACGAAAATACCGAGTGGTAGCGTATTGAAATTGATAAAACTCGAATACTCGTCGGACGATGGTGAATTGACGAGTGTCGTTATGTTGGACGAATCGATCGATCGTTATTATCGCATGTATCCCGGATCGGGAGCGGTAGATAGACGAATCCATTACAACAAAACACCGATCGAGCACGTGGGTTTTCCGATACATCTGAGTTGTATCGAAAATGCATATCAAAGTCAGGGACTGACGATCGAAGAAGACGGCTACCTGGACTGTACCGGTGCCAACGGACAACACATTTATGTGATGATAACGAGATTCAAAAGTCTCCGGCAGTTCAAATCTATTTTATTATAATTAATAAATGTATTATTGAAAAGCTTGTAGTTTTATTATTATCATTTATTAGTTTCGAAATAATTGCATTTCATCGTTCAAGGGTCCCATTTTCAGAGGCAAATTGACAAATACTCTTTCGAAATAACTCTCGATCAGGAACGTTTTCTTGGCTAGCGACGATAACGACGACGACGACGACGACGAGGACGACGACGACGGTATCGTTTCATCGGGATTCCCGTCGTTTTTCGGATAATCGGCCGTTCCGGTGAACTTGGGCGTTTCTATCAGACCCGCTTCGGATATGACGAATGCGAGCGGACCGACACCACTTTTTGCCAATCCGTTACGTTTCAACGAATAACCTCCAATTTCGTAACTGATCATCGAAACGAGTTTTACCATATAGTTTGTAATGTCGTCGCTGATATTTTCAAAGTCGGGCTTGTATCGGTCGGTAATGAAACAATATAGAAATATCATCGAATTCATTACGTTCACGTGTTTATCGTTGAAATATGATCGGTTGCTAGTGAAAATTAGACGCAGCCGAGACGTCGTCACGTCGGGCTCGTAGTCTGTAGTCGTATCGTCGTTCGCCGTTTGCTCTTCCGTTTGTAACGATAAAATTGGCATGGAATATATTCGAAGTAGGAAACTGGTTTCCATTTTCGGTAGAACGTATACGACGAAATAGAAATTCTGTCTAGATGCGATAGCGGCCGGAGGAGTTTCCTACGACGGTTCGACGTTCATCAGACGTACGCACATGGTATACGGAAGGATGTATTCGACGATGTTACGTTTGAAATCGTCGACGGTGCGATTCGTTGACGTTCGCAATAAGAACGACATGTAAATTGTGGCATTTTTCTTCATCGATAATAACATTTCCGTTTTCGCGATGGACATGAATTTTTCGACGGGATCCATCCAGGCATCGTTCGAGTAGAAATCCGTACTGGTTCCTTCTCCGACGTTGAACAATTTCGGTCGTTTAATGTCGAAATTGTCCTGTTGTCTGGGCTCTAGGAACGTCTTGCACAACAATATACCGAACGGTGTGCCCGGCTCCGGAATCGTGAGATGATAACATTCTCGTATAGTTCTCAATTGGCGTTCGTTTAATATTTTTGATCGAGGTTGTGACCGTCCGTTCGCTTTCAATTGTGTCACGAACGTACACAACGGTAATACCATATCATCGTCGTTCTGGGCATTTTCACGGACGAACCGTCTAGATTCCGAATCTAGCGAGCGGAAAATAACGTTTCCGTACGATCGGTTGTTCGTCATCGTAGATATCACGAGCACACCGAACCGTGTCGATGTTCGTTCTGTCAGACGGAGATATCGATCAACAACTATTATCTACGGCGATCTCCTCCACCACCACCGCCGTTGCCACCACTACCACCGCAGTCGCCGTTTCCGAATCGGTTTTTTTGTCATCGTCGTTGTTGTTGTTATTGTTGTTGTTGTTGTTGTTGTCGTCTTTGTTGTTTTCGCTATCGTTATTCGACAATACTTCATTTTCTGTCGATGCGCGTTCACTGTCGTCTATTTGCGGCGTCACGTCGACCGATATTTCGATATCGAACAAATCGTTCAACTTGGATATGGGTGTTGGCGGTTGACACGACGATAACATGAACGACTCGTCGTGACCGTCGCGTTCTTCGACTATTCCATCGTCCCCGGTCGTGACAAATGAACTAGACAACAAATACGGATCGTTCTTCGTATCGTTCTGTGTGATTACGATCGACGGTAACGTAACGAACAAGTTATCGTCGTCATCGTCGTCGTAGTCGTCGTCGTCGCTGCTATCGTTGTTTTTACAACTATCGTTATCTTCATCGGCACGATCATCATCATCATCATCATCATCATCATCATTGTCTCGTTGTATGACATCAGCGTCGACGATGAATTCTCCGGCACTTCTATTATACGTGAAAGACGACGTTGATAATGATGATGATGATGCCGAAGACAACGAAGGCGATGGTATCGGTGACAATTTACAATGTTCTTTATGGATTATCACCGTTTCGTTAGTCGACGAGGACGACGACGACGACGACGACTGCGATAACAAAGGTGACGGTATCGGTGACATCAAATCACGTTCTCTATGAATTATTACCGTTTTGTTAGTCGATGATGACGGCGACGTAGACGACGACGAAGATAACGATGGTGGCGAGGAAGGAAACCGCACACCGTCGTCGTAATCATCGTTCTCGTAATTTCGCGTAGCGTTCGTCACGTTAATCGGATTGTTCGTACGAATATCGTTTAATTTATTTCTCCAATCGGTCGTTTCGACTCGCTTGCTCAAAAATTGAGATACGATAATATTATCTTCGTCCGTCGTATTATCAACGGTGTCCGAAGGTGACGCTTGCCGTTGGTCACCGATGTATAAATCGATATTTGTCACCACGAAATCGGCAAAGGACACGATTACGTTCTGAAAAATATTCTTTACGCTATGTTTGAAGATGGAATTGTGAAAATCTGGTTTGTACGTCCCGTTGACCACGTTCAGAATATTATCCAGATATGTCGTGATCTTATCGTCGCCCACAGACACGCTCGACGCGGACAACGATCGTATATAATGCGATTTCGCAATAAGCATCGTCACGTCTCGATCTTGAATGGTAGACAAACGATTCTGAAATTTGCTTATGATAGATTGCCAGAAGGGAGAACAGTCCGTCGGTTTTACGTGATCTTGTTGTTGTTGCATTACGATCCCTTGATAGAACATTTGCTCTCTAGAAAATTTATCGATGTCCTTGCAAAGTAGACATAAATTCGTCACGTCGCTCGACGATCCCTTTTCGATAGCTTTTATCAGGGAAACTTTCAATTCTGCCGGTACGTGACAACAAAGAAGCGCTTGCTTCTGGTCCGATTGATCTACGTACGATCGTAGTACGTTCATTATGGAATAGGAACACGCATCGTCTAGGTTAACGCGATTCAATACACGATCGTTGGCCGATCCGTAACTACGACCGTGCTTGTCTTTGGGAGCCATTACTTACATTAGCAGGGAGCGAAATAAAATAAAACATGTTGAAAATATACTTTTTATTCTTTGCGAACAAACGAATATAGTACACTGCTCAATATACATTTCAATTTTTTACTGTTGTTAGCACAGCACTGTTCAACGTCATACTCCCCATGATTATCCCTACAGCCTAATACGCGGTGGTAATCGTTAAACGTGAAGTGAGTCTTGTCGACGAAATACTGATTGGTAATTTCGACCGTGTGCGACCATATCATACGTTTTCCAGGTAAACGATACAATTCGTACCGAACGAATTTACCGCGTTTGAATCCCATCATGGCACACCATTCGATTTTCGCAAATTCACCACCCACGTCCACCGTAAGTCTGTCGCTATTGTTGGTGTGAATGTGTCCGTCGAAAAAATCTGTATCGTTTGAATCGCGCCAGCTCACGATGATAGGTTCAGACGTATAGCGACGCGATAAGAACGACCGGTAGATGTTGTCGACAATCACAGCTGGCGATACCTCCTTCGTTTTATCCTCCCACATACCCGAACGTTTATTCGTGATCGTGCGGATATATTGATTTTCTTTGACGGTTTTCAGATTACCCAATTCTTCCAACTCTGAGATATTCTTCCTGCAGCACAAATTGTACGGCGCCCCGTTCAGATGCGTGGTGTATCCGTCACGCGTCATCGCCACCGCCAAATATATCGTATTTTCGCCCTGGTTCTGATATTCTGTATCGAGAAAGTAGATGGCGTCGACAAGATCCGTATAGCTGCCTTTCTTACACGACTTGAACAATTGTTCCATATCACGATTTCCATTTTCTCTATACAACGCGTCTTGCCACGCTCGAACGTCTTCTTCCTTCTTTGTGTACGAGCCCGACGACCACGTACCGATATCGCCCTCTCTTTTTTTCGTTTCGCATAACACAGCTTCGTCGACGAGATCGCTGTTTTTTTGGATGCACCCTTCCGATCGTGCCTCGCTACGTTTCTCTTTCTCCGTCCTCGTCGCCTCAGATGTATCGATATGCTCGGACAATTTTAATTCTTGGATTATATTTAAAAAACGCTCAATCACTGTACGGTTGGAAATATTCATGATGACGCGGAATACACGATTCGATGTTTCAAAGTCGGATGATACTGATCGAATACTGACTGCTATGTGCCAGCAGCTGCCTTTTATACTGAAAATTGACAAGAATATCGTCAGGTGACTTCACATAACGTGATACGTTTATATGTGTTATCGTCACGTCTACACGTACATCTAAAAATAGACTGAATAACTTGTTCGCTTATAATTGTTCGACTCGATGTTATCTTTAGTTGAAACGCAGAAAGGTTTTTCGTTGGGTGTAGAGAACAAAAAGTACACATTCGTTAGTGTAATATTTATTTTATTGTCTGTCAAATTTCATCAGCGTGGACAGTTGGACGGCTATGTCGCGTAGCAAACTTTCACGATCGACATCTACGACGTGCGTGTGATTCGTGTCATATTCGTAGTAACGTCGTATATCTTTCACGATATCGTATTGATTGACGTTATTATTGTTATCGGTCGATTTTGCGATCAAAACCATCGGACCGGCCAGTAACGACGACCGGCCGTTACGGAATAGATGTTTGCGTAGGGTTAAAATCGGTCGATCGTTGATGCAATCGTACTTTGTGGCGGTCACGTATTGGTCAAACTCGAAGATCGACGACAACGACGACGACGACGACGATGGTAAACGGTTACGTGCTAGGGAAATTTCTGTTTCGTTGCTGGCATATAAAACGACGTGATTATCGTGGAAATATTCAACAAAATTGTCGCGCTTCAAACGCAGCAACAGATCCACCGCCGACGGGAATATCCTTTTGAATTGATCGGTCAATACCAAACTGACATCCGATATTACGAACGTGACACAAGCGAGAAAACCGCGCTCACCGTGGTGCGTGTTCGACGAAAACACGTTTGTCGACTTGTCGTTTGTAACGGTAGAATTCTCGTTATCGGTAGTATCGTGTGAAGGACGAGTCGATAAAGTCGAATGAATTCGACCGGTCTTGCTGTGACGTTGTTTTTTATACATGCCGTTTTTTTTATCGTTAAAAAATTTTACGGAACGAGCGTGGCGTAATACCGATTTGTTTTTATTCTCTGTCGTCGTGGACGCCATCGATGTCGAACGGTGAACGTTCGAGGGTGAACGAGCGTGGGATCGAGATGGTAATAAGATTATTCCGTCCATGTCTTACCACCCATTACTTTTATAAAATCCAGTCACCCGGTAGGGTTTTTTTCGGCAATGTGGACTGCAACTGCGTATTATCTGGTAACGGTAACGGTAACGGTTCGGGATCGGGTCTAACTAACTGAAATTTGGGATTACATTTTTTCAGATCCTCGTTCGATATGAGACTGGTGTTCGTCAGATCGATCATCGCCGTTCCTAAATTACTTAGCACCATCGGTAGAACGACCGATCGCGTATCGTGACTAACACCTCCCAATTTAGCGTAAGTCATCAAATGTTGACGTGGAATCGTGGGTATTCCGTTAGTGGCAACACCACCACCACCACCACCACCACCACCACCACCACCACTGCTATTTTGTTGGCCTCCGATAACTGGGGCGTATATTATGGGCCCGCAAATCGCGAAAACTCCGACGTTGACTTTTTTTTCCGTCAATTGAATCATCGTAACGTTGGCGGGATCGGAAAACGATTGAGTTTTGTCTTCCAGCACGACCGCAGACGTGGGCAATATCAATAACAGCGGTGTATCGAATATCGTCAATTGATCTACCGTTACGAACGAAACGGTATGTTTATCGCTGCCTTCCGATTGATCTATCAATTGATACATAGTTTTGGGATTTAATCCTCGTACCCACGCCATCTGATTCGCTATCCATTGATTGCGTATTATCGTGAATATCGGCGATTCGGTGCAAGTGATCATCGCCAATAGCCGAATAGTCGTCTGGCCGAAACACGAACTCATCAACGAAATAATCTTTTCCTTGTTCTTCGTCAAATCTTTACGACTTATGGATCGTACGATCGGTGCTATGGGAAACGTAGCTTTAGGTAGCACGTTCGTAAAATACGGCGTCACCTTGTCGTGATAGGTTTTCGACGAACCGTCGTTAACGTTATCCAGTACGCGACTCGATACGCGACAAAAACCGATGTTCATACATTGCCAATGATAGGTGCATATGCCGCCGTATACTAGACCGGCACACGACGTTCCCTTGAAATTTACGGCGAACCTGAACAGACATATCGCTTCGTACGTTCTCAGAGATCGTTTGATTTCGATCAGTTCGACGTTGCGTGTCACGTTACTCAGCAGCATATCTACCATGTATACGTGATCGTTGTACCAGTTTGGGTGACCCATTGGTGTTGCGGGTGGATCGCGGTTATCTTCTTCCATAGGAACCTCATCGCCAGGAAGGCTCGGTTCTGTGTCGGTGTCGCCGTCTTCGTCGTCGATAAGTTTATCTAAGCCGTTGCGTAAGTCGGGTTCGTACGAACGCGTAAGTACTCCTGAACGCATCGTCATGTCTTCCTCTTATATGAACGAAAATCGTCCAAGGTCCGTTCTCAATTTACCACCGTTATTGTTCCGATCTGAAATTCAATTGTTACTAGAAGAGATTCTCGTGCGTACGTTCGATTTGCGTATGGAATTGAGAAAAATCGAAGGAACCACTCAACGACCGGAATTCATCATGGAACTACTCGACGATCTGGGAAAACGAGGCGTATCGTACACGTTACGAAGGGGTGACAAACTGATAGATCTATCCGGAGGGTTTCATTTCAAACTGTAATCGAGAGATAGAGAGAGAGAGAGAAAGGAAGAGAGAAGCGAAGCGGTCCTTTGAAATAATTATCATGCCTTATAAAATTAAAGAGTATCGACGATTGTAATGTAGCGTTTTTATTCGTATCCTACAACCACCACTTTTTATATTCCTCTCGTAGTTGAGCGTGCAAGTCTCGATAATCTCCGTACGGATTCAGATATCGTAATTTGGCGTCGTGAAGTCGGTCGTGTCTCGATCGTATCAAACTGTGAATTTCGACAAGAAGATTATCGATCGGAGCGTCGACTTTCAATTTGCGATACTCGAACGTCGATCGAATACTTTCGAAGTGTGCTCTACACAAGTCGCACTTGATGAACAAGCCAAAATTGTGAAACAGTTCTTTCAGGGAGGCGGCCGCGGCACGAAAATCGTCATAAGCGTTGGCGAATTTTCCCGCGGTCAAATGGAACCATAACCAATAGAACGGACCGAGGTTCGTCCAGAATTGAAACAACTCGTCGGGGCATAATTCCGTTTGGAATTTATTCACGTTCAAATTTATTCCCTGGCGCCGTGCTTGTGTGATGCTCTGTTCGTATAGAGAGTCGAACAGATCGCGTATCTTAGCGACCATGATATTTTTACTATCGATCTGAAACTTTCGCATTTCGTATAGTTTGTCTCGCGCGTTCGTTTCGGACGACGCGACGCTCGTAGCAGTTTCGTCATCTTCGTCATTAACGCCCGACGCGAATAACATCGCGTACATCTGATCCGATTGATTGATCAAATAATGATTGATATCGTTCGAACTCAAGTCTAGTATTTTCGTGTCCATGGTGTAACCGGCAAAGTCCGTACTAGCGGAAAATGCTAACGCGACGAACGTGTAGAACAACTTATCGATATTCGAATTTAGCGTTCGTTCGATCGTTTTTAATTTCAGAAATTCCTCCTTGGAAATTTCGTTATAGTTGTGTAGTAAGTGCAAAGGCAAATTGACGAAGCCGATTTTCTGATAGATAATTTGCTTGGCCACCGCGATCGTAACGTCCCAATAAAAACGACGTTTATCGTTGTGCTGGATGACTCTCTCGTAGTAAACTTCCAACATGTTTGCCCACAAACGGTCCCACGTAGGATCGCTGCCTACGTTTATCGTGCCATGTATCGTAGCGCCTATAAACGAATCGTTCGGCCCGTAACGTTGCAACACGTCTCGCAGAGACATTATCATTATTATTATTATTATCGGAATTTCTATTTCCGATCATCTCTTATCTACACGTGTATCGGAACGTATTTCAGTTGGGGAGCAAGGAACGAATAAAGGAAGGAATAAAGGAAAAAAGAAATAACAACAACAACAACAATGATAGATACCGTTGATAATATATTAAAGAACCAAAATACGATCGTATAACATTCGAATAATATACGTTCGACAATAATTCGTTATAAACCGATTTCACTTGGCAATTGATAATTACGAGTCTATCGTCGTGGATCCGTTCGCCGCTCTGCTGCTCGTCAGTCGTAACCAATTGCCTGTAGTCTTTTCCGTTGCGAATGTGTTTTATCAACGCGTAAATACAATAGGTAGCATATTTTTCGCGTGTATTATTCCGTTCTGATCCGTGGCACTGCGATAGATCATCGTTATCGGTAATCGTATAATTCAAACAGTTTCCCCTCGACGGTATCGATAAACGTATATTAACCCATTCGTCGTTATTTCGCGTAGTCGTCGTCGTCGTCGTCGAATTATTTTTGTCGCCGACGTATTTATTAAAACTCGCAATATTCCCGTTTTCGCTGCCAATGTTCGTTTTTATTTTTCGTTTTTGATTCTTCCTAGCTACCGTCGCTTGCGTCGTTGTCGTCGTCGTCGTCGTCGTCATCGATTTTATGCCCATTTTATTGTTGCACGATTTATCGTACGTCACGATAATATTATAATCTTTGTTGATATGTCTGAAAGATTCGAGTGTGCTAAAGAGATTACCGTCGTTGCCGTGGCTCTTGCGACCGCCGCCGCTACCACTGCCGTTGTAACTATCTACGTAGAAAAGTTGCGATGAGTATCCCATACCACATAGATAACGTAGTACGTAATATTCCCATTTGTCGTATACACTTTCGAACAAAACGTTCACGACAGGAATCAGAGTATTATTGCGATCTTCGAACGTTTGCTTGAAATCTGTCAAATCTGTATCGATATTTTTATCGTGAACGTCGATATGCCTGGAGCGACGATTGCTATCGATGTCGGTAATGATGTCACCACCATCGTAACAATGTTCGATAGTGTTCTTTATCGCGGTTTTTGATGGCACAGTTACTCCGGTTCGTAGGAAATTATCTATCGTGTGGTTCAAAGTCGAAGTCGTTTGTGTCGTTACAACGTCAGTTCTCTCCATCGATAGCGATTGCAATACACGACCGAACAGCGATTTGTTTCCACCGGCATTCGCAGTCCCGGCGATTTCCTGTTTACACGACACGGATAGCTTTTTCGCGGGTGCTTTCATCAATTGACGACGTGGTTTCGTTGGTTTTCCAGATCGGCCGTGTGCCGTCGCCATAGTTGCCTTGGAACCACTCGTTTCCAGCTTTGAATCGTGTCTGAAACGACTTGTATTACTGCCATCGGTGTCGTCAACGATACCGTTCCCCTCGGTAATATTAACTATGGTTGCCAACGTGTACGCCGTATTGGCGACGTCTTTTGTTGTAGTCTTCATAACTGTCCGATATCGAATTGTCGTCGTTGTTGTTGTTGATCCTATTATCGATCGATCGTGACTGTAACTGGCGGTTGTCTCCCGTGAGAATCGTATTTCCCTCGAAGATCGGCACTCGAAGACAACGACGAAGCAGAAGAAGACGTGTGAATTCTTGAAATTTTCGGACTGAACACGTCCAATAAACCGAATTTATAAAACGACGACGTACCCTCTTGTTGTGAGTTTCTACGGTTCCATATAGACAAGCGCGTATCGATCAATAAAGATTCGGTGATCGAGATGAGAATTTTATCCGTATATAATAATGTGAGAAATTCGAGTATTCCTTTTATACGTGTATATATCTATGGTTTCGGCGTTTACGTAGTGTAAATTCATAATACTTCAGAAGTTGGAGAATACAACTCAAATTTTACACAAAACTTTTAACATTTAATTTGAAAATGCTGACAAATTTTTCCACCACACTGTGGCATTATCAAAGCGAGGAGTTATCAACTAAAGCTAAATCTAAAAGTATGTCCTTAAATATCAGGGATCAGAATGTGGTGTAAATTGAGGGATGGGGGTGGATAATGGTGGGAGTGTGTTTACAAAATTGTTAACAAGCGGTGAATTATATGTGTCGATTTGATCAAATAGGAAAAATATCAATAATTGGAATTCTTTCATGTCGACTATCAACTGTAGAACGTTAACGGTGGTAGCGTTCACGTTGTTCGAATTACCGGTTTCCCTACGTTTACTTCCGATTCCATCGGCTGTCATCGAGGACGACGATATCGCCGCTATAGAACCCAAGTCGTAATTGTTTATTAGCGATTGCGTGTCACGTCGAAAATTACATCGCTCTCGTGCGATATTCTGATCTATCGTACGTTCCGTCAATATGTCACGCTCTACGCTAATCGTATCTCTCCGATCTTCGTTGTCCGATCCGCCGCCGAATAAAACAGGCAAATCGTAATCTTCCCCAGATCTTTTACTCGAATCGGAAGCATCCGTCATCATTTTCTCTATCATTCGCTGATACTCATCGAATTTTGCGACGAATCGATCTCGTCCTGCGTCACACAAAGACGACGACGCGTTTTTACGCGCATCACCGTTATCGTTGTGGTCGTCGTCGTCGTCGGCGGCTTCGTCTAGATTCATCGGAAGCGTTACGTTATCCTTAGTAAATTTTGGTATTTTGTTTTCTACTACGAATCCCAATAACCATTCGTTACAAGTACAAAAAATATCAGCGTTTAGTATCTCCACCGAATCGATATAGGAACAATCGCCTTGTTCCGTTGTCAAAAATATTCGTAAACCCGTGCTGATACACTCGACGATAGCGTGCATCAGATCTATAGGTTTCTCGATTTTATGTATTATATTTTTGTATCGCGATACCAGCCATTTGGTCACCATCGTCCGATCTACTACGAAATCGTCGGCCGATACAGTGCCTAAGCGAATAAATACGTCGTCTATCAGACGTTTTCCACGTTGAGCGTCTTCCCGTTCGTTTACGGAATTCAACAAACCGTATGACGGTCGTTCGTTATTGTCGCGCGACAGGAACGTTTCGGCGGCGGTAACGGGTCGTTGTAACGGGCACGAAGATTCCGACCGCTCGACAAATAATGAAACGTCGTTCTCCGTGAAAGATGTTGCTGCTGCTGTTATAGACAGAGGTGGCAATTCTATATGAGAATTTCGCGCGACGGTATCGGGAGACGTAACGGGTCCGACGTCGGCGTAGACTTTGTCGTCGAAGTCGTTAACGTCGATTTGCGATAACATCCTATATCGCGGCTCTTACTTTTTGGACTTTTTTTTTGCCCCGTCGCCGGCGACGTTATCGGTCAGAACATCGTCGGGCGGTAGTAGTACGTAATATTTACATAAACGCGTATTGCACAACGTGAACGAATCCAATTCTTCGCTATCGGCGTCGTTTCCGTTCGTCGCGGTAACTACGACGCCGTCATCTTTTTGTATTATGTTGATACGTCGGCATACGTTGGCGAACGAATTCGTTTGTTGACGTTCCAGCTCACGAATTTTACCCGCGTGTAATCCGTGTTTGGCTATTACGTTGCCATAGACGACGAGACGTTTCGTAGATCTGACACCACCATCACCACCACCACCACCACCACCACCATTATCGTTAGAAGGACATTGCGAAGACAACGACGACGACGACGACGAATCGATAAAATAAATACTGGGGAAATTTACATCGGATATAACGTGTTTGACGATTTTCATATTATCTGGTAACGGTAACGGTAACGGTTCGGGATCGGGTCTAACTAACTGGAATTTGGGCGTACATTTTTTCAGATCCTCGTTCGATATGAGACTGGTGTTCGTCAGATCGATCATCGCCGTTCCTAAATTACTTAGCACCATCGGTAGAACGACCGATCGCGTATCGTGACTAACACCTCCCAATTTAGCGTAAGTCATCAAATGTTGACGTGGAATCGTGGGTATTTCGTTAGTGGCAACACCACCACCACCACCACCACCACCACCACCACCACCACCACCACCACCACCACCACCACTGCTATTTTGTTGGCCTCCGATAACTGGGGCGTATATTATGGGCCCGCAAATCGCGAAAACTCCGACGTTGACTTTTTTATTCGTCAATTGAATCATCGTAACGTTGGCGGGATCGGAAAACGATTGAGTTTTGTCTTCCAGCACGACCGCAGACGTGGGCAATATCAATAACAGCGGTGTATCGAATATCGTCAATTGATCTACCGTTACGAACGAAACGGTATGTTTATCGCTGCCTTCCGATTGATCTATCAATTGATACATAGTTTTGGGATTTAATCCTCGTACCCACGCCATCTGATTCGCTATCCATTGATTGCGTATTATCGTGAATATCGGCGATTCGGTGCAAGTGATCATCGCCAATAGCCCCTTGGCCATCGCTTCCGCTTCGTCCGTTTTTGTCGTCTGGCCGAAACACGAACTCATCAACGAAATAATCTTTTCCTTGTTCTTCGTCAAATCTTTACGACTTATGGATCGTACGATCGGTGCTATGGGAAACGTAGCTTTAGGTAGCACGTTCGTAAAATACGGCGTCACCTTGTCGTGATAGGTTTTCGACGAACCGTCGTTAACGTTATCCAGTACGCGACTCGATACGCGACAAAAACCGATGTTCATACATTGCCAATGATAGGTGCATATGCCGCCGTATACTAGACCGGCACACGACGTTCCCTTGAAATTTACGGCGAACCTGAACAGACATATCGCTTCGTACGTTCTCAGAGATCGTTTGATTTCGATCAGTTCGACGTTGCGTGTCACGTTACTCAGCAGCATATCTACCATGTATACGTGATCGTTGTACCAGTTTGGGTGACCCATTGGTGTTGCGGGTGGATCGCGGTTATCTTCTTCCATAGGAACCTCATCGCCAGGAAGGCTCGGTTCTGTGTCGGTGTCGCCGTCTTCGTCGTCGATAAGTTTATCTAAGTCGTTGCGTAAGTCGGGTTCGTACGAACGCGTAAGTACTCCTGAACGCATCGTCATGTCTTCCTCTTATATGAACGAAAATCGTCCAAGGTCCGTTCTCAATTTACCACCGTTATTGTTCCGATCTGAAATTCAATTGTTACTAGAAGAGATTCTCGTGCGTACGTTCGATTTTCGTATGGAATTGAGAAAAATCGAAGGAACCACTCAACGACCGGAATTCATCATGGAACTACTCGACGATCTGGGAAAACGAGGCGTATCGTACACGTTACGAAGGGGTGACAAACTGATAGATCTATCCGGAGGGTTTCATTTCAAACTGTAATCGAGAGATAGAGAGAGAGAGAGAAAGGAAGAGAGAAGCGAAGCGGTTCTTTGAAATAATTATCATGCCTTATAAAATTAAAGAGTATCGACGATTGTAATGTAGCGTTTTTATTCGTATCCTACAACCACCACTTTTTATATTCCTCTCGTAGTTGAGCGTGCAAGTCTCGATAATCTCCGTACGGATTCAGATATCGTAATTTGGCGTCGTGAAGTCGGTCGTGTCTCGATCGTATCAAACTGTGAATTTCGACAAGAAAATTATCGATCGGAGCGTCGACTTTCAATTTGCGATACTCGAACGTCGATCGAATACTTTCGAAGTGTGCTCTACACAAGTCGCACTTGATGAACAAGCCGAAATTGTGAAACAGTTCTTTCAGGGAGGCGGCCGCGGCACGAAAATCGTCATAAGCGTTGGCGAATTTTCCCGCGGTCAAATGGAACCATAACCAATAGAACGGACCGAGGTTCGTCCAGAATTGTAACAACTCGTCGGGGCATAATCCCGTTTGGAATTTATTCACGTTCAAATTTATTCCCTGGCGCCGTGCTTGTGTGATGCTCTGTTCGTATAGAGAGTCGAACAGATCGCGTATCTTAGCGACCATGATATTTTTACTATCGATCTGAAACTTTCGCATTTCGTATAGTTTGTCTCGCGCGTTCGTTTCGGACGACGCGACGCTCGTAGCAGTTTCGTCATCTTCGTCATTAACGCCCGACGCGAATAACATCGCGTACATCTGATCCGATTGATTGATCAAATAATGATTGATATCGTTCGAACTCAAGTCTAGTATTTTCGTGTCCATGGTGTAACCGGCAAAGTCCGTACTAGCGGAAAATGCTAACGCGACGAACGTGTAGAACAACTTATCGATATTCGAATTTAGCGTTCGTTCGATCGTTTTTAATTTCAGAAATTCCTCCTTGGAAATTTCGTTATAGTTGTGTAGTAAGTGCAAAGGCAAATTGACGAAGCCGATTTTCTGATAGATAATTTGCTTGGCCACCGCGATCGTAACGTCCCAATAAAAACGACGTTTATCGTTGTGCTGGATGACTCTCTCGTAGTAAACTTCCAACATGTTTGCCCACAAACGGTCCCACGTAGGATCGCTGCCTACGTTTATCGTGCCATGTATCGTAGCGCCTATAAACGAATCGTTCGGCCCGTAACGTTGCAACACGTCTCGCAGAGACATTATCATTATTATTATTATTATCGGAATTTCTATTTCCGATCATCTCTTATCTACACGTGTATCGGAACGTATTTCAGTTGGGGAGCAAGGAACGAATAAAGGAAGGAATAAAGCAAAAAAGAAATAACAACAACAACAACAATGATAGATACCGTTGATAATATATTAAAGAACCAAAATACGATCGTATAACATTCGAATAATATACGTTCGACAATAATTCGTTATAAACCGATTTCACTTGGCAATTGATAATTACGAGTCTATCGTCGTGGATCCGTTCGCCGCTCTGCTGCTCGTCAGTCGTAACCAATTGCCTGTAGTCTTTTCCGTTGCGAATGTGTTTTATCAACGCGTAAATACAATAGGTAGCATATTTTTCGCGTGTATTATTCCGTTCTGTTCCGTGGCACTGCGATAGATCACCGTTATCGGTTATCGTATAATTCAAACAGTTTCCCCTCGACGGTATCGATAAACGTATATTAACCCATTCGTCGTTATTTCGCGTAGTCGTCGTCGTCGTCGTCGAATTATTTTTGTCGCCGACGTATTTATTAAAACTCGCAATATTCCCGTTTTCGCTGCCAATGTTCGTTTTTATTTTTCGTTTTTGATTCTTCCTAGCTACCGTCGCTTGCGTCGTTGTCGTCGTCGTCGTCGTCGTCATCGATTTTATGCCCATTTTATTGTTGCACGATTTATCGTACGTCACGATAATATTAATCTTTGTTGATATGTCTGAAAGATTCGAGTGTGCTAAAGAGATTACCGTCGTTGCCGTGGCTCTTGCGACCGCCGCCGCTACCACTGCCGTTGTAACTATCTACGTAGAAAAGTTGCGATGAGTATCCCATACCACATAGATAACGTAGTACGTAATATTCCCATTTGTCGTATACACTTTCGAATAAAACGTTCACGACAGGAATCAGAGTATTATTGCGATCTTCGAACGTTTGCTTGAAATCTGTCAAATCTGTATCGATATTTTTATCGTGAACGTCGATATGCCTGGAGCGACGATTGCTATCGATGTCAGTAATGATGTCACCACCATCGTAACGATGTTCGATAGTGTTCTTTATCGCGGTTTTTGATGGCACAGTTACTCCGGTTCGTAGGAAATTATCTATCGTGTGGTTCAAAGTCGAAGTCGTTTGTGTCGTTACAACGTCAGTTCTCTCCATCGATAGCGATTGCAATACACGACCGAACAGCGATTTGTTTCCACCGGCATTCGCAGTCCCGGCGATTTTCTGTTTACACGACACGGATAGCTTTTTCGCGGGTGCTTTCATCAATTGACGACGTGGTTTCGTTGGTTTTCCAGATCGGCCGTGTGCCGTCGCCATAGTTGCCTTGGAACCACTCGTTTCCAGCTTTGAATCGTGTCTGAAACGACTTGTATTACTGCCATCGGTGTCGTCAACGATACCGTTCCCCTCGGTAATATTAACTATGGTTGCCAACGTGTACGCCGTATTGGCGACGTCTTTTGTTGTAGTCTTCATAACTGTCCGATATCGAATTGTCGTCGTTGTTGTTGTTGATCCTATTATCGATCGATCGTGACTGTAACTGGCGGTTGTCTCCCGTGAGAATCGTATTTCCCTCGAAGATCGGCACTCGAAGACAACGACGAAGCAGAAGAAGACGTGTGAATTCTTGAAATTTTCGGACTGAACACGTCCAATAAACCGAATTTATAAAACGACGACGTACCCTCTTGTTGTGAGTTTCTACGGTTCCATATAGACAAGCGCGTATCGATCAATAAAGATTCGGTGATCGAGATGAGAATTTTATCCGTATAAAATAATGTGAGAAATTCGAGTATTTCTTTTATACGTGTATATATCTATGGTTTCGGCGTTTACGTAGTGTAAATTCATAATACTTCAGAAGTTGGAGAATAAAACTCAAATTTTACACAAAACTTTTAACATTTAATTTGAAAATGCTGACAAATTGTTCCACCACACTGTGGCATTATCAAAGCGAGGAGTTATCAACTAAAGCTAAATCTAAAAGTATGTCCTTAAATATCAGGGATCAGAATGTGGTGCAAATTGAGGGATGGGGGTGGATAATGGTGGGAGTGTGTTTACAAAATTGTTAACAAGCGGTGAATTATATGTGTCGATTTGATCAAATAGGAAAAATATCAATAATTCGAATTCTTTCATGTCGACTATCAACTGTAGAACGTTAACAGTGGTAGCGTTCACGTTGTTCGAATTACCGGTTTCCCTACGTTTACTTCCGATTCCATCGGCTGTCATCGAGGACGACGATATCGCCGCTATAGAACCCAAGTCGTAATTGTTTATTAGCGATTGCGTGTCACGTCGAAAATTACATCGCTCTCGTGCGATATTCTGATCTATCGTACGTTCCGTCAATATGTCACGCTCTACGCTAATCGTATCTCTCCGATCTTCGTTGTCCGATCCGCCGCCGAATAAAACAGGCAAATCGTAATCTTCCCCAGATCTTTTACTCGAATCGGAAGCATCCGTCATCATTTTCTCTATCATTCGCTGATACTCATCGAATTTTGCGACGAATCGATCTCGTCCTGCGTCACACAAAGACGACGACGCGTTTTTACGCGCATCACCGTTATCGTTGTGGTCGTCGTCGTCGTCGGCGGCTTCGTCTAGATTCATCGGAAGCGTTACGTTATCCTTAGTAAATTTTGGTATTTTGTTTTCTACTACGAATCCCAATAACCATTCGTTACAAGTACAAAAAATATCAGCGTTTAGTATCTCCACCGAATCGATATAGGAACAATCGCCTTGTTCCGTTGTCAAAAATATTCGTAAACCCGTGCTGATACACTCGACGATAGCGTGCATCAGATCTATAGGTTTCTCGATTTTATGTATTATATTTTTGTATCGCGATACCAGCCATTTGGTCACCATCGTCCGATCTACTACGAAATCGTCGGCCGATACAGTGCCTAAGCGAATAAATACGTCGTCTATCAGACGTTTTCCACGTTGAGCGTCTTCCCGTTCGTTTACGGAATTCAACAAACCGTATGACGGTCGTTCGTTATTGTCGCGCGACAGAAACGTTTCGGCGGCGGTAACGGGTCGTTGTAACGGGCACGAAGATTCCGACCGCTCGACAAATAATGAAACGTCGTTCTCCGTGAAAGATGTTGCTGCTGCTGTTATAGACAGAGGTGGCAATTCTATATGAGAATTTCGCGCGACGGTATCGGGAGACGTAACGGGTCCGACGTCGGCGTAGACTTTGTCGTCGAAGTCGTTAACGTCGATTTGCGATAACATCCTATATCGCGGCTCTTACTTTTTGGACTTTTTTTTTGCCCCGTCGCCGGCGACGTTATCGGTCAGAACATCGTCGGGCGGTGGTAGTACGTAATATTTACATAAACGCGTATTGCACAACGTGAACGAATCCAATTCTTCGCTATCGGCGTCGTTTCCGTTCGTCGCGGTAACTACGACGCCGTCATCTTTTTGTATTATGTTGATACGTCGGCATACGTTGGCGAACGAATTCGTTTGTTGACGTTCCAGCTCACGAATTTTACCCGCGTGTAATCCGTGTTTGGCTATTACGTTGCCATAGACGACGAGACGTTTCGTAGATCTGACACCACCACCACCACCACCACCACCACCACCATTATCGTTAGAAGGACATTGCGAAGACGACGACGACGACGACGACGAATCGATAAAATAAATACTGGGGAAATTTACATCGGATATAACGTGTTTGACGATTTTCATATTGGCACCGGAATCGATCGTATATCGACCGTTCGGTAGACGACGCCCCACGAAACCGATGATCCTATCCAAACTCGCATTGAACAATGGCAGACCGAACGGTAGATCGACGTTTCCGTAAAATGTACATTGTACGGCAACTTTCACGATATTATTATATAAACTGACTACTATCGCTTTGATGCCACCGTCTACCGTAACCTGACCCCACGTATCCCCGATGGGGATATAAAACACGTCGTTATCCACCATCATACATGTCGGTATGGAAGTTATCGATTGACTTTGTACGTGTTTGAAATGATTACGCTTCGATCCGCTTATATCGTGATTGAATCGTATAGGTAGTCTGACAATTTTCTTGTTAATGTACGGAGTACATTCGAATAAGTCAGACGACGACGACGATAACGATGACAAGTGACCGTTGCTAACATTGATAGGTACTTCGATTTCTCTGATGGTCCACTTGAAGTCGCCGTACACGTATTCCGTCCGATCGATCCAATCGGCGGACGTGATAAAATTCATAAATGTATATGTAGATTTATCTCTCATCGTTATTTTCGACATGTTTCTCAACGATATCTTATAAGTACAGGGAGAGCGCGAGGTCGGAATACATAGAGTATGTCGTCGTCGTCGTCGTCCTCGTCGTCATCATCAACTTTCGTCTCGTTGGATACGTTCATGAACGGATTGAAATATCTGTTCGACATGATTCTAGTCAAAACTGCACCGACCGTTATCGATAAAACAAAAATCAAGGAACAGATCGATCGATATATCGACGACATGTTAGACGACACGGGCCAGTGGAAAGATTTCATTCGCACTTATTTCGAAGAGCTGTTCGATCGCATACTCGACAGCGGTATACGACAGATCGAATCGTACAAAAAATTGAATGGCGCCTTACATCTCGTTCACATATTCCCTAGATTCTATCACAAGTTCGTAGAAGAAGTGGCAGAATACGCTTATCTGCTCGAAACGAACAAGCATCATCCCGAACGCTACGCCCAGACTATCCAATATAAACAAGTATATCATCGACTATACCGTTTTTCTCCATGGCATGTATGTCACAAACGACGTTCGATGTATTTGCAAAAACACATTTGTGAACGGCAACGACGACAATAACGAACACGCCACGAGCCCAGATGAATATTACGGCAACGTAACGTTCGTTTCTGAAGCACAACGAAACGAAATCGTCACACAATATACAATACCTGTGACAATCATTATCGATAAATTGTGTGCAATATATAATGAAAAGGAATAAAAATCCGATATGTAAACAATTTTTTATTTCATAATCTGTTTGCTATGTATTTTCTTCGTGGAAAAAAGTTCAGAAACCACCATATAAATGCATCGGAAACACGAAATGGTACTCGAAAACAAGTTTTCGCTCGTTCTGTACTTGCCAACGGAAAGGCTCCTAACGTCATTATAAGTGAACGGCCGCTGGATGGGAATCGAAAACATACTTGTCATTTTCTTGAAAGTCGGGCGTTTGAACGGAGTTGCACTGTAGCACACGTGCCACAAACTGAGTTCTATCACGTGTTTGGCATAGGTATAGTTGCAGACCGTATAACCACTCCCAACCACTTTTGTTTTTCCTAGTCGGAGCTCATCTTGAAACGAGGCCCACACATCGAAAAATGTATTTTTGTTAACATTACTACAATTATCGAATATTCGAATGTTCGACAAATAACAGTACACGTATGCCACAACGAACGTCAAAGCCATCGTCCAGTCACGCGCCGACAAATTCGACGACGGCGACTCGTCACCGGCCCCGAACATAAATTCCGCCACGTCACGTAACTGTCCCCGTAATTCATCGTCCGGCATAGAAAACGACCTAATTTCATTCACCACACCTCTCACGTCTGACGTATACATCGCATTAATAGGGAGGGAGTAGTAGTTGCCATACAAATTCAGATAATAAACCATCAACAAACGTTGTAACGGAAACGCCATCGTCCAGTCGACAAGTTTCGATGTGGTAACATTGTCGTCATTTTTGTCGTTCACTTCCGACCAGATGTAACGTATCGTTCGATGGGGCATGCTAAACGCACCCACCACGACATCGTACTCGTTCGATATGACGTACGCGCGATCGGGGTTGTCCAACCAAATTTGACGAAGACATTTCCAGTCACCTTCACCGATCGTTTTTGACCGATCGTACTGGACAGCGAACTCGTACGACATGTCTGCCTTGAACTGGCTGACCACGTCGAAAAACGCATCTTCGGTTCGATTCCGTGTTGCGAGCGTTACAATTTTGTTATAGAATTTGCTAGTTTCTGTCAATCTGATTTTGCCAGTCGGTGAATGTCTATCGGCGGCGACAAAAATTTTCCTAACATATCGTAAAAATCCCATTGGCAAATTAGCTAACACCTTCCGCCGAAATACGTCAACAGCGATCGCAGTGAACGACAATTCTTCTTCACATCTTCTGAGAGCCAACTGCTTCTGATACGTATCATTGTATGAGCGACGTTTGATTTCGTCTTTCTTCTGTATCACGGCGTATCGCAACGCGTCGTGCAGGATACCAGTAATATCAATGTAAAGACATTTCGTTGTAAGCGGGTCGATATCGATTTTGTCGTTCCAATCTTCGAATACGGAATCGCCGATCGCATCCAAAATATGTTTTAGTGTGCCAACCCCCATACCGCACGTTTCGATATTAGACACACAGACACACAACTCGACTAACTGGAAGATGAATTACTACTGACTGGGAGAACACCAGAACGCATATATATATATACACGGTCTTCCGATATGCTCCCGGAATATTCCGTCTCTATCACTAGTTCGAACAATACCGTCACAAGTAGATTTACAACGGGAAATAATATTGATACGATAATCCCAATTGCTTCGTTATCTTGTAAACACTCCGCGAGAAGGAATTTACCGGAACGATTCGAATAATCACCAGAAAATGATAATCGTCAACGTATCAGTCGTTGATTTTTTGAATGTAACTCTCGTTCCAGAAATGAAATTGTAAAATATTTCACGATAAACAATATTTGTTGGTCATGATTATCGCAACCGATCGAATATTCAAACTACCATAATTTTCGTCATGCGCGCGAGTGTATCCTTCGACTAGTGAACTTGTAAAACACTTCCGGACCAACAACTTCCTCGGCCCGGAATCTATCATCGAACGAATCTCCAAACTAATATGTTCCTCGTCATACGCACTAGTATCATCGAGAAACAGTTTTGTCACGAATAAAATTTGGTGAAACGAGAGTCCACCAATGAATTTTTTCAAGCAGCAAAAACTCTGAACGTATTTTGCGTGCACGTACCGATCGTTTCTATTTCAGCACGTAGTTCTCGTTCGAGAAATTAAATTGTGAAATATTTTATGAGGAACAAACTTTGTCGTTCGATATCCTCATCGAACGATTCGAGAAATGAAACCGTTAATCGCATAAAAGTGAAATTTGTATCTCATGGCAGTCACGTTGGGAATGAATGGGTTAAATGAAACTGTGAAATATCTTATGTTGAACAAAATTTTTCGGTCCAAAATTTCTCGTCGATCGAATATCCAAATTGATATGTTCATCGTCATACCGAATAACATCCTAGACCACAACGGAAATGGGGAGGAAATGAAAATGCTATTTACAACAGTTAATTCATTATTTTATCTAGAGCAATACAAATATAAGTGTTAATCGTTTAACGAGAAAAGTTCACAAACAGCCCGATATATTCGTCGAAAACAAGACGTGTCACATGAAAACAAGTTGTCGTTGGTCATGTACTCGCTGATCGTCAGGCTTCGAATATCGTGGTATTTGAACGGGTTTTGTATTGGGATCGAAAACATATTTGTAGTTTTTCGCTTGAACGGGGTCGCACTGTAGCACAAATACCACAAATTCATTTCTATCAACTGTTTTGTATCGATATAATTTTTAACCGCATAATCACTTTCCACCGGTTCGGTTTTTCCTAACCAAAGCTCGTCTTGAAACGAGGCCCAAACATCAAAAAACATATTTTTGTTAGCATTCGTCCCAGTATCGAATACTCTAACGTTCAGCAAATAACAGTACACATATGCCACGATGAACGTCAAAGCTATCGTCCAGTCGTGCGGCGACAACTCCGACGACGACTCGTCACTGGTCCCGAACATAATTCCGGCCACGTCACGTAACTGTCCTCGTAGCTCATCGTCCGGTACAGAAAACGACCCAATTTCAACCATCACTGCTTTCATGCTATACGTGTAGATCGTATTGACGGGAGGACAGTAATAATTTCCATACAAATTCAGATAATATACCATCAACAAACGTTGTAACGGGAACGCCATCGTCCAGTTGATGAGCTTCGACGCAGCACGCTTGTCGTCGTCATTTTCGTCGTTCGCTTCCGACCAAATACAAAGTATCGTTCGATGAGGCATGCCAAACGCACCCACCACGACATCGTACTCGTTCGCCACGACGTACGCTCGGTCGGGGTTGTCCAGCCAAATTTGACGAAGACATTTCCATTCGCTTTCGCCCATCGTTTGCGATCGATCGTAATGGACAACAAACTCGTACGACATGTCGGCCTTGAACTGGCCGACCACGTCAAAAAACGCATCCTCGATTCGATTCCGCACTCGGTTCGACACAACTTTATTATAGAATTTTCTAGTCTGGGTCGATACGATTTTACCGGTCGGTGGACATCTATCGGCGCCAATATAAATTTTCCTAACATATCGTAAAAATCCCATTGGCAAATTAGCTAATACCTTCCGTCGAAATACCTCGACAGCAATCGCAGTGAACGACAATTCTTCTTCACATCTTCTGAGAGCCAACTGCTTCTGATACGTATCATCGTATTAGCGACGTTTGATTTCGTCTTTCTTCTGTATCACGACGTATCGCAGCGCGTCGTGCAGGATACCGGTAATGTCGATGTAAAGACATTTTTTTGTAAGCGGATCGATATCGATTTTGTCGTTCCAATCTTCGAACACGAAATCGCCGATCGCATCCAAAATATACTTTAGTGTATCAACTCCCATACTGCACGTTTCGATATTAGACACACACGACTCGACTAACTGAACGATGAATTACGACTGACTGGATGAGCAGTAGAACTTTAATTTATATATACGGTATTCCGACGTACTCCCGGAATATTCGGTAATCACAAGTACATTTACAACGAGAAACAGAGCTGATATAACAATCCCAATTTGTTCCATATTTTATTAACGCTCCCAATGTGAACAGGGAAATGAACATATCAAAACAACGCAAAAAATATTCATAACTACGACGGAGATGGGAAAGAAATGAAAATATCGTTTACAACATTATTTCCTTTATTATGTCATAAATGTTCCATATACATTTCGAGTCACACGAGAAGAGCGACCGTTTATCCGTACAATTGAACGTTATTTTGGTTCTCGGATCGTCGTACCGGAACGGCTCTTTCATAGGGATGGAAAACATATTACTTCTATCGTGAACTGTAGCGACGGTGTCTCCAGTGGTACCGTCGCCACCACCGCATTGTTTGAAGGGATTCACGCAATAACACAGATACCATAAACACATGATTACGATATTTTTGCGATGAACGTGTACGCTGGAATCGTTCAAGTCTAACATGTCGGGTTTTTCTTTCGATAGATGCTGTTCTCGCAATTCGTCTCGGAACGAAGTCCACACGTCCAAAAACTTTGCTCTTTTGATAGATTGAGGGCAAAAAAATGGCAAATTCAATAGGTAACAATAAACGTACGCAATGACGAACGTCAAAGTCAACACCCACTCGACCGACGACGGTGATGATGATGATGATGATGATGATGATGATGATGATGATGATGATGATTCGGTCGTGTCGAACAGAATGCGGGCCACGTCGCATAGATTATTCAGTAATACTTCGTCGGGAATGGAAAAATTCTCTATATCGTTGAGAACTCTTTTAATATTTGCCGTCGTTGTTACCAAACCCGGAACGTAATCGTTTCCGTACACGTTCAAAAATGACACGATCAACAGGCGTTTTAGAGGATCCGCCGACGTCCAATTGATAAGCCTCGAATGAGGATCGTAATCGCCAGATTCTTTCGGCGGTTTCGGCCAAATACAACGTATCTGTCTTCGAGGCATACAAAAAGCACCTACCACTACATCGTAGTCGTTCGCAATGACGTATGCTCGGTCGGGGTTATCTAACCAAATTTCACGGAGGCATTTCATTTCGCCTTCACCTATAGTATCCAGCCGATCGTATTTCACGACAGCCTTACCTTTCACGTATCTTCGGATCAATTCGAAAAATGCATCAGATATTTGATCTCGAACACGGTTTGGTACGACTACACGATTCAGACGACGTTTTTGCTGTGTTCTGTATTTGGCTATTGGCGCACCGTTGTCGGCCGCGATGTAGATTTTGGTGACATTATCGAGGAAATCTGTAGGTACGATAGGAAATATCTTGTTCAGTATAACGTCGGTTGCCACGTCTATACAACGACATTGGTCTATCGTTTCTTCGATATCTATCGTTGGTTCGTTAACGTAATTTTCCCGTCGCTCTTGCAATTCTTGCCTTATAGCCGATATCACGGTTCCGTATAGCATACCGGTAACATCAATGTAAATACATCTCATCGTATTCGAACTACAGTCCCGATTCACGTTCCATTCTTGGTAAACGTCATCACCCATCGCATTTAAGAGGTCTCTCACTTGAGGAACGCCCATTGTTGGATAATTAACGAGACTGCACACCGGCGATCAGACTTTGACTGATCCAAACGGACGGGAAACTTTCTATTTATCCCAAGTTTGGGTCGATTTCGTCGTTGGTCGAATCGACGACAGCACAACACCCCGTACTATTATAAGTAGTATAATGTCGACATCGAACGTCAAACAAGAAGGTGAAAGTCGGTCGTCGTCGTCGTCGTCGTCGTCGTTGTCATCTTCCGATTCGCAACAACAACAATCACGAACGACCGCGTCGTCGTCGTCGTCGTTGTCGTCGTCGCTCGATAATATAGGAGATGTATATCGATATATATTCGCACCCATGTCGAATAAAGAGATAACTTCCTTGAAAATTATCGTTAGCGTAACGGTCGCTTGTGCGATGTCGTTTTTCGTTCCGGATCTCATTTCGAAATTGTTCGTTGTCACGTTGATCGTGTTTATTTGTATTTTTATATCGACCGTAATGTGGACATTCGTAGAATTGCCCAATTACAAACGAAAACAATTTTGTACACGTATAAAAGATATTCTCAAGTATGCGTTACGGTCGTATCTATTGGATTCGCCGCTGACAATACAACAACAAGCATCGTCTTCGTCGACCAAGACCGCACCAGATGATAGAGCGTCCGGCGTCGATACTCCGTCGATTCATAAATTTTAAATTGATAAGACGCGACTTTGGATGATATCACCGACGCATTACTATAAATTGTCAAAGATCGAAGATAAGTTGGAAACCATTTATTTGAGAGGTATTCACGTAAATAAAATTTATATAATCAGATCGTTTTTTATTCGCGATCCCGGAAACGGTTTATTTCCGAGATACGTGCGAATATTCGAAAGAAATCACGTGTACGCCGCCGTTATGCGATACACTCCGTACGGAGAATACTGTCCGTTTTTTGCGGACACGATTTCGGACGTGGACGTCGTTTGTTATCGGAGACCGTTCGATTTTTCCGCACGATATCGCGATTACGACGACGATAACATAAAGAACGTATACGTCGAAGTTATATTGCCATTTTTACCAAAGCTGTCGATTTTACGCCGGTTGAACGTAATCGGCGTGTCGACAAATTATTCTATCGACAACGGCCTGTACACGCTCGTATTCGTCGAACATTATAACTCGAAATGTATAAAAGAAGTATTACGATCCATCGTGTCGAACGTGCGACATCACTTGCCCGACATACCGATGATCGTTTCCAACGTCCATCTGGCTTACTGGTTTCTGCGTTGATTCCCCTCACGACAGTAAGACGTATTACGGACGATGTATTTATCGTGGATTTCATCGATAATATCGACAATATATGCATACTTTCAAACGAGCGTACGTTGCGACAGAGAGTCCACCGAAGCGTTCGGACAAAGTAAATCCGAATGTTCGAAGTGTTGTATCTGCTGGGAAAATATGCGACCGAACGGCGGCGGCATCGACGTTTACGCCGATTCGTCTTTTCCCACGTGGAAACTCAAACTCGTCACTCAATGTAAACACGCTAACGATTGTCACGATATTTGTCTGTGGCATTGGGCCATTCGACAACTGGCAGAATCTAACGAATTCGAGGATTATACACACGGAGAAATTATGATCAAACGATCGCTGTTTAGTGGATCTTTTTCTTGTCCTATATGTAGATCGAATATGTATTTCTGAACATCGTCTACATGTGAAACTAGTTCCGTATCTGCTACAATTTCTTCAGTTCGAGATGAACACAATTCACTATCTCGCGCCCCACCGAGCGTGGCGAATTACTATATAAATATTTCGTGGATATGCCAGCCGTCATATATCGTTCGAACGTCGTGGTAAGAAAATCGAGTAATATAGTATCGAGTAAAAGTAATCGAATAAAATGCCAACCGACCAACATTTCCGTATGAAATTTAGAAGACAATCAGACAACACGTGGGTCAGTTCCATCGTAACTATCGACAACGAGGCGACCGCTAGACGTATTTCGGATGTGGCGAATCAAATGGACTATTTGGTGCAGGAGTTTGAGAGGTTTACTGCGTCCGGTCCACACCAGGCAGCTATTGGAGTCGAAGGAGCCACCACCCAGCATCTACTAAATGCGGCCGTTGCATTAGGACACATAGAAAAAGATCCAGAAAAATTAATTTTTTGTTAATTCATCGAACATAAGATAAATGATTTCAACTATTACATATTTTTTTCTTCTTTCCAATAGTAAACTACAAGTAGAATACTCTTCTTGTTTTTATATTTCACTCGGACAAAATAAATCCGAATCTTCAAAGTGTTGTATCTGCTGGAAGAACATGCGACCGAACGGCGGCGGTATCGACATATATGCCGATTCGTCTTTTCCCACGTGGAAACTCAAACTCGTCACTCGATGCAAACACGTTAACGATTGTCACGATATTTGTTTGTGGCGTTGAGCCATTCGACAACTGACAGAATCTAACGAATTCGAAGATTATACACACGGAGAAATTATGATCAAACGATCGCTGTTTAGTGGATCTTTTTCTTGTTCTACATATAGATCGAGTATGTATTTCTGAATGTCGTCGTACCGGAGATTCGAATTGTAGTAATACATGTAAAACTAGTTCCGTATCTGATACAATTTCTCCCGTTTCAAATTACTACCTCGCGCCCCTCCGAACGTAGCGAATTGCTATATAAATATTTTGTGGATATGCTAGTCGTCATATATCGTTTGAAAATCATCGTGTGAACATACGTAAAATCGAATTGTGTAATAAATAGCGATCGAGTGAAAATGTCGAACGAGCAGAAGATCAGAATAAAATTCGTTAGACAGTCGGACAACACATTGGTCAGTTCGATCGTAAATATTAATCACGAGGCGACCGCTAGACGTGTAGCGGGTGAAATGGATTTTTTCGTCGACGAGTTTGAAAAGTTCACCCATCACCAGGCAGCTATTGGAGTCGAAGAAGTCCCAGCTGTTGCCAGCAGAGCCACCACCGAACATCTCCTGAGTGCGGCAGTTGCGTTGGGGCACATCGAGAATAACCCGGAAAATTTAATTTTTTGTTGAAATACGAATATAAAATAAATAATATTTACTATTATATATTTTTTCTCTTCCCGATAGTAGACTATACGTAAAAAACTCCTCTGCTTTTAATGTTCCACATCAATTTCAGAGCTGTACGAAAATCTGTAACTGTGTCATCGTACATGCTCTGCGTGTCGAAATACGAGCGAAGGGAAGACAAATTATCCAATGTGCAGGCGGCACAATCGGAAAATATAATATCGTTTTCGTTAGTGTTCCGAGACGAAATGTACGACGTTCGTAACTTGAACAGCGTGGCGTTACGAAATTGATCGCATCCTATAGCGAAAAAAGTATGTAGTTTGACGTATATGGTAGACATTACACACGTCAAACTCAAAATGATGACGAAAATGAGTAGCAAGATATATTTGGCCATTCTTAACTCAGATCTAAGCCATTTACGACCAACGTGACCGTCATGAGATACGAATTTGCATATTCGAAGTTGTTCCATAACAAAATTTAGCTGAAAATTTTTGTTCGCCAAAGAATATGTACAATTGTGAAGATAGATCCAGCGATACAAGGAACCAAGCATGTGAGTCGCACGCTATTTTCCGATGAACTGCGACTTAGTGGAATGATTTCGAATCGAAAATAGCATTCAGAGATATATACCGAAATGTAATGCAATTCTTTCGGAGTAACGTGAAGAGTGCAATCTTTCGACATGTAATACAATTCCGGTGTGGCAACTTGGTGAGCGACATCTACTGATATGTTGCATCAATTTATTACAGTTAGTGAGTGAGCGCCATCTATTGATATATTGCATCAATTTATTACAGTTAGTGAGTGAGCGCCATCTATTGATATGTTGCATCAATTTATTACAGTTAGCGGATAAACGCCATCTGGTAGAATTCCCTTGAACTTCCAATCAACGTGTACAGTATCAAATCTACCATAGATGTCCTATGAATATCATGAAATTATTAAATCTGTGGATGGGGTGGGTTTGATATTGTACAATCTAACCTCAATCGACTTCGCTCTCAGAACTCTGAATTGAATCTGATCCAAATTTTACCCCTTCTACCGTGATTTTCGTCAGAAATCAGTAGATTTTAGGATTTTCGTGACGTCGAACGGCTCTAGTCCAATGAGAATCGAGTATTCACTCAGCTGACCCTAAATTAACTATATAATCAGCAAGCTTCTCGCCCGCGATCCTAAACCTCATTGACCAGAGTAAGAACAACGTAGTAGTAAGAAGGAGCAGGCCGTCGCGGAGGTTATAAAAATATATATATATATAATATATATATATATAGGGGCGAGGGGTGCTATGGGGGTACGTAGGGCCCCGTTGACTGTTTAGATTTGACGCTAGCTCCTTGCGAGAGCTGAAAGTTGCGTTCCATAATTTTCGTTGCCCCCGTGATACGTCACGTCTACGTCACGTGATGACGAGTCATAGCTGCAAATGTTTTTGCAGCTCGAAGAAATCCGCCGATGGATTTCGTTCCAACAAATTTTACTCGCGACGAAACTGTTTCTCGATGACGCTAGTGCGATTTCATTTCTTGAACGAGAGTTACGTTCAAAGTTTTTACAGCTCGAAAAAATCCACCGATGGATTTCGTTTCAACAAATTTTACTCGCGACGAAACTGTTTCTCGATGACGCTAGTACGCATGACGACGAACTTATAAGTTTGGAGATTCGTTCGACGAGAGATTCTAGGCGGACGAAGTTTGTTCATCAGAAAATATTTTACGATTTCATTTCTCGAACGAGATTCACGTTCAAAGATTTTGCAGCTCGAAGAAATCCACCGGTGAGATTTCGTTTCAACAAATTTCATTCGAGACAAAACTGTTTCATTCCTCGAACGAAAGTTGCGTTCAAACTTTTTGTAGCATGAAGAAATTCACCGGTGGAATTTCGTTTCAACAACCAATCGTTCGACGAGAGATTCTAGGCGGACAAAGTTTGTTCATCAGAAAATATTTTACGATTTCATTTCTCGAACGAGATTCACGTTCAAAGTTTTTACAGCTCGAAAAAATTCACCGATGGATTTCGTTCCAACAAATTTTACTCGAGACAAAACCGTTCCTTGATGACACTAGTGCGCATGACAAGGTACATTGCTGGTTTTGATATTCTATCGATGAGAAAGAAATCTAATCGACAAACATGACAGTCCAATCACATTGGCGTTAGAGGTAGTGGATATGGTGTGAAAAGTAAAATAAAATATTTTTAAATCATTTTATTACTCTTTATTTTGTTTGTGTATAAAACATGCCTCAATAAATGTATGCAACAACAGAGTGTCGAAGATACGACTGAACGAACGTCGTTCGGAATTATTACCTTTGGTAGTCATATATTTGTGAACGATATTCGATTGACAAAAAATTTGATATATGAATTTTCGGTACATTTTGAGAAAGAAATAATAATTAACGGTATCGTATTTTTCGGTGACCGTTGTGGATATGTTGTTGGTCAGTTTGTTGTTACGTGAACCTATCTTCTCGAAGTCGAACTTTCCAAATTCGCCGGCCAATTGCGGATTGTTGGCAGCGGCGTGAGCGGTGTTGTTCCTAGCTGCCCCATCGCGATTAGTAGGAGAATCTGTCTGTTAAATCAATATCGGCCACATGTAGACAAATTCGCTGATAGATGCTGCCGCAGTATCATCGTTTACGAACAGATCATGTGCTGCGTCCTTAACTATTCTATCACAGCCGATATCTACGAACGACCTATCGTTTTTCGACGGTACGTTTTCGTCGTCTGTGAGATCTGCGAAAACCGAAGCGCCGCCACGCACACGTCCATCGTAGGTGTTACAACGTTGAGCAACCACGACGAATTGTTCTTGTTCTGGGAGCGAGAATAAATACGCGTAGATTTTCTTTAGTAATTCACGTAGAATCGGTTCGATGTTTTTGGTTGCCTTGTTGTCATAATGTCGTTCGGAAAAGTACACCCAATCACATATGAAAGTAAATACTCGTAATATAGCGTGTGGAATATACTCGGGGTTAGCATGAGACGAATCGAATCCGTCACGGCGATTATCGGTATCGTTGTCAGCGTCGAAATCGTTACAATCGTACTGACTGGTAACGATGCAACCACACTTGATGTCAATTCTATACAGATCGTTGGAATTTACCGGCGATCGTTTGTCTTGCGTGAACTCCTGCTGCTGCCTTCTGTTTTTGATGTTTGAAAAGGTCACGTGAGATGAAGTATTGACGATCATTACGGCGTCGTAAACGGCCACCGTGCGAAGTTCTATTTTGGCGTTCTGCTTTCAATCGTCGTCGACATCGTCGTCGTCGTCGTCGTTTGGTGGACGGTCGCGACCATATATGAACTTGTCGAACGTCGTTTGTAGAAGACTTCTCACGCGAGGTTCCGTCGTTCTAGGAATGCGCCATATGATGGTATCGATGTTGACGTACAACGCGGCCGCGACATCTGGTCGACACAAGTTTTCGATGATCGCCACCAACACGGTAATTAACATTTTACATAGAATCGTTATAGTTAGAGCCACCGACGGCGAGTATACGCACGAGTTTTCTTTATTCGTCAGCCCATATAGCATGTTCGTGGTCAATTTCAGTACGTTTCTCTTCCCTTGCATAATCATATTCTCGATTATTTTTTCATCGATGATATTTCGACGGGTTCCGTTGTACGACGTCCTTCGTTCGTCGTCATTACTCTCGACGCCGTTATCCTCGTTATCGTCCTCTACGTCTACGACCGTATCGTCGTATTGGTATCGTGTCGCCAACGATCTTCGTTCGGCGATCAACTTGAAGAATAACAGGTTCAACGTCGAACACGTATCGGCACCATCGTAAATGACGATAATACGATTCTTCGACGGATTTCCCACGGACAGTATTTGTTTCAAGCGTGTAATTTCGAATCCGGATATTTGTACGTCTTCATCGTCGTCGTCGTCATCTTCATCGTCTTTCGATATTAGGGTACGAGCGCGACGCAACAAATTAATAAATTCTGATTTCGTATCGTTCTTACTGTCTTCCGACAAGTTATCGCTATCGTAATAGAACAAACGAAAATATTTACTATTCACCATATACCGATCTCGTTTCGCGTTCGATACGAACATCATGTCGAATAGATAGTGACAGTGTTGGTCGGAATTTTCACATCGACCGTATCTACGCGCGACGCCCGCGAAAGGATCGTTCGATCGGACATCGTCGGCACCGTTATTATCGAGACCGTCGGGTATTTCTCGTAAACCGAGGCTCGTCAATAACCACTGGACCGGTAGGACGGCCGTATTTTCGAAAGAGACGTTATAAACGGTTCCGATCGAACCGTACGCGCTGGTGAAATTCATCTCTATATAGGTATACTTTCCGTCTCCGTCCGTCCACAATCCTTGTCGACCGAAATGCAAGGTGCGCAAACCTCGTATCGGTGAATTTTTCCTATTCCACACGGGCGGAGTACACAATCGTTGCTCGGCCAGAAAAACATCTATCATTTCTCCCTTTTGTTTCGTACACTTGTTATATGTCTTGGTTAACTCGTCGAATCGATACTGTCTAGTTGTTGTGGTAGCAGCAGCAGCAGCAGCAGCAGCAGCATCATCGACATTCCTATTTTTCGACGACGCAGACAACGAACACGGCACATTCGAAAATACGCTACCGCGATAATTATCGATTATGTTTGAAAGGAAACTTTTCGATTCGTATCGTCCGTATCGCAGACATTCGTAATGTACGAAATTTTGTAAATGTCTCACGATTCGATTTCGAAACGCACGACACGTTTTATACGACGACGCCGACGACGACAACAACGCTCCGTTGTAATTCCCATCGATGGAATATCCAAACACGTCTCCGATCGACGTATTCAACAACTCCGAGACGAACAACATGAATTTACGTACATCGAAATCGCTCCAGATATATTCTAAAACGGTCACTTCGAAAACGGTTTTGATTAAATCGATCCAACCGTTCTCGGCGGCAGTGGACTCTGTCGATTTTTCACTATCGCGTTTGCGGAAGATTTTTCTGTATTCCTGGGCAGCCTCTTTCGGATAGCGTACGTCGCGTAACAAACATTCCGAATCGAATCGTACCATATCGACGGTGCGATCGAAATGTGCTGGCAATAACATGGGCAACGACACGTTCAAGTCGAACGTCATCGAGTTCGAATCGAACGACGGCTGTCAGCTAAACACGTTCATCGATATAAACTCGCCCATAACGTCGAACAATTTTAAATCCATCAATCTACCCATTATCGGTAGCCATATCGTCCGATACATATCGTATCCGACGAGAGTGTACAACGTCACGTCCGACGGGATCAAACATATTTTGGACATTTCCGCGACGAATTTCGTGAGCATTATAGATTCCGAATCGAAACGTAGAAATTCGATACACACGTCCGACACGTCACCGCATCTTCTACTATTTTTTCCGTATAACTTCTCCACGAGATTGCACAACGTTCGTTTATAAAACTCACTGGTATCGTCGTCGTCGCCGTCATCGCATTCGGCGCCCGGCGGTTTACGACTATAAACGTACACGAAATAACTATTATGTTTCCGACGAGGGTGACGTGACGTCGTGACGGTCGCAGCCGTCGTTTCGACAATTTTCGGAACCAAACTCAAAACACATATAGTGTCGATCGGTGACAAATATTTTCCGTGTCCACCGGCTCGTCCTCCGTCTATCCGTACGACACACGTGGGCAAATGTAAGAGCGGTTGACAAAGTTCGTTCTTTTGACAGCGCTCGTCGTCGCTGCGAATTCACGTCGTCGGCCTGACAGTTCTTGAATATGTATCCGTTGTGAGTCCAATAGGCCCAGAAATGGGGCGATCTAGATATGATAGATTCCGTTATGGCGTGCACGGGTAACGCGTCGTCCATACGATGAAATTCGTATTCGACGATAGGCAATCCGCGATCGTTATAATCTTCGATCATGTTCGTTAGCAAATTATATCGGAACACTTGCCGCGGGTCCTCGTTCAACGGAGATATCGCATATAGGTCGGCGTGCGTCATGGCGTTTTCCAACAAGAATTTAAGCACCCGAGAACGCTCAGGCAACGTCGACGGTCTGTATTTGATACGATCTTCATTGTCCGCGTCTAATTTAATTCGAGACGTTTTTCCACCGTCGAACGGTTTTTTCGATGCGGAGGGGTCGCCGTCGCCACCGTCATCTGCCAGACTATCGAGTATATCTAGCCTGAACAAAATTCCGTGTCGATAATGAGGCTTATTTCTGATCAGCAATTCGTACAAGGAGGAATTCAACGCGTGCATCGACAATCCCGTATTCTTCAACGAACATTTGAACGGACGAAAAAGGTTACGTAGAATTTTCTCCAAGCGAGCACATTTAATGCGAACGATATCGAAAGGTGACAAGCCGTCGTCATCGTTGTCGTCATCGTCACCGTTGCCGTTGTCGTCGTCGTCGTCGTCATCCTTATCCTTATCGCAGTCCGCGATCCCACCGCGTGCGGAGCGTCGTACTTTATCTGTGACGCATTCGCTACTTATCATCACGTAAATCGGCACGTTGACCGCGGCCAACGTCAAGCGTTTTAACTTTAATTCCCCATCGATAAATTTGATATCGAACGTGTTCTTCTTGGTGTTGTAATTGCTATCTAACGAAACATCTAACATGTAGTGCAACGTCGAATGGTCGATTTGTTGACGATCGATATCGTCTATATTCCAAGTATCGTAATCTTCATCGGAAATTGTCTCTTCGTCGTTGTCGTCTTTCTTCGGGTACACATCGGTCGACATCGCACACATCTGCCCATACGCACTCGGACGATAAGTACCTTTTCGCGATAGACACAGTGTACCACGTACGGTGACCGTGACAGCTTCTTCGTTTTATCGTCCGGCGAGGATACTTCGCGCGGTACAATTTCGACCGAACGTGGTGATAACTAGATGTCGTCGACACAGCCGTCCAGTCAGATGAACATTTACAACTATCTGTTTTACGATTGTCCTCGTAAAAGATCACGCGGTCCGTTTCATATTACGATATGTCGATCGTCGACGATATTTTCATTAATCCAGAAAATTGTTACAAGACGAGACAACGAGACAGCATCCGGTTCGGACGGAACCACGCGTAATACTGATGCCCGCAGCATACGTCGTGACTATATAAACGAATCGGCCAATACGAAAGATGACGTGGAATGTGTGAAGAAGATCACCGACGATCGCGATATATTATCTCAGCTCGCCAAACGTGGTATTTCTTATACCGCGTGTATGCAAGACGGACGAAGTATCGAAGATGACGCCAACGACGACTGTACGAAAACGGACCGTTCGCTACAACATCAATGTGACATTCATCTGATAATGATCGGATCCAAAGTCGAAGAATACATATTCCAACGGTTGAGACGTTTTTTGAAGAAGACGGATTTACGCACGAACGAAAACAACGATAAACACGATATCCTATCACGAACGGGATTAATCGATCAATACAAACATCGCATATTACGCGGATCGTTCCTGTAGAACGGAAGCTTACAATATTCCGTATTTTGAGAAGTGAATAATAATATGATTTGTCACGAAGTCGGTATACAAAAGGGGAGCACTTTCTACATGTACGATACGGATTTCAACAGAGGTCACAAATTCCACTTGGGCAAGTTGAATAAGTTCAGCGGTAACGACGACGACGACGACGACGACGATAACGACGACGAAGTCTTGATATGTAAAAACAGAGACGGTGACACTATTTCGAAAGTGGACGCTACCACGCTATCGTTGTACTACGATCGTTGTACGCCTAGCTCTTGGCACGATCATATTCATCCCGACGTCGATTCGCAAATCGCCTACATGAAACAAATTAGACAACATTCGCGACCGATAGACAGTCACAAGAATAAACGATACATTTGTTACGCGCAATCCGTACAAATATGTCTGGAAAAATTGGACGTATTCGATGGAACGGTTATGGCTTCTTGCAGGGACGTCATTCTCAGAGGTTTAACCTTTTGGGGTATTTCGCACACGCTAAAATACGAACAATCGAAGAGCGAACACAACAAACATTACAATAAACGCATGATGATGATCAATATGAACGACAGATATTCTCAAATTCCGATAAAAGCGTCGTCGGATGGTATGTTCGTGGCGGCACATCGAACGTCGCGAAAAAGAAAACGAAGCACCGCCGTCGACGTGACGACGAACGCGGTCGCGGATAATATTTCGTGCGGAGAAAGGAACGACGATAACGCACGCGTCGACCTCGACACCGATCGCAACTTACGGAACAACAACAGCTCGAAAGACGGCGGTTGTGGTCGTGGTGGTGGTGGTGATGGTGGTGATGGTGGTGCGAAAAAGATGGATACGAAAAAGATGGGATCGGCAGAGTACAAAAATGGAATTATATTCAAAGCGGATCGACGACAAGACCAATATCATTCGTTGTTCGTACAACCCATCCATTCGCAATTGCACATTCTTCAGGAACTCCAGATGACTTGCCAAAAGCTCCGTGCCACGCATGTGTACTCGTTGTCGGCTAAAAACGTACCGAACGATATCATAGGCTACATATGTTCGCAAGGCATCGGTAATATCAGTACGGCCGGCAAAAATATGCTATTCGATAAATCCGTCGAAATTTCGTTCGGTTGCGAAGATCGTATCGGTGCGCGAATATTAGATTATATGGGCAGAGAATCGTCGGAGCTTTCGAACCGCGACCGTCCACCGTCACCGTTTTTCGTATACACGAACGGTATCGAAAAAGGAAGGACGAATGGCGACGACAAACGCGATGGTCGAAGTGATGCTACTACGATCGTCGTGATTAATAATATCGTGACGAAGTATGCCGTAACGTTCGCACGGGTCGACGTATCGGGAATTTCGCACGAGGAACGACAACGACGGTCTTCGTTGTATCGCGAAATCGTGAAACGATTAAAGTCCGTACACAAATTTGCTGAAATTCTATTACGTATCGACGAAGATGCTCGGTTCCTATGTATCAACGTGGTGGCGGGTATTCCTTTCCGAAAATTTAGCGTTCTCCGACGATTTGGATGCGACGACGTATTCCTATCTCGCTCGGAATTGGAAGCGTTCTATAAATACGTAATTTACGACGGAGACGTTGTCGGCGCCGCCGTCACTTCGAAAGATATCGCGAAATACGAGAAATTAGTAGAGACTACCAATTCGTTTCTTTGCGATTCGTTCGACGACGAGTGTAGCGGCGGCGGCGGCGGCGGCGGCGGCGGCAGTCCATCCGGAACCCACGTATTACCTTGTTCGAGTCTCGCGGAATACGTTAATCACAAGGCCGCCTTCACGTTACCACCGAAAAGAGTCGTTTCGGTGTGTGCCTACAAATCGTCGCTACCCAATGAAGCGTACATTTCTCTGGCTAAATTGGTAAATAGGAATTTCCAAATCTACGTGGATCCCGAAGCGTTCGAACGGGACGAACTGTCGCGCAATGGCAGACATTTCGATCGATTCGATCTCATCAAACGTTCCTTCGATAATGCGCCTCGTGTACATAGACCGGCGGCGGCCAGCAATATGTACTTTTTGAATTCCGCCTTTGGTGACGTCGACGGCTTGAACGTGGAGGACGCTTACGTGTTGGATCGCGACTTGGACCTACATTTGTGGTGCGTGTTTTCGTATGCCGTCACGTTGGACGAGCCACGAGATGGATATTTCGTCGTTAATTTGCCGTCGATCGCACGATCGGTGAACGTATCGACGCGCGACAAACGGGGTAACGCTTCGACCGTACTATATTTCATGGCTACCGTTTACTCGGAGAACGATATAACGTTTCCCGTATTCAAAAATGTTATCGTTCATAAAATATCAAATTTATACGTGTTCTATGTGACGATCGCCGACGAGGCGTTAATACAGGCGGTACGTGAATGTGAAACGAGAGGTCAGCCGTTGCACGAGGCTTTCCGTCACGTTTCCCTACAATCGTTTTCGTTCGATCCGTCGGTTTCTAATAAAACGACGACGACGACGACGATTGGAATTGACGGTCGTTTTGAAATCCAAATCGTTCGACTGCGTCAAATTGGTAAATTCCTTCGGACAAAAAGGTCTGGCCACGACCCGTACCGATCTGAAGCGCTATCGAACGGTCGAAGGACCTGACGATAAGCCGGGCGACAACATCAACGTGGTAGCTAATAATTGTTCGTTAATTTCACGATGTGCCAGCGGTCAATTGTTACAAATGCAACAAAACTTTCCGTGTACCATCAAAAGAAACAACAAAGTATACGGTATCGCGGGTCGCGTACCGTATTTCATAACCGACAACGTACCGTCGTTATCGCAGACGCCGATGAGATTCGACGAATTACAAAAAACCGCTTACGTCGCAAATACTCTGCCGTTAGCGCTGAACTTGCGAGGTAAATATAACATTAATAATCCGTCGGGTCGGCTATATCCCAGAGATAGTCAGCACGTTTTGAATTTATACGAAAGTTTCGTGAATTCCTCGTTTCGAATGTATCGATCCACCGGCCCCATCTATACTACCGCAGATGCCATCGAAACCACCTCCCGAATATTCGATCGATATACAACAGATTCGAACTATATTAAAACTTGTATGCGAGAGAAAAAATAAATAAAATTATTCGTATCATAAAGTGTATTATTATTTATCTGCCTCACAACATGTTATCGATCGCTTTTTCCTATAAACTCACGACACACACTGTAAGAGATGCTGGTCGTGATATTCATACCCGGACTCAAAGGTAGTTCGATCGAGAAAAATGGTGTTCGAATATGGCCACCAAAATGCTTTACGTATAAACCGATATTCGATATGTTTGCGAACGGTAACGTCACCTATCTTTCCGAAAAGGAAGAACAATCATTGGAACTTGCAGAAAATGACGACGACGACGACGACGAAGACGTAATTGTCGAAATAATCGAAAGCATAAAGATGTTCACCGTATTCGATGTCGATATTTATGAACGCTTTCTTGTTAAATTACGTGAACGATTGAATCGAATAAGTCCGCATTTTAGAATAGTCACGTTCGCCTACGATTGGAGACGGTCTGTTGTGATAGGAGCGCAACGTCTAAGCCGATTTATCGACGAACTATTAGCGCGTGACACGACGAGTCGGTTCGTCCTATTAGGACATAGTTTCGGGGGGCTAATCGCTAGATATTATACAGAATGTATTTTGGATCGGAATCGAAGGACAGCAGACAGTACGATTCCCCGCCTTGTAATATGTGTTGCGACACCTCACGGCGGAACATTAGACGCTTTGTTATATCTAATTGGCGAGAAATATCTATCGTTTCTCTCTCGCCGAACATCACAACGCATCGTAAAATCTTACAATTCAATATATGAACTACTGCCGTTCGGAGAACTCTTGAACAAAATCGATCGTGGCCGGAATAATAATAACGATGATAGTGGTGATGATGATGATGATGATGATGACGGTAACGATGAAAACGTTATCGAAGTTTTAATGAGTCGATTTCCCAGCCTGATAGAACGTCACGTTCGAAACGCGTTCACAGTTAGAAAATCACTGGATTATTGTAAACGACCTTCGAGTACTCGATATCTATTTCTCAATGTATCGGGATATCCATCGATCGAAACTATTCGTTCTGATGGAACGATTATTTATTCGCCATACGGTGGTGATGGAATCGTTTCTGTAACTAAATCGAATATACGACATTGTCGTAACAACCGCGGCCGATTATTATCCAATACGTTACTATCTTTCGATTGTAGCGTACATTTGTCGATGTTAAATCGTAATCATACCGTACGAATGATTTCTTGTGCTATCGAAAGTTTGCTAGTTCCAATTTTACAGTCGCGATTCACTAAAGAAATTCATTTGTTCGAATGTGAAAGATACGTAGATTGGGTCGACGAAAAAAATCTATACGATTTCAAGTGGCGTTTCTCTTCTTTTGCAAACAACAAGCAAATGAATGTTCAAATTTTCCAGGTGAACGATATCGTTGTTGTGCGAGCGATATTACGCTATCATATGGAAAATAATCACACAATCGTCCCCATGAACGATATGAAACTCTATTTGAACGATTCGAAGTACGCCATAAAATACGACCGCGTTGCCGTTCGTTCCTTCAGACTAGTGTTTTGTATCGGAAGTCGACGTCCGTTTATCATAAAACGTTTATTTGTCGTTCTTCCCGATGCGCAATTCAATTTTGCGGAGAATATGAAAGGGAGTTATTAATAGTGAAAGAATCGATTGCTGGAAAATCTCACAGAAACCTCGTAGTACGTCGTTCCGATACAAGGGTGAAATTCGTATTTCATAACAGTCACGTCGGTTGCAAATGGGTTTAGTGTCAAGGAGAACGGGAAAAATAAAATACAAAAAATAAATTCAAATTTTATTCTTCCGCATCATAGCGATCGAGGAACAAAAGGGTAGATACTCCGACGAATATCCCGTCCGCCTTATCGGGAACATAGGTTTCGTCGAATTCTGACACGTCGGTCGCTATTTCGTCGCATCGATCTCTTCTGCACCACCGTCTTCGGCTGCGGGCCTCCTGTAAAAGTTCGTCGCCCCCTCTAACGCACACAGACCGTCCGTTCCATTACTAACACACAGAAACGGTAGAACGCGCGTTGACGATTTTCGCGATAGAACGGAACACGCACATCGTGTTGTGTGCACTACTCAGTGCCGTCGCCGTCGTCCATCGCGATTCACATCCCGCGAACGAACACCCAAAGAAATCGTGAATTCGTTTCAACGAGATCATTTCGTTGTCCACCATATTATCAAAGGCTCCCTTTGCGTCTAAATCGACATTTCGCACCACCTCCGTATTGGAACGCACAAGAGTAGCCCGTATTTTACTTCCTAATTTGAAAACTTTCAATACGGACCACGTGGGACGATAAATTTGTACGACGCGATCTGTATTCGATGAATGTTTATCTGTGTCGCCACACACCCACCGGTATTTCTCGGTACGAAAGGCATCCTCGACGTTCAAATCGAACGGTCTATTACACGATTCGCAACAAGTAGTCGGCTCGTCCAAAGTAGACACGAGATGCAGATAACACATGTGCGTATCGTCGTTGTAGGATATAAACTCGATTTTCCTCGGTCTAGCATGCCAACGGTATAGCGTCTGCAACATATCCTGCGGCGAATTCGATTGAACGACACTCGCCCGTATCGATTTTTCCAACGCTAACCTCACCACGGATCTAACGGCGTCTGGTAATTTAACAATCAGGTCCATCAAGTGCGACGTATCGCCGAGGGAACTTTTGTTTTCCACGTCGTACGGGTTTCCGGTCGATTCGAAATCCTTGTCCGTCGTACACATCCCGGACGATAAGATAAACTTCGCTCCCCCCGAAACATGTAAAAATTTTAAATTGATGAAAACGTTCAACTTTGACAAATTATCAGGGCCGGGTTTCGAATCGAGACTCGATAGAACTGGCGACGAAGACGACGATGGAGACGACGATATTAACCTTTCCAATTCTTCTAACATCTGTTCCATTTCTGCCATTTCTGCGAAACTGAATGCAGGGTATCTGACCATTTTTCGTATGGATTTTAGCAGGTCCCATACCGCCTCACGATTCGTCACCGACAAATGCCATCCCACGTTAATCAAACAAACGAACGTTTCTAACAATTGAATCACACCGGTACGTTCCATATTTTGGAAAGAATCGCTGTATTAGAACTTGTCGAATGAATTTAATTGGCAACTGTTCCACTTATATACGCGTTATTACCCCTCTCTATCTCGGACTGACCGCGTAGATATTACGAGGACAAGTTCCGATACATCTAAAAATAGATTCAACGATAGAAGGAAATGCACATGTGAACCTCACACTATTTTTCGGTGACTCGCGACTTAGTGAGATGATTTCGGTTGGAACATGAAATTCAGAAACATCTGCCGAAATGTAATGCGGTTGTTCGTCTATAATAAATTGCATATATATATAGGTAGGTATCCAAGTTACGAGCGAGTCAGTTTACAATTGTAGTTTGTTGTAGCTTGTGCAAAATCGACATGAATTCAGTGCGTGAGTTAACAACGAATAACGCTTATACATTATTTGTACAGGAACGAAGGCAATTTGAACGTTCGGGTTTGGCGGAGCAGGATCTCAATCCGAAATCTGTTAGGCTGATCCGAGAGATCGAGTTTTTGGTTCGGGATCTGCACGGTTATAGTAAAAAGTTCGTGGAAATGAAAAATAAGCACTATGTGCAGTGTGTTTGGAGTAATCCCAGACTGCGTACTGGCCCAGAAACCTGTATGTGTACGCATATTCGTCTGGTATATATGCGACTCATGGACAAAATTGAACAGTTCCTGCGCCGAAACGACAACATCAAGAAAAGATATTTGACTCAACCCATTTGAATTAATAAATTGATTTGTTAATATTTTTCTTATTTTTCACTGACAATTTCGAATCTGTTACCATACAAATTCGTTCCAATAACCATCCAAGTGCCATCTATTTGAATGTGGACAAATTCGTTTAGTCGAACGCCATCTATTGAAAAGTAATTTATATAAACCACAGTGTACGGGTGAGTGCTACCTGTCGTCGGATTGTCATACAAGTTTTTTGTTATAACCCACGAAGCGTCATACATTTGAATGCAATACAAATTCGTCGTAACTAACCGAGCGTCATCTATCGAACAATTTCTACATATTGACTGTAGTAAATTAATGAGCGCCATATATCGAACATTTTATACGGGCTGACTGTGGTAATTTGGTGAGCGCTATCTATTGGTATGTTGTATCAATTTGTAGCAGTGAGTGTACGAGCGCCATCTATTGGAGTTCCTTTGAACTGCCACGTATATAGTGTAGAACCTACCATAGATGTCCTATGAATATCATGAAATTACTAAATATGTGGATGGGGTGGGTTTAATTTTGTACAATCTAACCTCAATCGACTTCGCTCTCAGAACTCTGAATTGAATCTGATCAAAATTTTACCCCTTCTACCGTGATTTTCGTCAGAAATCAGTTGATTTTAGGATTTTCGTGACGTCAATTGGCTCTAGTCCAATGAGAATCGAGTATTCACTCAGCTGACCCTAAATTAACTATATAATCAGCAAGCTTCTCGCCCGCGATCCTAAACCTCCTTGACCAGAGTAAGAACAACGTAGTAGTCAAAAGGAGCAGGCCGTCGCGGAGGTTATATATATAATATATATATATATATATTATATATATAGGGGTGCAGGGGGTGCTATGGGGTACGTGGAGCCCCGTTGATTGTCTAGACCTAGCGCTAGCTTCTCGCGACAGCTGAAAGTTGCGTTCCACGATTTTCGTTGCCCCCGTGCTACGTCACGTATACGTCACGTAACTGTGAGTCATCACTGCTGCGAAAGTCTTCGCAGCTCGAAGGAATCCAACCGGTGAGATTTCGTTTCAATAGATTTCATTCGAGACAAAACTGTTTCTCGATGATGCTAGTACGCATGACGAGGAACTTATAAGTTTGAAGATTCGTTCGACGAGAGATTCTACGCGGACAACGTTGGTTCATCAGAAAATAATTTACGATTTCATTTCTCGAACGAGATTCGCGTTCGAATATTTTACAGCTCGAAGAAATCCACCGGTGAGATTTCGTTCCAACAAATTTCATTCGAGACAAAACTGTTTCTCGGTGGAGCTAGTGCGCATGACGAGGAACTTATAAAATTGGAGATTCGTTCGACGAGAGATTCTAGACGGACAAAGTTTGTTCGTTAGAAAATATTTTACGATTTCATTTCTCGAAAGAGATTCACGTTCAAAGATTTTGTAGCTCGAAGAAATCCACCGGTGAAATTTCGTTTCAACAACGAATCGTTCGACGAGAGATTCTATGTGGACAAAGTTTGTTCATCAGAAAATATTTCACGATTTCATTTCTCGAACGAGAGTTTCGTTCAAAATTTTTGTAGCTCGAAGAAATCCACCGGTGAGATTTCGTTCCAACAACGAATCGTTCGACGAGAGATTCTAGGCGGACAAAGTTTGTACATCAGAAAATATTTTACGATTTCATTTCTCCAACGAGATTCACGTTCAAAGTTTTTGTAGCTCGCATAAATTCATCGGTGAGATTTCGCTTCAACAAATTTCATTCGAGACAAAACTGTTTCTCGATGGGGCTAGTGTGCATGACGAGGAACTTGTAAGTTTGGAGATTCGTTCTACGAGAGATTCTAGGCGGACAAGGTTTGTTCATTAGAAAATATTTTACGATTTCATTTCTCGAACGAGATTCACGTTCAAAGATTTTGCAGCTCGAAGAATTCACCGGTGAGATTTCGTTTCAACAAATTTCATTCGAGACAAAACTGTTTCTCGGTGGAGCTAGTGCGCATGACGAGGAACTTATAAAATTGGAGATTCGTTCGACGAGAGATTCTAGACGGACAAAGTTTGTTCGTTAGAAAATATCTTACGATTTCATTTCTCGAACGAGATTCACGTTCAAAGATTTTGTAGCTCGAAGAAATCCACCGGTGAAATTTCGTTTCAACAACGAATCGTTCGACGAGAGATTCTAGGTGGACAAAGTTTGTTCATCAGAAAATATTTTACGATTTCATTTCTCGAACGAGAGTTTCGTTCAAAATTTTTATAGCTCGAAGAAATCCACCGGTGAGATTTCGTTTCAACAACGAATTGTTCGACGAGAGATTCTAGACGGACAAAGTTTGTACATCAGAAAATATTTCACGATTTCATTTCTCCAACGAGATTCACGTTCAAAGTTTTTGTAGCTCGCATAAATTCATCGGTGAGATTTCGTTTCAACAAATTTCACTCGAAACAAAACTATTTCTTGATGAAGCTAGTGTGTGTGACGAGTAAATATGCTGGTTTTGATATTCTATCGGTGAGAAAGAAAACTGGTCTAGCGATGGTTCATGCAGCAAAATTGTGAACCGCTCGTTAGAAGTGAAATTACATCGAAAAAATAAAACATTCGTTGATACACGGAAGGATATATTTCAAGAACCATTTTTTATACCACAAACGAAGAAGGCTGCATATTTCCGTTTTCTTCGTTCATAATATATTGCATATATATATAGGTTCCCAAGTAACGTACGGTTCAGTTCGCAATCGTAGTTTGTACAATATCGTTCGACCAAATCGATCATTCTACCGTACTATGTCAGATAAAAACGAAAAATTATTGTCCGGTGTGATAGCTAGTGAACAATCCAAAAAACGTGAGATACATTGGAGCCCGATGGAAAGAACATGCGAAACGATGGAGGATTGTGCAGTTCGCAATCGTGGTTTGTACGACATCGTTCGACCAAATCGATCATTCGACCGTGAACATAAAAACGAAAAATTATTATCCGGTGTGGCAGCTAGTGAACAATCCAAAAAACGTAAGATACATTGGAGCCCGATGGAAAGAACATGCGAAACGATGGAGGATTGTGTACGAGACCGACAGGATTGGTCAGACCTATACTATGCGATCTGGCGACAACTGGATTATGAAGAAAATTACGACAGGTACGAGTTAGAAGAATATGAATTTCAGAAATTTTGTGAGGAATGGCTGGGAGAAGATAGTAAATAAAAATATTGTATCTACTCTATTGTTTATATTTTCACCTGTTCAAATATTGCTACTACGATTCGATAGAATTTCTTTCTCGCACGGCGAGAAACGATTGATACGTTGACTATCGTTCTTTTTAGCATCGAGTCATTGAAGTCATTCGATGAGAAATCCAACAGACGAATTTCGTTCACTGTCAGCTTTGTTCACTGTATTCTTTCGTCAGATTCGATATTGATTTAGTTGTTTGTAATAAAAGTCGGTCGATATGCTTGTCCGACAGCGGAAACGAAATGTTATACGTATTTCGGTAGCTCAATATCTTGTGACAATCTTGAATTGCCTCTTTGAATTGTGTTAACTGTTCGTCTTTCGATAAGTATGCCAAAAAAAGTCTGACGTATTTTATTTCTTTTTGTGTATCGAAACCTTTCCGACGTTCTTCCAGTCCTATATTTTCCGTCGTCGATAATTTACCGGCTTTCGGTGGTTTTCTTTCAATTTTACGGAAAGATTGGTTAAGTGGTACGGGCTTTAACAGGTCTTCCTTCATCTCAGACATCACCATCGACGACGGTGCTATTACACGCAAGCGACTGATTGGAAGCGTTTGCGGTCCCAACGACGTTGCATTGATTAACGTTCTGTCCACCTTTATGTTACTAATTTCGTAACAAACGATATTGCACAATCCTATTTCAAATTCCAAATCGGTACGATCTAGCTTTGCTAAAATATAAACTAACCACGATAGCAGTACGTTACGTGACTGTCTGAAGTGCTTATCGACGCGCGATCCGTGTTGGCCGCTCAATTGTCGTGACGAATCTTCGTTGTGACGTCTGAATAATTCCAGGGTGAGACCGATCGCGTGCCATTTCAAGTGTCGTTCGTAACTATATATCGGTGTAAGTGTGTATCGATGTAACAATAAAAATAATTCTTGAAACGTGGAAAACTCGTATCCGATCGGTAAGCGATCGTTGGAAAAGAATGGCATAATACTAATAGTGATTCCTTACTAAGAGATGAAGTCAAGTTCGATCACCATTTGCGACGATCGGACGTGGGAGCTATTACGTGCGCGTTGTTATGTACATATCTACGACAAATGGTATTTACCGATCGCTTTCGACCGCGTCTACAAAACGGCGCCGTACGCGTGGAGAGTGTGAGTACATATAGGATACGCGCGCGCGTCACAATCTCATTGACAACTTATCCGTCGTTATGTTCCCATGTGGTAGATGTGGCGATGGCAATTATTGTTATCGAACGAATTCGTGCGAACGATATGATCGGTGTGGACAATTCCATGTGATGACTCGACCCATCGTGAATGTTTCTGCGTTGGTGACAACGACCGTTGCTGTTGGACCGGGATTGTTCGCATCGCAACAACAAGCGATAACATATCGACCTACGTACTACACATTTCCATTTTTCGGTCAGGCGATACCGTTCAATTGGAATGCCGTCCCGATGAATTTCGATGTTCGCAGACCACCCATCGATTATGATCCGAGTGAACGTCAACCATTCGAACGACGTGGTGATGATCATCAAATGACGCAATTACAACCATTCGAACAACGTGGTGATGATCATCGAATGATGCAATTTGAATCGACTACGTGTTATCCACAAACGACAGCTGCGAATATGTATTCAGATACCACGCCTGAATCAGACGAACAATTCGGCATCGAGCAAGTAGCGTTCACGGACGCGCCTAACGACCGAACGCCGTTGCCAACCTTTCGGTCGTTGAGACGATATCTGAACAAACGGAAAGCTTTATATGACCAAACTCGACAAGTTCCGTTCGATTTGCCAGGACCGGTATCGTGTACAGAGAAAGGTTCGAAGAGAAAATGGCCGTTAACTGGATATATGTAATTTTTATTCAATTTTTGTATGTTTCGATTCGAAAATAAATATTATATTACAATTGTCGATATTTTAGTCATTCACAGTACGCCAACATCCAAAACGGAAGATATACGCCTCCTCACTTTTTGACTCGTTGAACCGATTCATATTATATTTAAACCGTTTTATCAAGGAAACCAACGTTTTAATTAGGTCGTATTTTACAATTTCGTACCGATTGTAAAAATCTTGTGATTCTTTGTCTAGCGCAATTTTAATAATATAAAAGTTGCAAAAATTAGACGTTTGACGTTGAGTTTTCAAAATACTTCGCATTGCCAGTTTTTTCAATGTAACACCACCTGTCGACGATTCTGTTCGTATCGAGTAGTCAGTGACAAAATTGAAAAAATGTTCAGTGTGTGTTCGTGACATTAGGAACTCATGTATATGTCTAATGTACGAGTTGAAAAAATGTTTTCCTTTTTTGTAATCATCTTCCGAACCAACTATGGGAAATAGTGGAGATTCGATCAGTGTGTGGGGACTTGACAGAAACGGGAAAAGCGTCGAAATCGCCACAAAAATGGAACACAGGTTACGACGATAACATAGAACTTTCAACGTGTTCAAAAAGACGACATCTTCTGCTCTCGATTGTACATTATCGGTGTAATTTTTCGACAACAACGATATAACAGCGATGGTAGCAATTTTTCTATAGATCGGATTCATGTCGAATTTGGTTTTCGTATGATCGGCTGCACAAAATTTTACGAATGTCATGATCAATTTCTGAAGGCGATGTGAATCTGTTAGGAAATGTTCAGCATTCAATTTGGACAGAAAATCTAGCAGATGCTCCAAGGAAATTCTGTAATATTTTGCCTCGGAAAACATGCGTTTCACACACATTACAACGATATCGAATCGATCTTCACATTGTAGTAACGTGGGTAATAATGCGTGTCCATCTGTACACGATCGAATCAACAAAGCGTGAATGATCGTTGTTCGATGATAACACAAACAAACGTCGATTAATGTATGGATAATTTTTCTCCTCGTTAATTTCGTCAAATCTTTTCTTGTTTTGCTTCTCGTCGCTGTCAAGGGGGATCCAGATGTTGACGACGTCGATAACGATAACAGTCGCCGTGGAGAATTTGTCACTGATGAGCGTAACTTCAACGAGGAAGCATACATATCGGCAAGGTCAAAGGAAATCTCCATCAAGGAATACACTTTTCTTGCACGATTCTTCAAATGTATAAAGGAAATTTTTTTGATATGTTGTCGTAAGAACGTAATTTGTTCTTTCACATGGTTCGGCACCATGTTCATCGGAAGATACGCACATTTTCTCATATAATTTTTACGTTTCTCGCGTTCTTTCATCGTAGACGATAGAGACGACGCTCGCATGTCTGACGTGAATTCTGGTAAGAACCACAATGTAGAAACACTTCGTGTTTATCCTCCGTTTTATTGTCTGATAATCCCCACCATTCCCAACATCGAAGAGAAAATGGTCGTCAAATGGAGATACCACAGACTATAGTTCAAAAATAAAAAACCACGCTACGATTGTTAATATTTTATTCGAAACGCTAATTTATATAACGGAAATTTCGAAACGCCAATTTATATAACGGACATTTTATCCACCCTACCAGCGTTTCGACCAAGTCATACTTCACAATTTCGTACCGATGATAGAAGTCTTGCGAATCTTTATCTAGCGCAATTCTGTCGATGTAACTATAAAAATTGGACATTTGACGCTGCGTTTTCAACATACTTCGCAATGCCAGTCTTTTTAACGTAACGCCACTCTTTGAAGATTCTGTCTGTTTCGAGTAGTCATCAACAAATTGGAAGAATCTTCCTGTCCATGTTTTCGATATCAAAAACACATGAATATATTCAATGTGGGAATTGAAAAAATGTTTTCCGTTTTCGTAATCATCGTTCGAACCGACCAATGGATATAGTGGACCTTCGATCAGTGCATGAGGACTCGATAGAAATGGGAAAAGCGTTGAAATAGCCACAAAAATCGAGCATAAATTACGTCGATAACATAGAGTTTTTAACGTGTTCAAAAAAACGACATCTCCTGTTTTCGATTGTACATCACCGGCGTAATGTTTCGACAACAACGATATAACAGCGATGGTCGCAATCTTTTTATACATCGGATTCGTGTCGAATTTGGTTGTCGTATGATCGGCTGGACAAAATTGTACGAATGTCATGATCAATTTCTGAACATGATGTGAATCTGTTAGAAAATGCTCAGCGTTCAATTTGGACAGGAAATCCAGCAGATGCTCCAAGGAAATTCTGTAATACTTTGCCTGGGATAACATGCGTTTCAAACACATTACAACGATATCGAATCGATCTTCATATTGCAGTAACGTGGGTAACAACGCCTGTTCGTCTGTACACTATGGAATCAATAGAGCGTGAATAATCGTTGTTCGATGATAATACAAACAAACGTCGATTAATGTATGGAAGATTTTTTTCCTCGTGAATTTCGTCCAATCTTTTCTTTTTTTGCTTCTCGTCGCCACCGAGATGGATACAGATGTTGAAGATGGCAATAACGATAACAATCGTCGTGAAGAATTTGTCGGAGTCGGACATAACTTCCACAGACAAGCATACATATCAGCAAGGTCAAAGGAAATCTCCGTCAAGGAATAATTTTTTCCGGTAAGATTCTTCAAATGTTGATAGAACGTTTTTTCGACATGTTGCTGTAAGAACGTAACTTTTTCTTTCATACGGCTCGACACGCTGTTCGCAGAAAGATGCGTACATTTTTTCAAATAAATTTTACGTTTCTGGCGTTCTTTTTTCTTGGACGATAACAACAACCGTAGCATATCTGACGTGAATTTTGGTTATAACTACAATAAGGCCGACTGAACTGAACTGAACTGAACTCACTGAACATTGCTATCAGAGCCGTATTTATACGCTCTCGTCAGCGTATCATCGGTCGTTCATCTTTATGTTCCGCATAATGGTGGAATTCGTATCTCGTAATGGTCACGTTAGCTGTAAACGGGTTGAAATAAATCGCAATATTTTCTAACATTTTTATTCGAATTATACGTGAAATACATTCAATTACTATAAGTTACTTGTTTTATCCGCTTTCGTCGTCGTCGTCGTCGTCGTCGTCAACGTCGATTGGTTCGACAGATTTGACCGATCGGATTCTTCGTCGGACAAAAACATCTCTTCGTCCGCGAACAACATTTTTTTTTGATCGGCTTCTGATACGGCATCACCACCGTTGACGACGACGAGTGCGACGTTCGTGTTCGATTCATCCCGGCCTGGATATTTCTTGAAATATAGCATAGTCAAGAATCGATGAAAATTTATGGACGCTTCACAGTAACAAAAATATTGAAGACAATACGAGCAAAAGCCTGTGGAGATGTTTGCTAATAGGTAATCTTCGACATCTCTGGTATATGCTAACGATGACCAGAACGATGCTGTTGCTGCTGCTGCTGCTGCTGTTGACGACGATGATGATGATGATGATGTCTGGTTATTCGACGACATATCGAATGAGTTGTGTGCTACGGCCACCCTGACGTATCGTCGTACGACCGATCGGTACTAGTCGAAATTGCCGTTTGACAGGCGAGTTCTTAGCTCGTTCAGTTTTGTAGGTTTCACTCCCGTCAATCGCATAGCATAATCTACGGGCGATTGATCTTCAGAGATATTGGGAACGAAAGCGTTAATGTCGTAAACGTATTTGTATTGATCGACAATTTCGCGGAGCTTTTCTTTGATATCTGCCAAAACGTACACCGGAGGATCGTTAACTTTGATGAATGATTTGAGATGTTTCTTCAACAATTTTCTATTATTATCATCACCGTAACATTCGCATAATACGTCAACGAAATCGTGCGTTCCCGTGCATACGTCGAAATGTTGCAGAGCATACACGAGATGACTTATACAACGACTCAGCGGTATCGGTGCTACGGTATTATAATTATCGTTCGTCGACAGGAAAATGGTTACGGAATAAACGAACTGACGCACGGTGTGTTTCGTACAATTTTCCAGCATGGCCAGTGTGATTTCCAAAGCACATATATGACTGGGTGTCAGCCATTTCGATTGATGCACGTCTTTGAAATTATATTTTGGTATTAGATTTTTGCACTTGACCCACCGTCCTTTCGTATCGGTACATATGCCATTGAGCAACTTTTTACGATTTTCGCTGTTCAAATAGTCGATATTACGAGATCGACCCATTTTCTGCGTACCGAAACCACCTTTCGCGGGCGGTCTTCTCGGATTAACATTATCCGTTTCTAATTGACGATGCCTGCGTTTCGGTGGAATACGTTTGAAATTTATCAATGGATCTTCATCATCGCTATCATCGCCGTCCGTGCCGTCGTTATCGCCGCCGCCGTCGTCGTCGTCGTCGTCGTCGTCTTCGTCATCGTCGTCGTTATTGTTAGCACCGCGATCGGTTTCCATCCATCGTATACCACGTCTGACGTTCGCCGGACGTACGAGTGTTTTATTCTTACGATTGTTATTATCGATATTATTATTATTATTATTATTACTGTCATCATCGTTCGCGTCGTCGTTGTCGTTAACGTCAACGTTTCCGTTGTTATTATTGTCGTCACTATTATTCGTGCGGTAGATCGTCCTCATTTGTTTCACGTTTACCGTGGAATTAGACGTATCTCCAGCTCTTTTCCCGTCGTTTTTATCGTTCGCAACGGGATATTGTTTCGTTTTATTATAAATTTTGCGCTTTCCGATTCTAATATTTTTACCGTTCACCGACGGTAGAATCTCCGTGGACGAAGTTGACGGTAACGGATTTTCATATATACCTCTTTTCGATGCCAACGACTTTGAAGGTAACTTGGCCATTTTCGATGGAATTCCTTTTTTACCGATACTAATAATGTTGATTTTTTTTGTCGCTACACTATCAGTTTCCGACCGCGAATTATTATTATCGATCGTCTTCGACGGAATATTATAAATTTGTTCCATCACTGGGTTTCGTTGTATTTCTTTCCCGATCGATAGATTTAATTGTTTTCCTTTCCCTTGTGACGTTGATGTCGGAACGAAAACCGGTGAGGATACTGGTGATGGGGACGATCGTACATTATTGGCATTGTTATATTGGTGTTCGAGCCAAGAATTACACGATGTCGTTTGATCGTGTAGAAGATCCTCATCGAACGGTGGCGGTGTTGCTATATCGGATAGAGGTGACGCATTAAGATCACTAATGCCGTGATCGAAGAAAAACATCGTAAGGCCATCGGGGTCAGGATATGATTGGATAAAATTCGCGGCCGCTTCGGCAGTCAATAAAGGTGTACTCACTCTTTCATGTTGCTCGTGTTCAGGTTCCTCGATCGGGTCGAGCGATCGCTGTCGATTTTGATTCTGCATCGTCGTCTTATTTACTTACTCATTCAATTACATCCAACGTGTGACCGTGTCATGAGATACATTTGTATGACGTGAAAGGTTCGTCGACGAACCGTTTGGGCGTACGAGCGAGAGTTACAATAACATAGTGGTCGGAATGCGCTTTTTCAGTAAATTTTCTCTGTTTAAAGATCCACCGTTGCCGGTCGTATTCGTAGAACGTCTTTCCGCATCCTCTAACGCGAACATACCGTTTATTTTACGCGGAATTACCGTTCCTCCGGCACCGACCTTCGTGTGTCGCCCGGGTCGACGTACCGTTTTCGCGATAGACGTTCTATTCACGATCGGTTTCTTTTTCTTCTTGACTAGCGTTTTATTGGTGGTTTTTTTGCCGAGATTATTCGGTCGAGACAGCCGTCGTCGTCGTTTTTGTACCAAGGAAATGGACGCGGTTGTCGGTAGATACGCTTCACGATTCGTCGTCGTCGTCGTCGTCGTCGTCGTTCCCCTGGTTGCGTGTTTCGCAGTCAACAGATATATGTCAGTTCCTCGACCTAACGTCGACACGTTGTAATAACGTCGTACGTCGTGTATAGTCGGTCCACCGGAATTCGCTATAGGAACCATGTGTGTCTGTTTTATGATTTCATTTCGGACGTCCTGTTTCGACTGATCGAACGAGATAGCTTTCAACTTGGAATTGTCCGATTGCGAATACAACGTCGAAATTAAAGCGTTCAGGCGGGCAGAATTGCTAGTTTTAATCCATTTTGTACTATTACTACTACTACTACTACTACTACCAATACCGTTGTTAATTTTTTTGGTTATTTTCCGTTTTGGTCGTGATACTCTTTTCATGTTCGTTTCTTATAAGATAGTAGACGGCGTAATGGAACATATAGAATCGACGACGATTGCACCTAACGCGCTTTCTTCTTCGTCGAGCGTCAACGGCGTCGGAAGCAGCAGCAACAGCAGCAGCAATTACAATCCGAATTACGGCGTGTCGACCGCCGTCAGAAATGACGCTAGTGCGAAACGAAAGATCGCGCGTAAGATAGATTCGATGTACGCATCCTTGCGCGACAACGTGATAGATAATAACGAATTTTATTCGTTTTACACGTCGATGACGATCTTGCTGTTCACGCTCTTCACGTTGTATTGTAATTATTCTCGTGCGACTGCCAGCGGAGTTTACTGGATGATCGGTAACTTGATCGTCGTGATCTTTAACGCCTGGATGAATATTTCGATATTTTTGCATAATCGCTAGAAACGCCATTTCATCGTGATCTTCATACCCAAAAATAAGATCGACTCGTGTTTAATTCGAATACACACGTACACATATATACACGTACGTTATGCGATCCTTATCCGCCACGGATCGACGGTACGACGAACGGTCGTCGGTGTCGTCGTCGTTATCATCGATTCCGTCGAAAAAAATATTATTCATTGTCGTTTGTTGTATAACGATGTTGTTGGTTTATAAAGTATACGTGAAACCGCTCGATAAATTTGCGCGTGTCATCGGAAATTCGGATGCCGACGTTACCGATATCGTCGACGACGACGACAAACTTGGACGGCAAAACGATATGTTACATAGCGCTTGGAACTTGGACGATTTACCGTCTGTGACTTACGCCGAAAAGTACGTGAACGACGGACAAATGGAAATTGACGCCGATGCTAAAAGGTGCGTTTCTCGTGGAGGTTTATATCTAGGCCCGGACGATATACCGATAGATTGTACGGAATTGTGTAATTCGAAGGATTTCCGCTATAAATACGTCAACGAAAACTCGTTCGTCGTCGACAGATCGATAATGGCCAAACTGCGTGCCTACGCACGTGGTCAATTGTAATACGAACACGTCGCGACTAGTAAAAACGTTCGACAGTTGGAAATGTCACCCGAAAACTAGTTTATTCGGCGGCGAAGATGGCTGTGAAATCGTCGGCTGTAACGGATACCTGAAAGACAATTTGACCGGTCGATGTTATCGCAATCGCATACCTACCACGCTGACCGTCGGTGCCGACCCGGAAAATGAACTGATCGAACGTTCGTCGTCGTCGAACAATGCACCAGTCTATCGTTTCCAATGTACAGACACCGAAGTTCATCCCGATACAGGTTGCGAGCGGTGGAATCGATACGATACGACTTTATGCATAACAAACTGATAGCTTCCGAATTTTCGCGTTTCGATCGCGTACGAAACGGATGCGCGGCACAAATTTTCAACGCCGTCCCACAGATCGTACCCAATTTTACGGAAGGTACGTGCACCTGCATCGAAGGACTACACCACGACAAAAAGGACGATACGAATAACAACAACAACAACAACAACAAGAACAACGATCACAACGGTAGCGACAACGGCAGAAGTGACGATAACGACTACAAGGATGGCACGATGTCGTCGTTGAAAACGATAAAATTACATCAACGATGTTCGCCCTGTTTGAGCGGTTGGTCGAAGAAAGACTCGTACACTCGTATCGGTAGAGCTTGTCGCAAAGCGTTCGACGATTCACGTATCGATCCGCACGATATGCTTTTACCGTGTGGAACTCGTACGTTCGACTCGAAACAAGCGGCATGTGTCAACGGGAATATATACATTTCAGGAGGATTATCTCATTTCGCCCGCAACGTTTTCGACAATGAACCATCCCAGTAGTCAGATATTATTTAGTAATGTATTTACAATTATGTGGGCGAATAAACAAACGTTTTCTATTAGTCGTTGTTGTTGTTTTTTTTTCGCTCTTTCACGGACGCTTTGCGTTATCGCCGAATACACAAGACGGAACCATTATACACGTTATCGACAAGATACACACGACAAATACGAAAGATATCGTTATGGGTAACAGCCATATGGCTGCACAAATGGTAATCATCGCGACAGGTACGTACGTTTTATGTACGATTTTTGCGTAATCACGTCTGGTCGTCATGGCCGCTTCGTAATATGTCACATCGTCCAAGTCCAACAGCATATTTCTGATCATCAATCTATTGAAAATCATCCGCATGTCTCGCGTCGAAAACGAAACGTCGTCGTCGTCGTCGTCGTGTTCTCTGCCTAATTTAACGTTACCGTGCGTCGTCCAATCGACCAGACTACCGTCCGACGTGACGGTTCTATGACGAAAATAAACGAACGTATGTTTCAATATGTCGAGGGATTCTTCGACGGCCACGGTACGTGTCCCGTCCTTTCTGACGTGTAAACGCCAAAACGTATACGGCGTCATTTCGATTCGTCGCATTCCATAGTTGATTTGTCGTTCCAAAAGCACCTTCGCTGATTTTACGTAATAGCGCGTCGGAATACGCGGGCACGGAAAACTTCAACGGATCCCATATAAATTGGAATACGATATCGATCAAAGGACCGATGATCGTCAACCATCCGACTATGCTCAGCGCCGATACGGCTAAGCCCGACAAAGCTATAGCTTGTCTGCCGATAGTCGTTACGATCGAATCTATCAGCATGTGTGTCATGGTATGCGACAGCGAAGTGGCCAGTAATTTGGCGGCCATCGTCTTGCCACCCCGTAACAGGTCAGATTGTAGGAAAGATTTCAAAATTTCCGGACCGATCTTGGTGATCCATTGTTTCAAAACTGCCGAACTCACGTCCGCACTCAACTGGAAAGATAATTCCTTCAGGTTGTGCGTGGTCGATAACATACCACCGATGGCCGTTAAGATTTGTTGCATCGTCTGTCCGAACGACTCCGCGTACACGTCGTTATCGAGTTCGTCGTTATCGCGATCGACGTCGTTCACGTCTGTCGCCTCAGGCGTCATCATCGTCGTCGTCGTCGTCGTCGTCGTCGTTCTTCTAGTTCTCGACGACAAAGCTGCGATCTCACGTCGTAATCGTTTGCTGTGCGGTATCAAGACGTTCTGTACGATATCGCTCGTTAACGTGTTGACCGATGATGTTTCGTTGCCGGCGCCGGTATCGTTATGCGTAGATGATTCGACGGTATCGTTGTCGTTCGAACGATCTGCGGACACGGAAAATTTTGCTTGATGTCCGACGATATTTTGTCGCTGCTTGTGGAGTTTCTCCACCAGACGACCGCCGTATTTGTCGTTGCGACCATCTTCGATCTGGGAATATTCGTCCGTCCAGTAGAGTCGTTCACGCTTATCGGCATCGGTCAAGCCCAACTGTGACAGTAGTATGTCGTCGGACACGTGACGTTTCGACGAATTACGAAATCGCTTCCAATCCAACACGGAATTCAAGAAGGGAACGGTAACGGGAAAATGTCGTGAAAATGGCGGTAGATCGTTCGCGTGCGTATGCTCGAATAGCCGTCGAATTTCGTATACGGATTGTTCGAAAACGTTCGCCGTCATTTTTACCATCCGTATCAGAGAGGAACCTACGAATAATTGAACGTAATAGAGACTTCCTTCGAAGCCACAAGCCATGTCATCCTCGTCGTCGCCGTCTGTAGCATCTTCATCTTTCATATAATTCATATAGAACGATTTGCAATACGTAGTATCGATACGAGCGCAGGTGATCGGATTCCGATCGACACCCAATTCGGTCACGTATAACGAAAATCCGACCGGATCGATTTGGTCGGTATAATGTCGCGAAGGATCCACGAAAAACGACACCAAATGCTGATTTTCCAACAGACAAGCGCTCTTGTACCATATCAGATAGGGCGGCACGTTGTGTTCGTCTCCGTGTAAAGACGACTTTGTCGATTGCGACGAAATATCCGACGGTACGTTTCTCGAGCGGGAATTGAAACATACCGGCGCACAGGCGTTCATACGTTTGCCGTGAGGCAATCCGAAACTGAAAGGTGTCGTGTCGGGCTTGCAAGATTCGCTCAAAGGAAACGTCGAGAAACAAGACGTTGTCAAACATCCGTTCTCGTTAAATTTCCATTCGGTCGTTATGGCACGGTCGACGAATTCAGATTCGAACGAGTAATCCTCGATCGGATTCGCTGCCCTGATTTCCAAATTAGTATGCGAGAACATGTGCGAATCGCTTTTCATACATCTATTTCGTACATTGAGTATATTTCGATATCCCGAATAGGATTTAGCGTCTCGCGAATCTTTCGCAGTGAATCCTATTATCGCGGTAACGTCCAAGTCTCCGTCGCTACGGTTCTTGCTATTATCGTTCGTCGATGTCATCGAATTCTTAGTTATTCGAACTTCTCACGACTTGTATTATATTTTATAGACGGCACGACTATAGTTTTGTTACATAGCTATTCGATAGAAAAGATAGTTGCCCACGTACCAATCGTTCCTATTTTTACATGTAATTCTCGTTCGAGAAAATTTGACCGACTAACTTTTGACGATCTATAATTTCGCTTAGCAGCTACTCATCGCTCAAGACGAATCGTAGTCGAAAAATGAAATTGTATGATATAGTCTGATGAACGCGAAATTCATCTATTAGATTTCTCATCGAACGACTTCAACGATTCACAATTTCGTTGTACAACTCATCGCTGAAAAGGACGGTTGTCAGTCAACATATTAATCGTTCCTCGTTCTGAACGTTACTCTCGCTCGAAAAATGGAATTGTAAAATATTTTCTGGTCAAAAAATTGTGTCGAGTACATTTCTCATCGATCAACTTACACGATTCCAAATTTTGTTGCGTGAACCTACGACAAAATAAAAAGGATAATCGTCGACGTAACACTCGTTCCTCTTTCTGAACGTGATGCTCGTTCGAAAAATGAAAATGTGAAATTTAACAGATGAACAATCTTCATCGGTCAAGTTTATGCCGATCGAATATTCAAACTAGCACGATTCTCGTCGTGTGTACGAATCTATCGTCCGACGAATGAAGTTGTAAAATATTTTCCGACCAAACTTTTCGACTTGAAATCTGTCGTTAAACGAATCTCTGAACTATGTGTTCCTCGTCATGCGCACTCGAGCTACAAAATCTTTGAACGTAACTCTCGTTTGAGAAATGAAACAGTTCTGTCTCGAGTGAAATTTGTTGAAACGAAATTCCATCGATGGATTTCTTCGAGCTGCAAAAGCTTTGAACGTAACTCTCGCTCGAGAAATGGAATCGTAAAATATTTTCCGATGAACAAACGTTGTCCATCTAGAATCTCTCGTCGAACGATTGATGATTGTTGAAACGAAATTCCACCGGTGGATTTCTTCGAGATACAAAAACTTTGAACGAAACTCTCGTTCGAGAAATGAAAGTGTAAAATATTTTCTGATGAACAAACTTTGTTCGCCTGAAATCTCTCGTCGAACAAATGTCCAAACTTATAAGTTTCTCGTCATGCGCACTAGCCTCATCGCGAAACTGTTTTGTCTCGAGTGAAATTTGCTGAAACGAAATCTCACCGGTGGATTTCTTCGGGCTACAAAAACTTTGAACGAAACTCTCGTTCGAGAAATGAAATCGTAAAATATTTTCTGGTGAACGAATTCTGTCCGCCTAGAATCTCTCGTCGAACGAGTCTCCAAACTTAAAGTTCATCGTCATGCGCACTATCGTTATCGAGAAATAGTTTTGTCTCGAATGAAATTTGTTGAAACGAAATCTCACCGGTGGATTTCTTCGAGCTGCAAAAACTTTGAACGAAACTCTCGTCGAACGAATCTCCAAACTTAAAGTTCCTCGTCATGCGCACTAGCTCCGTCGAGAAACAGTTTTGTCTCGAATGAAATTTGTTGGAACGAAATCTCACCGGTGGATTTCTTCGAGCTACAAAAACTTTGAACGAAACTCTCGTCGAACGAGTCTCCAAACTTAAAGTTCCTCGTCATGCGCACTAGCTCCATCGAGAAACAGTTTTGCCTCGAATGAAATTTGTTGAAACGAAATCTCACCGGTGGATATCTTCGAGCTGCAAAAACTTTGAACGAAACTCTCGTCGAACGAATCTCCAAACTTAAAGTTCCTCGTCATGCGCACTAGCTCCGTCGAGAAACAGTTTTGTCTCGAATGAAATTTGTTGAAACGAAATCTCACCGGTGGATTTCTTCGAGCTACAAAAACTTTGAACGAAACTCTCGTCGAACGAGTCTCCAAACTTAAAGTTCCTCGTCATGCGCACTAGCTCCGTCGAGAAACAGTTTTGCCTCGAATGAAATTTGTTGAAACGAAATCTCACCGGCGGATTTCTTCGAGCTGCGAAAACTTTTGCAGCAGTGATGACTCACAGTTACGTGACGTATACGTGACGTAGCACGGGGACAACGAAAATTGTGGAAAGCAACTTTCAGTTCTCGCGAGGAGCTAACGCCAAGTTTAAACAGTCAACGGGGCTCCACGTACCCCCATAGCACCCCCTGCACCCCTATATATATAATATATATATATATATATATATATTATATATATTTATAACCTTCGCGACGGCCTGCTCCTTCTGACTACTACGTTGTTCTTACTCTGGTCAAGGAGGTTTAGGATCGCGGGCGAGAAGCTTGCTGATAATATAGTTAATTTAGGGTCAGCTGAGTGAATACTCGATTCTCATTGGACTAGAGCCAATTGACGTCACAAAAATCCTAAAATCTACTGATTTCTGATGAAAATCACGGTAGAAGGGGTAAAATTTTGATCATATGCGATTCAGAGTTCCGATAGTCAAGTCGATTGAGGTTAGATTGTACAATATTAAACCCACCCCATCCACGGATTTAGTAATTTCATGATATTCATAGGAAATCTATGGTAGATTTGATACTGTACACGTTGATTTGAAGTTCAAGGGAACTCTACCAGATGGCGCTCACCAACTTATTGTGATAAATTGATGCAATATATCAACAGAAGGCGCTAATCAAGTTGCCATACTCAATCTGTATAGGATAATCGATAATCGGATTTGTCTCGCATTCATATAGATGTCGCTCAGTTAGTTATAACAGTGAAGTTTTATGACGATTCGACAGGTGGCACTTGCTCAATTACTGAAGTTAAATTGAATAACATTCCAATAGATGGCGTTTGATTGAACACTGTGACAAGTCTGTACATCCCTCGATTAAGTAGCGCTTAATTGAATATTACAACGGAGAGATGGCGTTCGTTCAGTCATTATGACAAGTTTGTATATCACTCGACTAGGTGGTGCTTAGTTGATTGTTACAACAAACTTGTATGGCAATCCGACAAGTATCGCTCAGTTGTATACTCCCTGAGACAACACATTAATCAAGACGGATTTTTTTATCGAAAGATTCCTACTTTTGCTGATTAATTTGTCGTTCGATACGGATTGTCGTCAACATTTCGATCGTTTCTATGTTTGAACGTTCTGAAATTGTAGAATATTTTCTAATGAATAAACTTTGTCCGTCTAAAATTTCTCGTCGAACGATTGGTTGTTGAAACGAAATCCCACCGGTGGATTTTTTCGAGATGTAGAAACTTTGAACGTTACTCTCGTTCGAAGAATGAAACAGTTTTGTCTCGAGTGAAATTTGTTAGAACGAAATCCCACCGGTGGATTTCTTCGAGCTATAAAAACTTTGAACACAACTCTCGTTCGAAAAATGGAATCGTAAAATATTTTCTGGTGAACAATTGAACGTAACTCTCGTTCGAGGAATGAAACAATGTTTACTTGTAATACGAAATGTCTATTTTTGGCGTGTGACACATGTGAAACCCAAAGGAAAAATCGCATCCTATACCGAATACCCTTTATTTATGGATGTCATTCGGGTGGAATTCGAATTGGTATATAACGCGAGCGTAGTGACCGGGAATGTCAGTTACTTTCCTATCGTTCAACCAAAAACAACGTCATATTCGAAATAATAATAACAATGTTACAACCGGCAACTTCTACTAGTGTATCGAACAACAACAACAACAACAACAACGATAATAATCGAGAAAACGTGTCAACCGATCGAGAGGGAACAGTGGAAAACAGACGACCCAAAGAACATATTCCTCCGATGTACGAAAGACCAGGTTGGGAGGACTTATGGGCGATGATTCGACGAGATGACGAGGAAGTCCTCAATTGGAGTGCGGATGAGGCGGAGGAAGATGAATTTGGAAGATGTTATGAAGAGTGGTTGTCACAAGATGATATAGTGAATACTAGTATATCGGACAACAATAAAAATATTAAAATCTAGTCTTGTTTGTTATTTGCAATGATTCGCTTTCGTGCAAAACTGATTTTCGTTCTACGTTCATAGTGTGACAACTTACTATGGACACACTATGGAGTCGATAAAAATACTAAATCTATGGGTAGGGTTATTTGTGATTTGTACAATCTAACTACAATTGACTTCGTCATCGGATCTCTGAAATGTGAATGATCAAAATATTGCCCCTTCTACCGTGATTTTTCGTCAAAAAACACTAGACTCTAGGATTCTCGTCACGTTAAACAACTCCAATCTAATGAAAATAGAGTATTCATTAGAATCGAGTATTCATTACCGATCATTCGCCTAATTGAACATATCTGGCGAACAAAATTTCTCGGACAGATTTCTCATGGAACGACTTCCACGACTCGTTACTAGAAAGGACGGTCGTCAACGTATCAATCGTTCCTCGTTCTGAACTTTACTTTCGTTCGAGAAATTCGTTCACATGCCTGAACGTAACTCTCGTTCCAAAAATGAAATGGTAAAATAATTCGTGGCGAAAAGAACTTGACTGAACAACTATGGGTTATAACAAGAAACTTGTATGACAATCCGACAGGTGGTACTCAATCGTACGCTATAGTCTATATGAATTACTTTCCGATAGATGGCGTTCGGCTAATATCTACGGCGAGTTTGTCCACATTCAAATAGTTGGCACTTTATCGGAACGAATTTGTTTGGCAGCAGATTCGAAATAAATAAAAATAATAATTATAAAATCAATTTATTTACGCAAATCCATACAATCGAGGAAAATTCGCACTGTCAAATACGTTGTCGGACTTTTTTCATGCCGCCTCAGGAACTCGTCGATCTTGTCCAAGAGTCGCACATATATCAGACGAATGTGTGAACATATACACGTTTCAGGGCCAGTACGTACTTTGGGATCACTCCAGACACATTGTATGTAATGATCATTGTTCATTTTTACAAATTTTTTACTGTAATTATACATATCTCGAACCATAAACTCGATATGTCGGATCTGCCTAACATATTTCAGATTGAAATCTTGCTCTGCCAAATCCGAACGCTCAAATTTTCTTCTTTCTTCGAGAAATAATTCATACGCGTTATTCATCAATAGCTCGCACACTAAATTCATCTGGACGTCGTAGAAACAACGATTGCAAACTGAACCGCGTTTGAATAGGCAGACCCATATATATGTAATTGACTGTAGACGAAGAAAATGGAAATATAGAGCCTTATTAATTTGTCGTTCCGGAATTGGTTCTTGAAACATATTTTTCCGTGTATCAATGAATGTTTTATTTTTTCAATGTAATTTCACTTCGAACGAACAATTTAGAATTTTGCTGCATGACCCATCGCTATGAAAGAATAGTAGTCAACGTATCGCTCGTTTCTCATTTTGAACGTAACCATCGTTCGAGAAATAAATTTGAATGATATTGTCTGGTGAACGACTTTCAGGACTTATCGCTAGAAAAGACGGTAGTCAACAACTCTCGTTCGAGAAACGAAATTGATAAATAGTTTCTTGTCGAGAAATGTTGTCGGATAAATTCCTCACCGATCAACTTTCACGATTACTTTTCGCTTGAAACGAATCATAGTCAACGTATCGATCGTGTCTCTTTCAGAAAGTAATTTTCGTTCGAGGAAGGAAACTGTAGAATAATTCATGACGAAGAGAACCTATTCTTGACGATCTATAATCTTGCTGAACTACTCGTCGCTCCAAACAAATCGTAGTCAACGTATCCGTCATTTCTCATTTTGAACGTAATTATCGTTTTAAAGATTAAATTGTAAAATGTTTTTTGATAAACAAACTCTGTCGACCAGTTTCCTTTCTCACCGATGGAATATCAAAACCGGCATATTTACTCGTCATGCACACTAGCTTCATCGAGAAATAGTTCTGTTTCGAGTGAAATTTGTTGAAACGAAATTCCACCGGTGGATTTATTCGAGCTACAAAAACTTTGAACGTAACTCTCGTTCGAGAAATGAAATCGTAAATTATTTTATGATGAACAAATTTTGTCCGTCTAAAATCTCTCGTCGAACGATTGAGTGTTGAAACGAAATTCCACCGGTAGATTTCTTCGAGCTGCAAAAACTTTGAACGTGACTCTCGTTCGATGAATGAAACAGTTTTGTCTAGAGTGAAATTTGTTGAAACGAAATTCCATCGATGGATTTCTTCGAGCTGCAAAAGCTTTGAACGTAACTCTCGCTCGAGAAATGGAATCGTAAAATACTTTCCGATGAACAAACGTTATCCATCTAGAATCTCTCGTCGAACGATTGATGATTGTTGAAACGAAATTCCACCGGTAGATTTCTTCGAGCTGCAAAAACTTTGAACGTGACTCTCGTTCGATGAATGAAACAGTTTTGTCTAGAGTGAAATTTGTTGAAACGAAATTCCATCGATGAATTTCTTCGAGCTGCAAAAGCTTTGAACGTAACTCTCGCTCGAGAAATGGAATCGTAAAATATTTTCCGATGAACAAACGTTATCCATCTAGAATCTCTCGTCGAACGATTGATGATTGTTGAAACGGAATTCCACCGGTGGATTTCTTCGAGGTTCGGTTATCTTTTGAACTGACGACCCTGTGATGTATCGGATCACTGCAATTACGGAGAATAAAACAAAAACATTTGAGAATATATTTTTATTAATAAATATCACACTTCCAAATTCAATTGTGTCGATGGCCGAACACGATTCCTGACAAACGTTTTTTCAATTTTGTCGATGAGTCGGCCAACCAGATCGTACTTTATTATGCCGTATCGATCGTACGCGTGACGAATCTCATGATTCAGCTCTAACCGATTGATATAGTATTTGCAAAAAATAAACATCAGATGCTGATTTGTGAAAATAAATCGTAATGCCAACATTTTCAATGATCTCGGCGATACCGTCGAATCTACAAAAAATTCGAAGAACCCAGTCGGCCTAGTTTTCTCACGCAACTGTAAATAAATGTGTCGTGTACGCTCATTGAGATGGTTTGCGGAATCGGTTCTCGAATTGATAATGTAATACAGTGGGGAGTCGATCGATGGATGAGGACTCGATATAAACGGATACAACAACGAAATTGCTGTAAAAATCGAACACCGATCATTACGATAGCAATGTAATTTCAATTCCTCCAGAAAATTAACATCTTCTTCGTTCGATTGCAGGTAATTATGAGTGGCCAACAAAAATATAACGGCGACAGTCGCAATTTTTCGATAGGTGACATTGCTATCGAATTTAATTTTCGTGTGATCGGCCGAGCAATAAGGAACACATGTCATAATCAGTTTACGAACATGACGCAAATCCGTCAAATAATTTTTCGTTTTCAATGCTGTGAGATTATCGAGTAAATGCGGCAAACTAATTTTGTAATACGTGTGTTGCGTGAACATATATCTGAAGCACATGACAACGATGTCGATGTCCGAGTCACACTGCAACAAATCGTGTAATGACGAACTATCGTCGTTAAACGCTCGGAATATCAGAGCGTATATGATTGCCGATCGATTATAAAACACATCGATATGCAACAAACTTTCAAAAAAATTATCGATATACAACAAACTTTGAAAAAAAGTACACCTCATAAAACTGATGTAGTCAACGATGTTAGCAACTTCGCTTGATAAACACACCGTCGCTGCTGACGAAGACGATATCGATGGTAACGATGATATCGATGGATGTTGTGACGACTCGAAATTGGTTAGAAAAAGACACATTTCCCATCCACAAATATACGCATCGACGACATTGAAAGAAAATCGCATATCTTTATGATATAATTGTATACCACGATCGTGCAAAATCTCAATTACGAAATTTTTCAAGTTATATTTCACCCTCGTAACTTTTTTTTTGATATCGATCGGCACTTCTTGTAGCGGACGAAAAACTCGTTCCGTTACGTGACTGCAACGTTTGTTCTGGTAGGTCTCGGTAGACGATGACGGCAGCGATACCTGCATATCGGATTTATGTTCCAACTATTGTAATATCTATCTGATGTGTCGAATCGCACTGGTGGCTTCGTGATCACGTTCTCTTTATATTGCTGTCGACGTCTGGAGGAGGAACAACGGATGCGCAGCAAAATTCCGAATCGTTGAAGTCGTTTGATGAAAAGTTGAACGTTACTCTCGTTCGAGGAATGAAATTGTAGGATATTGTTTGGTGAACGAAATTCGTCTGTTGGATTTCTCATCGAATAACTTCAATGACTCGTTGCTAGAAATCACGTTTTTTGGATTGTTCACTAGCTGTCACACCGGACAATAATTTTTCGTTTTTATCAGACATAGTACGGCAGAATGATCGATTTGGTCGAACGATATTGTACAAACTACGATTGCGAACTGAACCGTACGTTACTTGGTTACCTATATAGATGCAATGTATTATAAACGAAAAAAACGGAAAAATGCAGCCGTATTCGTTTGTGGTATGGAAAATGGTTCTTGAAATATATCCTTCCGTGTATCAACGAATGTTTTATTTTTTCGATGTAATTTCACTTCTAACGAGCGGTTCACAATTAAACGAAATTCCACCGGTGGATTTCTTCGAGCTACAAAAACTTTGAACGTAACTCTCGTTCGAGAAATGAAATCGTAAATTATTTTATGATGAACAAACTTTGTCTGTCTAGAATCTCTCGTCGAACGATTGATTGTTGAAACGAAATTCCACCAGTAGATTTCTTCGAGCTACAAAAGCTATGAACGTAACTCTCGTTCGAGAAATGAAATCGTAAATTATTTTATGATGAACAAACGTTGTCCACCTAGAATCTCTCGTCGAACAATTGATTGTTGAAACGAAATTCCACCGGTGGACTTCTTCAAGCTGCAAAAACTTTGAACGTTACTCTCGTTCAAGAAATGAAACAGTTCAAAATTTTTGAACGTGACTCTCGTTCGAAGAATGAAACAGTTTTGTTTCGAGTGAAATTTGTTGAAACGAAATTCCACCGGTGGATTTCTTCGAGCTACAAAAACTTTGAACGTAACTCTCGTTCGAGAAATGAAATCGTAAATTATTTTATGATGAACAAACTTTGTCTGTCTAGAATCTCTCGTCGAACGATTGATTATTGAAACGAAATTCCATCGGTGGATTTCTTCGAGCTGCAAAAACTTTGAACGAAACTCTCGTTCGAGAAATGAAATCGTACATTATTTTATGATGAACAAATTTTGTCCGTCTAAAATCTCTCGTCGAACGATTGAGTGTTGAAACGAAATTCCATCGGTAGATTTCTTCGAGCTGCAAAAACTTTGAACGTAACTCTCGTTCGATGAATGAAACAGTTTTGTCTCGAGTGAAATTTGTTGGAACGAAATTCCACCGGTGGATTTCTTCGAGCTGCAAAAACTTTGAACGTAACTCTCGTTCGATGAATGAAACAATTTTGTCCCGAGTGAAATTTGTTGGAACGAAATTCCACCGGTGGATTTCTTCGAGCTACGAAAACTTTGAACGAAACTCTCGTTCGAAAAATGAAATCGTAAATTATTTTATGATGAACAAATTTTGTCCGTCTAAAATCTCTCGTCGAACGATTGAGTGTTGAAACGAAATTCCACCGGTAGATTTCTTCGAGCTGCAAAAACTTTGAACGTAACTCTCGTTCGATGAATGAAACAGTTTTGTCTCGAGTGAAATTTGTTGGAACGAAATCTCACCGGTGGATTTCTTCGAGCTACGAAAACTTTGAACGAAACTCTCGTCGAACGAGTCTCCAAACTTAAAGTTCCTCGTCATGCGCACTAGCTCCGTCGAGAAACAGTTTTGCCTCGAATGAAATTTGTTGAAACGAAATCTCACCGGTGGATTTCTTCGAGCTACAAAAACTTTGAACGAAACTCTCGTCGAACGAGTCTCCAAACTTAAAGTTCCTCGTCATGCGCACTAGCTCCGTCGAGAAAAAGTTTTGCCTCGAATGAAATTTGTTGAAACGAAATCTCACCGGTGGATTTCTTCGAGCTGCGGAAACTTTTGCAGCAGTGATGACTCACAGTTACGTGACGTATACGTGACGTAGCACGGGGGCAACAAAAATCGTGGAACGCAACTTTCAGCTGTCGCGAGAAGCTAGCGCAGACAATCAACGGGGCTCCACGTACCCCCATAGCACCCCCTGCACCCCTATATATAATATATATATATATATATATATATATATTATATATATATTTATAACCTCCGCGACGGCCTGCTCCTTCTGACTACTACGTTGTTCTTACTCTGGTCAAGGAGGTTTAGGATCGCGGGCGAGAAGCTTGCTGATTATATAGTTAATTTGGGGTCAGCTGAGTGAATACACGATTCTCATTGGACTAGAGCCGTTCGACGTCACGAAAATCCTAAAATCTACTGATTTCTGACGAAAATCGCGGTAGAAGGGGTAAAATTTTGATCAGATTCAATTCAGAGTTCTGAGAGCGAAGTCGATTGAGGTTAGATTGTACAATATTAAACCCACCCCATCCATAGATTTTGTAATTTCTTGAAAATACATAGTATATCTATGGTACGTTTCACACTGCATGTGTTATATGAAAGTTTGAGAAAACTCTACCAGATGGCGTTCATCTGCTTATTGTAATAAATTGATATAACATTTCGAAAGATGGCGCTCGCCAAGTTGTCACATCGGAATTGCATTATATTTCGAAAGATGGCGATTTTTACGTTACTCTGACGCAATTGCATTACCTTTCGATAGATGTCTCTGAATTTCATTGTCGAGTCATCGAAAAATACTGTGAGGCTCACATGCGTTTTTTCTCGTATCGTTAGATGTATTTTCACAATTCCAAGTAGTCACACGGGAGATGTATTGAAAAGAGGGGTAATAACGCGTATATAAGTGGAACAGTTGCCAATTAAATTCATTCGACAAGTTCTAACACAGTTATTCTTTCCAAAATATGGAACGTACCGGTGTAATTCAATTGTTAGGAACGTTCGTGTGTTTGATTAACGTGGGATGGCATTCGTCAGTGACGAATCGTGAGGCGGTATGGGACCTGCTAAAATCCATACGAAAAATTGTTATATACCCCGCATTCAGTTTCGCAGAATTGGCAGAAATGGAACAGATGTTTGAAGAATTGGAAAGGTTAATATCGTCGTCGTCGTCGTCGTCTTCGTCATCGCCAGTTCAATCGAGTCTCGATTCGAAACCCGGCCCTGATAATTTGTCAAAGTTGAACGTTTTCATCAATTTAAAATTTTTACATGTTTCGGGGGGAGCGAAGCATATCTTATCGTCCGGGATGTGTACGACGGACAAGGATTTCGAATCGAGCGGAAACCCGTACGACGTGAAGAACAAAAGTTCGCTCAGCGATACGTCGCACTTGATGGACCTGATCGTTAGATTACCCGACGCCGTTAGAGCCGTGGCGAGATTAGCGTTGGAAAAATCGATACGGGCGAGTGCCGTTCAATCGAATTCGCCGCAGGATATGTTGCAGACGCTATACCGTTGGCATGCTAGACCGAGGAAAATCGAGTTTATATCCTACAACGACGATACGCACATGTATTATCTGCATCTCGTGTCTACTTTGGACGAGCCGACTACTTGTTGCGAATCGTGTAATAGACCGTTCGATTTGAACGTCGAGGATGCCTTTCGTACCGAGAAATACCGGTGGGTGTGTGACGACACAGATAAACATTCATCGAATACAGATCGCGTCGTACAAATTTATCGTCCCACGTGGTCCGTATTGAAAGTTTTCAAATTAGGAAGTAAAATACGGGCTACTCTTGTGCGTTCCAATACGAAGATAATACGGAATGTCGATCTGGATGCGAAGGGAGTCTTTGCTGAAATGGTGGACAACGAAATGATCTCGTTGAAACGAATTCACGATTTCCTTGGGTGTTCGTTCGCGGGATGTGAATCGCGATGGACGACGGCAACGGCTCTGAGTAGTGCACACAACACGATGTGCGTGTTTCGTTCCATCGCGAAAATCGTCAGCGCGCGTTCTACCGTTTCCACGTGTTAGTTATCGATTCGGCGGTTTGTATGCGTTAGAGGGGGGCGACGAACGTTTACAGGAGGTCCGCAGTCGAAGACGGTGGTGCAGAAGAGATCGATCGAAAGAATTGGTTGATTATGGAAGAAGAGATGTCTTCATCTGACGAAGAATCCGATACGTCGTCAAGTCTATCGAATCGATCGACGTATTCAACCATGGGATCGGTGACAATGCTTGAAGTTGAATATCTTCTAAAAGTGCAGCTTCCATCCGATGCATTCGATTTCAGAGTTCTGGATTGGGTTCAGGTGCGAGATCAGTTCATTTTCACATTTCATTGGGACGGAATACTATTTTCCAAGTTTGTAAAATTGGCATCGCATACCGAGGCTGGCGACGTTTTACAACTACAAGTTTTCCGGAGAAGCGAGCTCCGGTATGCCATGAATCATTTTTTATACGAATTGGAGTGGGAATCCGTCGATCACGACGAAATAGCGACGAATGGGTACGAACTCCATGAAACGTACGTGCCGAACAAGGTAGATGGGATATTCGTTGGATCATCCACTCTTTCGTTTCTCGACGTCTGCACACCGGAAGAATAAAATTTTGAATTTATTTTTTTTATTTTATTATACGTTATTCCCCTTCCTATTCTACGATCATAAATTTCAAATTTGTCGAAAAAGTAAAAATATGGAGATTATCGCGCGTAGTAAAATATCGAAGGGACGTAAAATGATTTTGACAATTCTGCGTAGTTGTTGTACGTCGCAAAAACGCCTCGTATATCCGAACTGAATAAAATATTGTGACAAAGTACAAAAGTCCCGTACAGAATCCAAATCACTATCAGAAGCTCCATATCGGACTTATAATTGAGATTTAACCCATTAATAGCCAACGTGACCGTCATGAGATACGAATTTCACCCTTATAAACATTTCGAACAAATACGTTCACTAGCGAATATTTTACAGTTTCAATTTCCGAACGATAATAACGTTCAACAAGGGGAACGACTGATGCGTTGACGACCATCATTCTTTTCAAGCGATGGGTTATACAAGAAATTCTTAAACGTTGAAATCGTTCGATGAAAAGCTCGACCGACAAAGTTTGTTCCTCATAAAATATTTGTAGAAATAGGAACGACTGGTCCGTTGGCAACTCTATCTTTTCTATCGACGTGTAATAAAATTATGCATCGTTGAAGTCGTCGGATGATGAATTTTGTTCGGTAGTGGATATGTTCGATTCTATTTCGTACATGTAAAATACGTTCGGAACGAAAACGACCGCTACGTTAACGCCCACCACTCGCGAGCTTATAAATACAGCTGCGACACACACATGTCAATTCAGTTTCAGTCGACATGCCGTGCAAAACATGTGGTGGGTTAGACCACAGTCGCGCATCTTCGGCCAAATGTGCAAATCGAATATTGAAGCAAAAACATAGATTCAGCACGGTAAATACTTGTACCGAGACGTTCACGATAAAACGCGGTTTTCGTAAGTTTTGCCGACGTCCAGAGTTACGACAGCGAATCGAGGATGACGTTTTGGAAATTTCTCAACTGACCATCGAAGCATCGCTCTATGTCAGTTTTCATTATACGAAATTGTTACATCGAAACGAATTTCCGATCGAACAGTTTTCCATCAGTCACCTACAAGATTTCTACTACCATCTTCAGGGCAAACGACAAAAAAAAGAACGCGTTGCGTTGGACGAAGAATATTTCGCTATGCGGCCAGATAAAACGTTATTATACGACGGCCGATTACGATCCCACCTGATTAAGTCGTGTGCCAAGCAACACGAAACCAATATGAAAAATTGCATCACGGTCCATTTTTACGATCGACTCGTTCGATATTTCTATGAAAAATACAAGAAAGAGTGTGATCGAAAACGCTACGAATGGAAGACGATAGTTTACGACGAATTGTTCGCCTTCGTGCCACGTCACGTCGCCCATAGCCGAGAAGTTGCAGAATTTTTAAAAGGTTTCCATTTCGACTATCACAAAAAATTCATCAATATAGAAAATGACTGGTGGAGTTTGGTACCGATCACTTTCGAATTGGGACGATGGTTCGAAGAAAGAAAGTTGAAATCCTTCTCGGCGTTTCCTGTATTTTCGTCTGGTCGAAAACATTTACTTTATAACGCTATGGCTTTGAACGAATTATTGAGTAGTGTGAAATTGCTGCCGGACAAAACTACCGCTCCCGTGTTTAGGAATGAAACTCCAAAATATTGGTGGCAATATTTCGATCTATCTCACTCAGTTTACGGCAAATTCGACGATACAACTATGCACATCGAGCCCCACAAGCAGCGGACGTCTTTCGCTATGAGTTTTTCCACCAACGGAATCGATTGTTCCATCATGATGAATAGATATGGGCGATCCACAATTCAACAACCGCAGAAAAAGAAGCGAAAGAAGACCAACAAACAACCCGAGACTACAGTGGCTAGTTCAAGTTTCACCAAGTATTTGGGAATCGATCCGGGGGTCGTTAATTATATCGGCGCGTGCTATATCGATAAGGAAACTCGAACAGAAACCAATTACGTGTTAAAATCGGCCACGTTCAAGGAACATTTCTGAAAAGAACGTGCTCGACGACGTAAGCGGAAAAAAATGTCGGGAAACTTTGAAAAACGTCTACTTGAATATCGCGAAAATATAAACAGAGAGAAAAAAATAATTATTTCGCCGAAATGTGGTATTACTTTCAACTCTCATGTGGAGTACATTTTGTACAGACTGCATTTCTTATCGTCCAGTCGCGAAATTTACGCTACGCGGAAATATACACGCTTGGGTTGGGATTCGTACATTTCACGTCGTAAAGCAGAGGATAAGTTGGTAAATCAGTTATTGCCTGCCAAAGATGATGATTCCGTGTTGGTTTGTTTTGGTGACGGAACACTGGAAACAAATTTCAGTTACGGCAAAAATAAAAAACCCGCCGTCGAAATGCTCAAGCAGGCGTTTCATCGTCGACGTGACAAATGTCACGTTATATGTGTTGATGAATATTTGACCACTCAATCTTGCTCGAAATGTTTCGGTAAAATGCCGTTACCACCGAAACACACCACCATAAATAGAAACGATACGAAGCGACGACGATGTCACGATCATAGATTTCAAATTTGCCGAAAATGTAAAATCGTTTGGAATCGTGACGTTAATGCTGCGCGTAACATAATTTTGGTTGGTTTGGAGTCAATCGATTATCGTTGCAAAACGCCGGATGAATTTGTTCGTCTGGCGGAATTTCAAAATTATGTTTCGCATAAGGATGAAATTCGTATCTCATGACGGTCACGTTGGCCGTAAACGGGATAGCGTCGTACGTGGTGGTTAACACTCAGCGGGTGATCGTTTCATGTGTCGAACGAAACTAACTCAACACTTGCTTCGCGACCACGTTTATACGCTTCGTGTGCACGATGGGGTACCCGGCTCCCCCTAAGGCACCCTCGAAAAACGAGCAAGGGACATATCCGCCCCGAGCGGATATGAACCAACGGTCGCGGGTGCCTTATGGGGGACCGGGTACCCCATCGTGCGCACAAAGCGTATATGTTCGTCTGGTGTTTTGTAACGATTCCACGATTCCACGTGATTTTACATTTTCGAAAAATTTGAAATCTCTGATCGTGACGTGGTCGCTCCGTTCGGTGGGTATATTTCGTCGAGTTCATTGTCAACTTCGGTTGCTTCGCCCCATTCGGTATATTCTAAATCACTTCAACTCATTTACCGCCAACGTGACTGTCACGAGATACGAATTTCAAAATTATGTTTGCGCACTCGCATCACACACAAAAAAAAAAGATGTGATGAATATAATTTATATTTTAATTTATATTTAATTTTAGAATACAGTAAATTCATCAGTATCCCGCACTAACGTTAATCAACTATTTTTCGAAATAATTTACTTCTATAGGATAGATTTTGTTCTTCCATTCATAATTCAGACGCTTCCGTCGGATATGTCGAATCGGGACGACAGGTTCAACTGAAAAATGAATAAAACATTATAATCCGAACAATCTTCAAAACATTATATCACCTTTGATGATAACGTACGGAATTTCCGTCCATCTCACGATTCTCTTCCCAACAGGAGCGTCCAACACTTCCCGGTCCTTCGACAATTGAACTGAAATAGTTTTATTATTTCGATTTTATATGGGATGTGGATACTCACAAGCTGTCGGTGACATCTATATGAATGACTGCACGAGATTATCCTCGGACTGTATTATTTGTAGTAAGGCCGTGTGTGACGTTGAACGGGGCTAAGCTGTTAATCGAATGGATGTTTTTACATACATGACTCTCTTTTATATAGGTAATGATTTCATAATTGCACTTTGCACATGTAGAAACAGTTTCAAATATACAACGAATGTTTCTTGTTTTGTTATTTCAATTGGTGATACGATGTTAGCGTTTGTTGTTCGATGTACGCATACAACTAGTGTTACTATGAGTGGCTTCAAAAACGTATATAAGCGCCGTTGAACAGATACATAAGTCAGTTGTCTCCGATTATCCGTCATACAAAGATTTACAGTTCATACAAATTCACCAGCAATCATCCAGTTCTGTGGAAATTTTATATTTTGGTGAATTTTTCAACCCGTTAAATGAAGAATGGTCACCGTTCAGACATACTTTGAACGGCAGTATAGTCTACAAACTTAAAAAAACGAGGTTTTGGTCGTGGCGAGTTCCATGCGTCAGTGCGGAGAGTACACGATGTCCCATCGACATATTGGATAATCATAGGAGAGTTCATATCTGTCATACTTGGAGTTAGTACCAATTACACGTCTGTGGCTACTTTAAATTTTATTGAAATTTTCGATCCGCCTGGAGAAGATTGGATGAAGATATGTTGAACGAGCCCGAACACCGGTTGTACTGTGTACATAGATAGCAGGGTGAAGTTCATATCAGTTCAAGTTTCACCCGTTGTATGCGAGAACAGGATCGTAATACCCAAAGAACTTTTCATACTCATCGTTCCAGTCCAAATATTTGAAGTGATAGTAATGTCTACGGTATCTACAATTGCTTCTTTGAATTTTTCCATTACAACATCGTAGATAGTAGAAATTTTGTTTTTGATTGTATTTCGTGTAGGTACTTTAAAAAGTGGTCATCAAATTTCGAAATCCGTTGCTTTCAACAGTAGAAGATGTGGCTTTTTGATTCTGCACGTGTTCCATTGGATATATACTCTTCGTATCTTGCGCGAAATAGTGAATTCAAAAAAGTTGACAACTTGTTTCTCCCATTCAGTATGAACACAGTACTGCGTTACGTATAAAAGAGTTCCTGATTTTAGGACTGGAATCATATTTCTCTGCGACTGTTAAGGATGTCAATTTCCGATAAACTAAAGGTCTTCTCTTACTGGAAGTTGTATTTGCCGAGATAGTTGGCTTTCCAATTCTCAACATGCTGCTCTTGAATTCGCTCAGTCCCAGCCTGATGTTGGTTGATTTAGAGAGGTATTTTTAGCATCTCAAGCATTGAATAATATTCCTCGGTTGATAACACATTCACGATGAGAATGTTTTTCGCATTCGTACCTCGTTAGAGTAATAGATGGTGAAAGGTTATAAACTGAAAGGATACACGTAGTTTCCACCAACTTCTACTCTTGGTGATCTGCTATTCCACTAATTACTCTGGGTGTCAGGTTTAATAGACCAATAACTGGGCGTAAATCTTCGTACTTCGCATTAACGTTAAGCAATAATTCTTCGTAAAAGCTTCTCTCAAGTATATTTTCTGCCAATCCTCCAAAATACAGATTTGCTGTGGATATTATGTCCAATTCTCCCCTCCGTTCAGTATGAAACACGATAGAATTTTCAATATACAGCATTGAATCAATGATGTTTGAATTAGATTTCTTGTAACGTTTTCGTCATGCTTTGGGTTTATATTCTCTCGGTGACAATGAAAACATGGAAGCGTCATTCCCTGCTTACTAATAGAAAATTTATTGTAATCATCTTCTGTTAATGATGTTTTGTAAAAAGGTATATAATATGAAATAAAAATGTACTCTGTATAATTTTTTTTTTTGTGTGATACCGCCATGAGAATGAATACATCTGGTGTTTTGTAACGATAATCGATTAACTCAAGACCAATCAAAACGATCCACTCGAAACGAAAACGAATGTGGGCGAACGAAATTTCTCTACTGGATTTCTCACGATGTTTTGTAAAAATGTATATAATATGAAATAAAAATGTACTCTGTATAATTTTTTTCTGTGATACCGCCATGAGAATGAATACATCTGGTGTTTTGTAACGATAATCGATTAACTCAAGACCAATCAGAACGATCCACTCGAAACGAAAACGAATGTGGGCGAACGAAATTTCTCTACTGGATTTCTCACGGAACGATCTCGATTTAGTTATGGAAACTCGTCGTATAAATCAAAAACTAGTTCTATTTTCTAAACAAATTATACATCTTCTCATATAGTAATAAATAATTCGTTCGTCTGATGGAATTTCAAAATTATGTTCCGCATGACGGTTACGTTGGCTGTAGGTGGCCTATATAACCGCCGTTCAACAGACACAGAATTTAGTAGTCTCCGATTGAGCATACAAAACACATCAATTTATTATTATTCATCGAAAATGAACGCGATATACAACACTTTTCTGCGCGGTGTGTTAACAACCATATACAGTGCTGAAAAATTCACGAGTAAGTGTCCTGATGTGATGAAAAACATTGAAATGTTACAATTTCCATCAAAAAATTGGATGATTAATGGTCAATTTGTTTCGTTTTTGTTGGGAGAAAGTGCTTATTATAAAAATGTTGAAATTTACTATTTCGGCGAGCATTTCATCCCATCGAACGAAGATTGGATGCCACTCGGAGTCGAAGACGATTCATTCGTCGGTGTCGTCTACAAGCACAGGCACATGGAGTTTGTTTTGTGGCTAGAGGGATACGTTAGTCAGGTGTTCACGTCGTATGTTATGAAATGTTTTTTATTGTTGCGTCAGGGCCATTCGGCCCTTGCATTTTTGCCACATCGTTGTGAGATCATGGATTTTCGTTCGTCGATGAAACGTTCAAAGCGTCGTATAACGACTGTCAAAAGATCTCCATTAACACTACAAATGTTGTGCTACCTGCACATGTCATGAAGATGAAACGTTTGTTACGACGCGGAGGAATTCACGAAATTGTGATTGGTTCGTCAGAATAGTGTCGATCTGGGAAGGTATGTCATCTGTATAAACATTTAACTTGAATATCGGAAAGAAGAACGATTGATACGTTGACGATCATCTTTTTCTGACGACAAATCACCTAGAAAATTGTAACAAAACTAGATATCGTTAAAGTCGTCAGCCGATAAATTTTGTTCGTTAGTGGATATGTTTGATTCCGTTTTGTGCATGCAAAATACGTTCGGAACGAGGAACGACCGAAACGTTACCGCCCACCATCCTCGAGGGTATAAGTACGGCTGCGATACACACATGTCAATTCAGTTTCAGTCGAGATGCCGTGTAAAACATGTGGTGGTTTAGACCACAGTCGCGTTTCTTCGACCAAGTGTGCAAATCGAATATTGAAGCAAAAACATAGATTCAGCACAGTAGATACTTGTACCGAGACGTTCACGATAAAACGCGGTTTTCGTAAGTTTTGCCGAGATCCTGAGTTGCGACAACGAATCGAGGATGACGTTTTGGAAATTTCTCAACTGGCCATTGAAGCATCGCTCTACGTCAGTTTTCATTATACGAAATTGTTGCATCGAAACGAATTTCCGATCGGACAGTTTTCCATCAGTCACCTACAAGATTTCTACTACCACCTCCAGGGCAAACGACAGAAGAAAGAACGCGTTGCGTTAGACGAAGAATATTTCGCTATGCGGCCAGACAAAACGCTATTATACGACGGCAGATTACGAACATACCTGATTAATTCATGCGTCAAGCAACACGAAACCAATATGAAAAATTGTATCACGGTCCATTTTTACGATCGACTAGTCCGATATTTTTATGAAAAATACAAAAACGAATGTGATCGAAAACGCTACGAATGGAAGATGATAGTTTACGACGAATTGTTCGCATTCGTACCACGTCACATTGCCCATAGCCGAGAAGTTGCAGAATTTCTAGAAGATTTCCGATTCGACTATCATAAAAAATTTATTAATATCGAAAAGGACTGGTGGAGTTTAGTACCGATCACGTTCGAGTTGGGACGATGGTTCGAAGAGAGAAAGTTGAAATCCTTTTCGGCGTTTCCTATATTTTCGTCTGGCCGAAAACATTTGCTTTACAACGCTATGGCGTTGAAAGAATTATTGAGTACTGCAAAATTGCTACCGGACAAAACTATCGATTCTACATTTAGGACTGAAACTCCAAAATATTGGTGGCAATATTTCGATCTATCTCACTCAGTTTATGGCAAATTCGACGACACAACTATGCAGATCGAGCCCCACAAGCAGCGGACGTCATTCGCCATGAGTTTTTCCACCAACGGAATCGATTGTTCCATCATGATGAATAGATATGAGCGATCTACAATTCAACAATCGCAGAAGAAGAAACGAAAGAAGACCAACGTAAAATCGGAGACTACAGTGGCTAGTTCAAGTTTCACCAAGTATTTAGGAATCGATCCGGGAGTTGGTAATTATATCGGTGCGTGCTATATCGATAAGAAAACTCGAACAGAAACCAATTTCGTGTTAAAATCGGCCACGTTCAAGGAACATTTCTGTAAAGAACGTGTTCGACGACGTAAACGGAAAAAAATGTCGGGAAACTTTGATAAGCGCCTGCTTGAATATCGCGAAAGTACGAACAGAAAAAGAGGATTAATTATTTCGCCGAAATGTGGTACTACTTTCAACTCTCATGTGGAATACATTTTGTACAGATTGAATTTTTTATCGTCTAGTCGCGAAATTTACGCTACGCGGAAATATACGCGCTTGAGTTGGGACTCGTACATTTCACGGCGTGCAGCTGAGGATAAGATGGTAAATCAGTTATTGCCCGCCAAAGATGATGATGATTTCGTGTTGGTTTGTTTTGGAGATGGAACACTGGAAAAAAATTTCAGTTATGGCAGAAATAAAAAACCCGCCGTCGAAATGCTCAAACAAGCGTTTCATCGTCGACGCGATAAATGTCGCGTTATATGTGTAGATGAGTATCTGACTACACAATCTTGTTCGAAATGTTTCGGTAAAATGCCTTTGCCACCCAAAAACACGACCGTAAATAGAGACGATACGAAACAACGACGACGATGTCACGATCATAGATTTCAAATTTGCCGAAAATGTAAAATCGTTTGGAATCGTGACGTCAATGCTGCGCGTAACATCATTTTGGTTGGTCTCGGATTAATCGATTATCGTTGTAAAACGTCAGATGAATTTGTTCGTTTGACGGAATTTCAAAATTATGTCTTGCATAAGGGTGAAATTCGTATCTCATGACGGTCACGTTGGTCGTAAATGGGATATACAGGGGAACAAAACTGACATTATTTGTCGATCGTCGTGTCGACTCGATGTTCACATCATATATTTTGAAGTGTTTCCGGGTTGTGCGTGGAATCGACGTGACACCCCACCGAGTTGCGTTTTTACCGTTTCGTGATGAAATGATGGATTTGCGCGGTTTGGGTAGTCGCTGCAGGTGTATGGATGGTGACGAAGCGGTGTCGAGGGGAGTATCTGCGCCAACTCTACAAATATTATGTCTCGATCGTATTTTATAAATTAAATGGGAAAAATATTATCGAACGAATTGTTTTTTTTTTTTCACCTTTCTCCTCAATTACAGAAATATATAAACATAACAATCACAAGTACAAAAATGGATAGCGTACACAACGCGGAATCTGCGTGATGGATATTCTGTTGTTGTTATCGTACGTGCGCCCGAAAGAAGTCAATGTTAATCCCGGAGCACACTCGCAATCGGAAGTGATCGGATAATGAGTATGAACGTTCATGCGAGCAAGGGAACTCGACCCTCCGCTACATACCCCGTCCATTTGTTCGCCGTTGTCATTTATCAAGGCGGGAAAGAGCGAAACGCATTTCCAAAAAGCGTTAGAAAATTGAACGTCCGCGTGTAGTAGAGCGAATACCCCCTTGATGGTATTGCATTGCTTCTTCTGGCGAATAGAAGTTCCAGCATTATTATCGTCGTCGTCGTTCGCTGTATCATTTTCCTCGTTTCTCGGCACGCACAAGCGCGTATCCGAAGAACATTCGTAAAATCCATTATATGCACTGCTACACGAGTCGATACAATCTTGATTGTGAGTACAACGTACGGCATTACTAGCACAATCGGCAACGTTCGACTTGTAAACGAATCGTTGTAACGATTCAATTTTTGTCGTCACATCTACACGTAGAATTTTATTCGTTTCTATTTCTATATTCGCGATACGTCTATTCATTTCGGATATTCGTGGCAATATTATGAAATTACCGATAACGATGACGCTGACGACGACGACGATAATAATGATGATATTAGCGCGAACGAAGATCATAACTATCTCTTACGTCTACTCGACGTTATCGATATCTAAGAATTTATCGGCTTTGTTGTACATCATAATTTTCGATCTTTTGATGGCATATCCGACTATCGGATGAGCCGCACGGGGCTGACTCGTACGCATGTCAGACGAAGACGACGGTATCCTATTGTAATATTCACCGACTATATAATCGATATCGCTCTTGTTGTTCGTGAAACGATAACAACCGTTGCCGAATCGACCGGTGTTACCTTTCAGATAGTCGTCGTCGTATTGCAAAGTGGCGACGGAAACGTCGTTACTACGACAGAAATAAATCGATTTGTCAGGCGTGTGCGTCAATGAGCATTCGCTATGAGCGAACGGTACGAAAGTGAACGCATCGAAAGCACAAGGATCGGGTACTTTACGCGCCTGCGGATGACCGAACTTCTCTCTGAACGTCGGTTCTATCGCGTCGTCGGTTACGTTCAACAAAGCGATGTTCTTGAGATAGACGGTTTCTTCGTAGCTTTCGGACGAGTGCTCGGCGAACGTGGATTTTCTACACACGGGATGATTCGTGATCGGATCGCGATCGGGAAAAGTGCCCGAGATACAACGATCGCACGATAACTCGTCGATTATGTTTACGTATCGTGTGGGATCGCGCCAGTCGGGGCCGATCAATTTTCCTCCAGAGCAAGCGGTCGGCACGTCACAATCCGAATCCAACAGGATCTTTTGACTGATAATTTCCGGATATTTACACAAACAACTGATTTTGTAGCCGGCAGCTTCCGTGTGCGGTTTGACTAGTACGCGATCGCCCGTATTCGTGTTACAAGGATCCAATCGAATAACGCCGTTACCGGAAGCGATCGCGGAAGATGATCCAGACGACGACAACGACGACTCGTAAACTTTCGAAGCGTTGCTAAATACCGGAGTACAATAACCGAGATCGGCATTTTCGTGCACGTCATAGATTCTACTACCGGTCATGGCGCCCGTTTTCTTATCGATCGTGACAATTTTAATAGGTTCGTCGTAACGGACGCATTTCGCGTTCGGCTCGTTGCAATACGTACACGAATCCGCGTCGAACCTGGACGCCTTCAGAGAACAAGTTCTCAAAACGCTATCGCAATCCAAGCCGGTCAAATGTAACTTTTCGTTTGTTACGCCGTTACGATAGAGATTCGAGCGAATCGCTTCGTTGACCGGATAATACTTGAAATCTTTTTCTTTTTCTTTCAGCCACAGCGAATTGTCGGAGAACTTTTTCAGATTTCCGATCAACATCGTATTCGTGACGATAATGATGAATATTATACAACAGAAAAATACGGTCATCCTATCATATACATATATACGTGATAGTTCTTATGGAAGCGTGTCGAACAAAAATCGTACGTATAAGAACAGTCGAGAGACGCTAAGGAGAAAAGGGAACGATAATATGGATCGCGATTTGTTACCGATCACACGCAACGATCTCTATATGGGATATGTACGTGAACATTTTGGACCTCACGTATCTTTCGTTTTTTCTTATTGCATAATTTTATCTTCCATATTGATTTGTACGTTTTTTTGTTTGTATTCCACGTTCGAACTTTCGTCGCCACGACAATCGTAATCGTCGTCGTCGTCGTCGTCGTTATAAGACGATATTTGTTATTTTTCTTCACGTGCCGGACGAGATACACCGACCCCTTAGCTAAGCGGAGATACCTGTTCGAATCGTGTTGTTTTCTTTTCTTAATACGAACGACGGAATGGACACGTCAGCCAAAGGTTTGAACAAATTGAGACGTGTCGATCGAGGAGTAGCCGACGTGTCCGAAGGTTTAGCAGCCCTGAAACGTTTGCGAACGAACGAATTTAGCGTTGACGCTTTATCTCACGGAGCCGGTAGTCGCATCCCTGTCGACGTTATACAACCCATATCGCACGTATTACGTACGTTAATCGACGATGTCGAATTCGTCAGATTCACCGGTGGAAACATCGGCCAATCGTATCGGCCCCTATCGAAAACCGTCGTCGACATCGACGGGAACGCTCCGTTAGATAACATAGCACATCATTTACGACGCGGCGATTTGGATTATGTTATCGACCGTTATCGAAACGTACCCGTCGAAAATAGATCGTCGGTCGTCGACGGGCTCGTAAACGATTATTTGGATAAGGTCGAAGTGAAGGAGGTATTCAAAAAATTAGCTGTAGAAAATTTTCCCGATCACGAATTCGATCGGATAATGTCCGCTAACGAAGCATCGTTGAAAAACGTCCTGACCGGCAACGAAGACGTACTAAATCGTAAAATACGTACCGATCTACCGTACGGCGGTTTAGATCATCTTTACCGGACGAATAAGAAATTTCGTAAATTGATAAACAATCTACAATCGCTACCCCGAAAAAGCGGCGGAGGACGACGATATATCACCTTTAAGGGCGTCTTCGTCACGTTGACCGTCGGCGTCGGTCTTTACGCTTTGTTCAGTCACATCGTGGAGAACGCCAAACGAATGGCCGGCTGTTGGAGAATTTACACGACTCGTTCGGGTGAACTTGTAACGTGCAAACTGGTCCAATGCAGTTGTGCGCACGTCGAAGTGCAAGTGAAGAACACCTGTAACAATTTGCCACGCTCGTTCCATAATAGTATATGTAAAGGATGGCCGTCGGAAGTTATGGACGTCAAAGAGCCGGACCGGAGGCAATGTCGTCGTTGCGATATCAACGCACCGAAAAATTCGTTACAATATTTGCCGATCGAAGATATGATCGATCCCAAGGATATTTACGTGTGTAAAGATACGCCGAATATCGTCACGTTGCTGTCCGACATCATCACGGAATTACCGAAGCAAGTATGGGACGGAATGACGGACACGGTCGGTGTGCTACTATACGTTTTCGAATTCTGCTGCGTTTTCGTACTGGGCGGTATCTTTATAGCTATCTTGATGAAGCTTATCGACGTGTACGAAAAATTCGACGGTGGGAACGGGAACGATAAGAACGCTCACGCAGACTCGATAGCGGGAAATGACATCACGGGCAACCGTATAAAAGAGGCAGGATAATCGTACCAGAACATCAGTTAGTTCCTGCCTCTTGCTGTTGTTATAGTATTAGTGGTGGTAGTAGTAGTAGTAGTCATCGTGTTCCAACCCAGTCATCCTCACGGCTATTATCAGTACGTACAGATTCGTGTATAATTTCCGATTCGTTTCGCCGACGAACGAAGATGTACGGTAAAAATTTGGAAGAGGACGGAGATATCATCGATAGATCGCCGTCACCACGCTCGAATAAACCCGAAATGTCGTGTCCACCACCTTGTCCGAATAAGAATCATAATCATCATATACCTACGATACTACAGAAGAGACGCGAGAACGGAGTCGACGATAACAACGACACGGTACCGAAGTGTCGGAGCGGTAATCCGTTCGCCGACGTGCTCGATAGTCAATTGTTCGATATCGATTCGCCGGAATCTCTGTCACCTACTTCGCCGCCGGCATTTTCACCTTCGCAACGGACCCCGTCGACTTCGACAACTAACAAGAAACCATCGCCGAGTAACGTGGTTATCGACTCGGACCCCGACGAGGAGGATGTTATCGTCCAGGACATTATCGTCGACAGATCGCCGTCACCACGTTCGTATAAACCCACGATGTCGTGCCCACCACCTCGTCCGAACAAGAATCGCCATATACCTACGATACTACAGAAGAGACGTGGGACCGGAGTCGACGATAAAAAGGAAGTGGTATCGAAGTGTTGGCTCGTTCAGTTATTCGCAGACGTGCCCGAAAGCCAACCGTACGATATCGAGTCGCCAGAATATATGTCACCCGGTAACGATGGATTTGGTTCGGCCAAAGATGATTTTGTTATCGGCGGTGGCGGCGGCGGCGGTGGTGGCGGTGGTGGTGTTGTCGTTTCTGTATCGGGTATTACCGATAAAAAACGGTCCGATAATAACGTTCGGCGGTCGGACGAGAATAAAAGAGAACGCACCGACGGTATAGTGGATTCTTACATGGAGCGGAATCAATCGATCGCCGTGAAATATTCCTACATCGACAAAGAACAAGCGAAATTGTGCGTGGAGAAAATATGTGGGAGTCGTACCATCGGGAACGTTGCGGCCAACGTGAAATCTGTAAAGCTGCCGATGATGACGAAATATCACGTCGGTGATACGGCCGATTTCGATAGAAATAACGAGAAACACATATCTAGCTATTTGAAAATGTTCTTTTTCACGTTGTACGATCGTAACTCACAATTGTGCGTGGACGCTTCGTTCGACCCATTGCCAGAAAACGTGATCGCCGGCATAACTAAAAAATTACGAGTAGCGTTTCCGATATCGAGAGATCGTAGCGATATGAAGTCGTCCAACACGAAAGCGTTGTCGTTCGATATAAACAATTTCGGTTACGGTTGCGTCGTTTTGGCGTCGCTATCGTCGCGCTCCACTTCCAATCAGAAGGAAGAATTCAGTTTCGATCTGATAAATCGTGCCGGTCCCATCACGACGAACATCCAAACTATCATGCGAGAGGGTTGTAGACAAATAATGAATCTCCGTGAAACGTGGCGCGCGACGTTGGACGCTTTAGACGCTGCCGACCACGACAACTACCAGCGTTCGCTGTCGGCGAGTGGAAAGTTTCCGCGAGTGGTGGCACTCAACGAAAAATCTATAAACGATGTACAATTGGTGAGAATCGCGAGACATTCGTCGTTCGACACCTTTATAAGTTCGCGTGATGAAATTACCGGAAGCGCGTTATATCTGCAGCCCACGACCGGTTTTACGAAAAGTGCGAACGCGTTCGGCTGTTTCGCGGTACAAGACGTGGAAGAACAATCGTATTTGACCAGTTGCGACCTGGAGGATTTGCGAGACGAACAAATTTACGTATCCGCTGTGAATTTCAAGCTATGCTGGACGGAAACTAACAATTGTTATCTGAAGGGGTACGTTCGCTGGGGATTCAAAGTACCATCTAATTAGCAGGCACAACCATCGCCACCGCCGCCGGAGCCCCGTCAACATGAATAACGACGACGACGACGACGACGACGAAAAACTTAATATTATATAGCTTTGTTCATTGTATAATAAAAATTATTTTTTAATCGTTTATTTCAATGTTCGATTTCCCGTTCGTACACGATTCTCTCCCGTTCGACGTTTTTTTCTCTCTCTCTCGTACAAAGAGAAAATTGTCGTTCTCGTCTACACATAAGATGTCGTCTTCGCACGTGAACGAAAACAAAATCTTACCCCGTTCGTCGCCTCGTCGTAATAACGATAAAAACTACTACTACGATGACAATTTCGGCGGCGGCGGCGGCAGTGATGGACACGGCGGTGACCGAAATCTACGAGAAAATCTTAAATCTTTAGCTCCGTCTGCAAACGACGTACCGTTCGATAAATACGTCGACATATTAGAGACGTACTACACTGATGCGTCCAATTTATTCTCGCATCAATACGTATGGTATATGAACTTTATTCAACCCAACGTGTATACTATGATTCTGGAGTCGGATCGTTTGAAAAAAGTGTACGCCAAAAAAACCAAACAAATTAACGACAACGTGCCCATCACATCTCTTTCGATATACGAACATTTACTCTCTCACGATCGCTACGCCACCCTCGAAGTGGCTGATGATATCAGAACGTTGACGAAAATGATAAAGTCCATTCCGATCGGTAGCGGCGAATTAACGACGTCGCCATCAACTGAATTTTGTCCAAATGTCGATTCAACACGGCGGCGATAACGTCGTCGTCGTCATCGTCGTCGTCATCGTCAAAATATAAGGATTATAATACGAAACGAAACGCCCCTCTTATCGCCAAACAGTCGAAACATATCAATAAACATTGCAATCGCGATCGAAACAATAGGAATAATATCGAAATTATTCGAAAACTTGCACGAGCATTAGAAAAAGATATCGAATACCTTTCGACCGGCGTCAATAACAACAACAACAACAACAAGACGAATATCGAAACACACCAATCCACGATCGCCCATGACGACGTCGTCCGGAGAGCACGTTTACGATATTCACAAATCGATTATTTTCTACAATTCAACGTAATCCTAACCGACCCACGAATGTACATATCGAAGATATCGAAGAATAAAAAATTCAAATTGCGAACGAAAATGTTACACGACGAACTTGTCGGCGACTGTATATCGTTTTGGAAATTGAGGGTAACCACGACGACGACGACAACGGCGACGACAACGACGACCAGAATCGTATCGTGATCCACGATTACGGACAGATGTTACCGATCAACGACAATCCGTCGCACGAATGGTACAGATCGAGCTCGCAATGTAAACACGATAAGGGTTTCACCTATCCCTACGAACAGAAACGATGCAGCGACGAAATGATTCACATATCGAAATATTGTATCGTATGCGGTCGTCGTGTACTGTGATTGAATAATTTAGCGAAAAAATGGTTGGATTATACAAGTAGGAATAGTTTAAAAAATACAATAATTTTTTCTTGTATTATTGTTTCAATTATACAAATTGAATTCCATTATGTGTTATATTTTGAAATCTCGTCAATCTTTACACTACCGTATCTCATGATGGTCACGTTGGTCGTTAATGGGATAATAGCTATTCAAACTATTTTTACATGTACTCGACCATCAATAAATATATCTGATTGTACTATCTCGACGAACGGAAGTCGAAAAGTACTATAAATGGAAAGAGCCCATAACGGGCAGCATCATTTACGATTCAACAGAGCGTGAGATTACATCCGGTGTGTGCGAGATGAATAGTATACATGAATTGAACGGGGAAAGTTCCCAATACTATTACGATTCAACGTTCGATGGGCAAATGCTCGTAGGAAATCAACTACAACAGCAGTCTCAGCAGCAGCAGCAGCAGCAACAACAAATACTGAATCTACAACTTATCGAGGTAAGTTATATTATTTCGTATGCGACTTTTTGTCGTTATTTTACACATATTTTGTCGTAGAAGTTTGGCGCAGTATTGGCGTCGGACGAGCTGAGCAGTATGTTACCCGACCAGTCGCAGCCACAGGTACAACAAGGAACTTCGTCGATTGAGACTGAAATGGTGTTTCCGAAACCACCAGAAACCATAGTACCTCTGTCGCAGCCATCCACGTCGTCGTCACGTCGATCGCTCAAACGACCTAGCCCTGAAGAAATATCGTCGCCAAGGACGTCTCGTCCGGTAGGGAAGATACAACAGGAGGTGGCTGTAAAAAAAGTTAGAATAGATTCGCCACCACAACCGTCGCCGTCGATATATGAATCAGACGCCGAATCCATCCGGTCCGTCGCAGCTACACAGAAATCATCGTCGTCGTCGTTGTCATCGGTGGTGAATTATCAACAAACGTTCAGAGACAAGTACGAAGTGTTCCGTTCGAGATTCGCACAGCTGTCAGAAATCAAGCAGAAATCGATGAACAAGATAATTCGTCGGTCCGGTAGTGTCGTTCTCACATTCGCTCTCGTCGAATATGGGGAAATTTATCAACCATCGGCAAATCTGCGAGAAATATACGACAGCATATTCAAACACAAAGAGGATGCCAATAACACCGTCTCCCACGAATTGCTACGACTGATACGTATGACGTGTGCGGAAGCGGAACACGCTGGCTGTGTTTGCCGTAGATGGACAGAAAGGAGATCGACATCGTTGACGACGACGACGACGACAACGACGATGAAAACGGCGCAAACGCAGACTACGGAAGAACCAAACGTAAGCCAACAGATACAGCCTCCACAATCGATTCAGAGAATGCATAACACACCACATTGCAATCGTATTCCGAAAATTAACTATTTCGCTGTATCGTTCACCCAGAATTTAGCACATGAAATAACCGTACCGCTGATGAGAAGCTATTTTTACAATAATCCAGACGGCACCGCCACCAACTCTATGAATATAAATATATTGTTACAGTTGACAAATTCCGCTACCGAAGAAATTTCATCAGCCCTTATCGAAGAAACGTTATCGTTCAAGTTCCCAGTAATCATGGAAAAGTATTTTTCGCTATTGAGGCGATCCAGGAACGAATATATATCGGCGAATCATCTGGACGATGTGAAGAGATATCAAGTGACGGTCCAAATTAACGTGTTAGTAAGTAAATTGGAGAAAATTCTGAAACAATTGAAAGACGAATCGCGTACGATCCCGAACGGGCAAGAGGCTGCCGGAAGCTATGTCCAAGACGTGTGTGGAGAATTTTTCAAAACGGTTCCCAATATTTTAAACGATGTCGAAAAAACCGACCAGGAAAATGCACGTGTCTTGAAGTCTGCGTGGAGGAATAAATTATTGGAATTACACAGAAGACATTTTCCCGAAGAATTAAATGGAACGGGTGTCGTCGAATATCTATACAATTGTCTGCTTCGTGGTGATCACAATCGTGAGGCCATCACCAAAGAGGCCGATGTGATGTGTTCGATCGCCACGAACGAGACCGTTGGCAACACACACAACGTCTTGCGTCCCGTAACACATGCGATGATAATGGAAAATTTGCGAAAAACGATGAATAATTGACTTTTGTATCTTAAAATTATAAATAAAATTATTAAAAAAATAGGGCTTTTTATCCATTCTAGCTCGAATTTGACAACCCCTCGTACAATCGGTGGACGTTTTGAAATCCGTATAATTACAGTAAACTTCGAACGGCGTGCTTCTTGTGATTTGAACGTCGAGACTTGTACGATAGATCGTAGTATGTTCTGCATCTTACGCGAAACTACACATAGTTCGAGAAATAAATGCGTTAATTCGTACATCGTGTCGCTCGACAGGCGTTCGAGGTTCAAGGACGATCGATCCTAATATATCTAACTAAATCGATGGCACGCGTGACTTCTACGAAATAATACGCAGTTGAAATTCTCGGTATTCCGCGTGATACGATGAATATATACGAGGCGGCCTGGAGCGCTTTTTCATATCCGTAGCACGTGTCGTGTTTGACGGACAAATTTTACCTAATTGTGAGTTTCTAGTCTGAGTGCAAATCATCCAGGTAATACATGTTTTGCTATTTCGTTCGTTCGTTGTCGATATTCATAGTGTAAACGTTAACAACCCCTTCGAACATTACGTTCATGTAAATCTTTGTTATAGAACTACGAAGCAATTTCATCTTTACCGATTGTACAAATTCTCTCTCATAAAATGACCGATAATTCGCCACCTGCATCCTCGCAAGAGCAATGACGATCGCACTCACCACACGACTCGTCTGCGGAAACAGAATTTGTACAAGAGTCAGCAACAAGTTCAACCTCGAAGTCGTCTCGATCGCCTCTCGATCCTCTCGAACTACCGCAGCATAGTCGTCAGATGCCCATGTCTGTAATGCAACCACCGTCGCCGTCGTCACCACCACCACCGACGGAACCGACATCGGCGGTAACGCAACGACAGGGGACTAGGAAACGTACGCTTACGTCGATGCCATCGATATGCGAATCGAACGTGGAATCTACGAGCTCCGCTGCCGCGGTATCAGCATATAGTACTGCATCGTCTGTGATGGATCACAAACGACTTCTCAAAGATAGTTACGAAATTTTCCGTCCTACATTTTTACAGCTGCCGCAAGCCGATCAGAAAGCGACGAGTGAAATAATTCGCCGTTCGGGTAGTATAATACTAACGTTCGCCCTACTCGAATACGGTAGAATTCATCGGCCGTCAACATCTCTGAAAATACTATACGACGACATATTCGGCAGCATATACGACGACGACGACGACGCTGGCAACACCGTTCCAGTCGAATTGCTATCGATAATTCGTAAGGTGTGCGCGGAAGCATCTCACGCCGGTTGCGTTTGCCGAAAGTGGAAAAGAAAAAGGTCGGTGTCTCCCGCCGTATCGTCGGTAATAGCGGCGGCAAGTGAACCGAGTACTAGTCAATATATACCACAGCATCCGTCCAAGAGGCCACGTCGTTCGCTCGAAACGAAATCGCCTCCTCCCAAAATTAATTATTTCGCCGTACCGTTAGCGAGAAATTATGCTCGGGAATTGACCGTTCCACTGATCCGTAATTATTTCTACGACAATCCAGACGGCGGAGATAGCGGTGACACTACGAACACGAATATATTTTTACGATTGACAAATTTGGCGATGAACGAAATTTCGTCTGCCATTTTTGACGAAACCCTATCGTTCGATTTCGAATCGATCGTACGTCGATATTTTCTAGAGATGAAACGGTTCCGAAACGAATTCATACAGACGCGAGACCTCGACGATGCGAGAAAATATCAAATCACGATTCAGATCAACGTGTTAGTCAATAAGCTCGAAAAGAAATTGAAACTAGTCAAAGACGAATCTGACGAGATTCCTAGTCAACGAGAAACTATCACGAAGTACGTCGACGATGTATGCGGACAATTCTACAGAACCGTCCCGAACGTATTGAATAACTTGGACAAAATGTACGAGGAAAATGTACGAACGTTGAGGTCTGTGTGGCGAAATCGTTTGTTAGAAATACACGGCAGCTATTTTCCAGAAGAAACGGGCGAAATCAACGTCGTCAAATATTTATACGATTGTTTGTTGCGTGGAGATCATAATCACGACGCGATCACGAAAGAGGCCGACGTGATGAGTACAATTGCCACGGACGACGAGACGGAGAACGATGATACGCAAACTATGCTCAGCACTCTGGCCCATTCGATGATTATGAGAAAATTGAAGGATTTTTCCACAGGGGAATAATCAATTGTAGTGGTGTCGTCGGATGATCGTTATGATGATGATTATGATGATGATGATGATGATGATGATGAATTCAATAAAACAAATTAAAATGTAAAATTCTTTTTATTTTTCCACCTCACTTATTGGCACAGTTCTCGTTATTGTGACATTTCGAATTACATAAAATCTTATTCCTAACACAAGCGCACAATTTCGTTCCGCACTTTTGTCGACACCAACACCGTACGAATCCTTGTCCCGTACCGTAAGATTGAGCGATGGCCACCGAGCGCAAAGATATTTTCTTGTCGGGCACTTCGCTCGCATCGATTAATTTCCGCTCACAAACGCCAAATTGGGAACGGCAATACAATTGCTTCAGTATACCGTTACGCGTACCCAATTGATACAGTCCGTCGGCGGCGTTTCTTCGTAGTACCACGGCCAACACGGCGCGAGCGTCACATTTCGCACGATCGCACGGTTATACGAACCGTCGCACCCACCTCGACGGTAGGATTCAATCTGTCCGAGGTTTTCTTCATTACGATCGCCTGTCGTTCCAAACATGTTTCCGAATTCTCACGCTCACCGACGATTCGTTTCGTTTTCGCACACAACGAACACAATTTAAGCGTCACGTATGTCGCGAGAGCAACGTCGTCGCTGTCGTCGCTATTAGCAGGCCCCGGCGACGATAACGCGCTACCTTGTACGCAAGAGACGTGCATCGAACATTTACACCGGTCACACTTATCCGTTGGCGTAAACACTTTTGCTAATACCGAACACTTTTCGTTCGATGCAGCCGTCGACGACGTGGACGGCTCGTTTGTCGTGTCGTCGTCGTCGTCGTTATCGCTTCCTCGCTCGGCGTTGTCGTTGACGTTGTCATCATCATCATCATCATCATGATCGAAATCTTCACGATCGCGCGGATCTTTCTCGGTAGCAACCGCGATATGATCGCCGCGAGCAACGTAACTTCCGCCGAATTGTGACGACGCGATAACGTTTTCTAATTCTTCTTCCGTGCAAAGGGTACGTGACAATTCTCGCGGAATGGGAATCGACGACAGTCCCATCTTCACCGGACACCCGAACATCGCTTCGTACGGAGACCTACCGATACCGGCGTGGTACGATCTGTTCTTCATCAATTGTACGAACATCAAACCGTCGCTCCATCTCGTCGTTCCGTTGTCGGCCATCCAAATGCTTATCATGTTCTCCACGTCTTGATTGGCACGCTCCACGCTACCCTGACTGGCGCTATGTCTAGGTTTACCGTGAACTATTCGGAATCCGGGGAATATAACGGTCAAATGTTCGATAATGCTGTTGCAGAATTCTCGACCGTTGTCGGATTGTAGAATATTGGGAGCGCCGAACAACGTGAAAATTTGCAATAGATTATAAGCCACTTCTTGGCCGCGTTTCGATTCTAACGCTCTCAGAATCACGAACTTCGTCAAATGATCCTGGTACACCATGATGAACTTGTATTTACGATCTTTGGACGATTGTAGATCGATCAAATCGACTTGGCATCTGCTGTTGAACTCCGAGAACAGTAGCGGTCTTACAACGATATTTTTCTTTTCGCGCTTTAGCTTTTGCTGACAATTTTCACAGACGCTAATGAAATCCTTCACGTCCGATTGCGTGATATTTTTGTAACGACGCGACAATTCCTTGTAGGTACGAACTCGTCCTCTATGTCCCAACGATACGTGCGCGTCGTAGATGACGTCGAACAACTCGTCGTGATGCACGTAAAAGAGTATATTCGTCAAACACGCGGCAGACGAATCGATCGGTTTACTTTTCTTTTTCGACGACGACGACGCGCCTACCGGCTTGATCAGTTTATCGATACCGTTAACGCGCAACACGTCGAATTGTCTCGTCAACCAATAATATCTAGGTGTTTTTTTAACGTTCGATTTTCGCAGTTTTCGAATCTCTTCGATTAAAGACAAATACTTTTCTTGCGATAAAGATACCGTGTTTGTTCGGACACTTTTTTCTTCCAATAAATCGTAGAATCTTTGCTTCATAACATCCTTATTTCTATCTGGCTTATCAACGATTTTTTCCCGTTTCGACGATGACATTTCGTGTGACAAACGAGCGGAATAAATTGGGGATATATATATGAGAGAGAGAGAGAGAGAGAGAGAGAGAGAGAGAGAGAGAGAGAGAGAGAGAGAGAGAATGAAACGACGACGGACGGAACGGTTCGACACGTACACGTTCGCACTTACAATAATATATCGTCGTCGATCATCAAGGCTACGAGACCGTCCATTTTCAACGGAGCGGGTAGGAAATTATCGACCGGACCGAGTACGGTACGTTTATCGGCAATTTTCAAGATTACGTTCAAATCGATATCGACCGTGACGTTTTGTAGAATTTGCAACATCTGATTTTCCGTTTGCCACACTTTCGCTATCGTATTATTACTACGAATAAACTTTTGGGCGTATTTCAAGCTTTCGGTTAACGTTTCGCTGGCACGCTGAGGCTTGTTTTTCATGATAGATAGAATCTCGTCACTCCCCTTCGCTCCGGAATCTATTATGGCTCTGCACACGTCGTCGTCGACGTTATCGGTAACGAAAAAAGAATTCGAATCCGCGTCCGCGTCGTCGTCGTCGTCGTCACCGTTGGAACGTTCGAAAGCCATATCGTTGGCGTATTGCATAAAATCGTAGGCCGTCATACTGTCGTACAATTGGACTAAACACAACAGTACGTGATTGAAAATATCGACAGTCTTACTTTTCGTCCGTTTCCTTTTGTTACCCTTCGTATCGACGTCGTCACCATCGTCGTCGTCGTCGTCGTCGTCGTCGTCGTCATAGTAAACGTTAGCGAGATATACGTATTTGAACACGCGACCCCATTTCGGATGGCGTTCGAACGACGTAATATTCTTTCCGATCTTATCGTGTAAACGGAGAGCGTGCGTCTGCGAAAATTCTATTCTCGTTTTGCCAAAGTAAACGTACATGTTAAGGTGACAATTTATACGCAACAACACTTCCAACGAAACGGCCTCGCTTACGATAACCGTTACGGTGGTGGTATCACCGTCGTTGTCCATGTTCATCGATTTGTATCGTCCCGAGTGTACGCGCACACATCGTCCGTTGACCAGCACTATACTATCGGAGGTGTGTATGCTATAATAACAAATGACGGGGTCTCGCTTGAATATTAATACGACGCGAAACCTGTTCAGATCGTCGACGAGTCCGGGAAAAATTTCGTATGGAATCCCGATTTGATCGATCGTCATGTCGGACGTCGCCGGTAGCACGGTACACCGAAAAGTAAAATGATATCGACCGGGCGAAGCTTCCTGCTTCACGAAACTTCTACGTCCTTGTGTTTGCTCTCTCACCGACTTGTTGAGCAAATCGCAATTCTTCACGGTCTTCTCCAATTTCAGCATGTCCGCAGCGTCGATGTGATCGATCGGTGTTTTTGACGTTTCAATTTTATAGATACGATTGACGAGAGTGAAATACGGCTCGGTCAGTTGTTTCCATTGAGGCGTCACCCAGATGCGTCGCTTGCCGTAACGATATCGACACTTTATAATGGCCGGACCCAGCGATTTGATGAACGTCAATAGTTTGTAGAGACGCTTCTCGTTCCGTCGAAATACATCTCGGCAATTCGAACAACTGTTTGCGTGCGATTTCATCCGCTTACGGGCGTTATTCACCGAACTGTTGCTGTTATTCAACGATCGCAAAATTTTCGCCAACGCCCGAAATTCGTCCCATTCTAACAGGTTCCGGTCGGGACCCGTTTTCAACACACGCGTATCGTTCGTTTCGTCAATTTCCATGTTGTTCTCCAATTCGATCACGTTGTCCACGATTTCGTACGAATCCAAAGGTTGTCTGTTTCTTCGACGTAGCGGCGTCTTAGCCGGTGTTGACGATAACGACGAGGACGACGGTAGTAACGACATCGTCACGTCGAGCGTTACGGGAAAAAAAAAAGTATCAATCCAGAAACACGTCGTTGCAGAGTGAAATACTCGATTGAATAAAAAAAAACTTAAACTTCAATATCGTTTATTACAATTCATAATTTGTGTGGTCGTGAGTGGGGGTGGGGTGTGGAGGTGGCCGAAGAGGCGGTTCGTACAAATGAACGCGTGTTACTGTTCGGCGTGAATAGTCCATTTGAAATAATCTCTATCGGTAACTAACGAAAATTTCGAACGTCGGATCGAAAACCACTCTCGGACAAACGGATACGAAGTGGCATCTAATACGAAAATATTCCGAGCTCTTTTCGTGGTAATCGATCCCTGCAACCATTTCAAAAACGAATTCATATATCTGATTATCGAAATATTCTCGATGGCTAACGATTTCTCTATCGTATCTTTTCCGATAGTCCTCTGCCTTTGTTGGGGATTCATACACGCCAACAACACGTAACACGTCGAATATTTCACAAACATTTCGGTAATAACGTTGTTATTGATGGTTTCCATAGTCGAACAACCGTCGATTATTATCAAGCCTTTTACAGACTTCGGAGAATTCACATACAATTCGTGCATAACATGATACGTAGCAGGGTAATAGTTATCGACTATCGAATTGTAATTGAACGACGGCCACGGTGAGAATTCGTCATCGCTATAAGTTTTCTTCAATTGCTGGAAAAGAGAAGAGCTATCCATGATGGCAGACACACAGATACCGACCGCTCACTAACACGACTACTCGACATACGAAATTTCTCTGCTGGAAATCTCACGGAACGACTTCAATTCAGTTATAGACATCGACGCGATAAATGTTACGTTATATGTGTAGACGAGTATCCCACCACTCAATCTTGCTCGAAATGTTTATAAGGGTGAAATTCGTATCTCATGGCGGTCACGTGTTGGCGGTGAACGGGTTAAATAAAACGCTATTCACGATATAAGAGATGGCAGAAACGCATACACCGCTCACCACTCAACAATCACGACAGCGTACCATTCTCTATCGTATAAACGTTGAAACTGACAGCCGCTGTATCAAACACACCGAGCAAAACATCGGGAGGAAATGTGAATGTAAAGTCCGAGTGATACGTGACGAATCGGTTGGTGTCGATCCGTCTTCTCACTCGTCCCCTTCGTGCTCAACGACCACCAAGTCGTTACCCGCCGCCGCCGCGTTGTCTCATATGAAATACATCAACCTATTGAACGGCAACTATTCTCTCGTATCTTTCGTCGATTTCGTCAAGTATCTCACCCTATATCGGAAGCGACCGTTGCGAATGACGTACGTCAAGAAAATTTTAACGACTATAGTAACGTATCTGAAAAATACCGACCAGTTGGACGCTTACTTGTCATCGGACGATCGACAACGTCTTTTCGACCGGTTCGGTATGCTTTCATACAAACATCTCGAATACGAAGTTCAAAAAGATCTCCACGTCCTATCGAAAAATCACCAACGTCGTATCTTGTCGCTGAACAAACAACGTCAATTGGTATTCTCTGACGATTCCGTCAAACGAATGTTATCTTGGTGTGTCGAAACGCTGAAGAATCATCGTCAAAAGTGGCGGCAGCAGCAGCAGCAGCAGCAGCAGCAACAGCGACAACGACAACGAGCTACCGATCCATCAGACAACTTTTTATTTTCGTCTTCCATTTCGTCGCTCACACCAAACGACGATTCACCGATGAAATCTCCGTCGCGTGCGATCGCGAAACTATACATAGCCGATATCGTTTTCAGCACGTTATTCGTATTGTCATATTTTACGGGAGCTCGTATGATAGCTTCCCTGTATAGTCTGAGCCGGAACGAATACGAAGAGTTACTGAATAAAGGTCAGATAGATGCGATAGGAAAACGTGATGTAGTTTTTACGATTTTCCTCGTGTCCGACATACGCAAAAAGTATCACGATTTATTTCATTTGATCCTCGACATACATACGTTTCGATCGTTTATATCGTCTGTTATTCGGAAAAGATCGTCCACATTGGGTACGATGGCACGCGTCAAGGCGTTGGTTTTTGGGTGAAATATTTTCCAAGTACGGTGTGAAACATGCATCACGAGCGATCGGACATAAAAGTATCAAAACAACGATGAGATACGTTCAACTTTCGACTCACGATGACGACGTACACGACAAATTGGATGAAACATTTCAACACGTCTTGGAATGACTTCATTTGGCGGGATCGATGCTGCCATCTGTCGGTGTATGATATGAACTGATTTGATTGGGAGCGGTGATCGTCTTGGCGACACCTATCGGGAAAACAATATATCGAATGTCTACCATAGATGTCTCACAGAGTTCACGGAAAATACTAAATCTATGGATGGGGTGGGTTTAATATTGTACAATCTAACCTCAATCGACTTCGCTCTCAGAACTCTGAATGGAATCTGATCAAAATTTTACCCCTTCTACCGTGATTTTCGTCAGAAATCAGTAGATTTTAGGATTTTTGTGACGTCAATTGGCTCTAGTCCAATGAGAATCGAGTATTCACTCAGCTGACCCCAAATTAACTATATAATCAGAGAGCTCCACGCGCGCGAACATAAACCTCCTTGACCAGAGTAAGAACAACGTAGTAGTAAGAAGGAGCAGGCCGTCGCGGAGGTTATGAATATATATATATATATACAGGGGTGCAGGGGGTGCTGCGTTCCACGATTTTCGTTGCCCCCGTGCTACGTCACGTAACTGTGAGTCATCACTGCTGCAAAAGTTTTCGCAGCTCGAAGAAATCCACCGGTGAGATTTCGTTTCAACAAATTTCATTCGAGACAAAACTGTTTCTCGATGGAGTTAATGCGCATGACGAGGAACTTTAAGTTTGGAGATTCGTTCCACGAGAGATTCTAGCGGACAAAGTTTGTTGGTCAGAAAATATTTTACGATTTCATTTTGCGAACGAGAGTTTCGTTCAAAGTTTTTGTAGCTGGAAAAAATCCACCGGTGAGATTTCGTTTCAACAAATTTCACTCGAGACAAAACTGTTTCTCGATGGAACTAGTGCGCATGACGAGAAACTTTAAGTTTGGAGATTTGTTCGACGAGAGATTCTAGCGGACAAAGTTTGTTCATCAGAAAATATTTTACGATTTCATTTTGCGAACGAGAGTTTCGTTCAAAGATTTCGCAGCTCGAAAAAATCCACCGGTGAGATTTCGTTTCAACAAATTTCATTCGAGACAAAACTTTTTCATTCATCGAACGAGAATTAGGTTCAAAGTTCTTGTAGCTCGAAGAAATCCATCGGTGGAATTTCGTTTCAATAACGAATCGTTCGACGATAGATTCTAGACGGACAAAGTGTGTTCATCAGAAAATATTTTAAGATTTTATTTTGCGAACCCCACCGGTGAGATTTCGTTTCAACAAATTTCATTCGAGACAAAACTGTTTCTCGATGGAGGTAGTGCGCATGACGAGGAACTTATAAGTTTGGAGATTCGTTCGACGAAAGATTCTAGGTGGACAACGTTAGTTCATCAAAAAATATTTTACGATTTCATTTTGCGAACGAGAGTTTCGTTCAAAGTTTTTGTAGCTCGAAGAAATCCACCGGTGGAATTTCGTTTCAACAACCAATCGTTCGACGAGAGATTCTAGATGGACAAAGTTTGTTCATCAGAAAATATTTTACAATTCCATTTTGCGAATGAGAGTTACATTCAAAGTCGCTGAGAAATGAATTCGACAAATTTCATCCACCAGCGAATATTTTGTAGTTTTGAATTCTGAAAGACAATAACGTTCAACAGAGAAACGACTAATTCATTGACCACGACTATTCGTTACGAGCGATGGGTAATGTAGCAAAATTCTGAATCGTTGAAGTCGTTAAATGAGAATTTTGACCGACGACAAAGTTTGTTCATCATAAAATATTTTACAATCCCAATCCTCGATCGAGAGTAACGTTTAGACATATGAATGGTTGATACGTTAACAATCTTCCGTTTCAAACGATGAGCGTTTCAACAAAATTAGAAATCCTGAGTTGGCTGGTGAACAATCTAATTGACGAAATTTCTTCACGAGAAAATGGTTTACAATTTCATTTTTCAATCGAGAGTAACGTTCAAACATAGGAACGATTGAAATGTTGACGAAGAAATCCACCGGTGAGATTTCGTTTCAACAAATTTCATTCGAGACGAAACTGTTTTATTCTTCGAACGAGAATTACGTTCAAAGTTTTTGTAGCTCGAAGAATTGCATCGGTGGAATTTCGTTTCAACAACGAATCGTTCGACGAGAGATTCAAGGCGGACAGAGTTTGTTTATCAGAAAATATTTTACGATTTCATTTCTCGCACGATCGTTGGCGTTATGCGCGATAAACGTGGAGGGGCGGTATGAGATCATCTTCGTACTATATAATCGCAATCACACCAATATTTAGATACCAGTATTCCGATCTCGGTCGTTCCAACGTCAGCAATTCGTTCGAGATGTAGTGCGGTATTCGAACTATGAATCTGCACGATGACACGGAGACATCTGAATACAACGACGATATTTGTGACTTCGAAAAACTATTACGATATGACAACACGATCGTCGATGCCGACTACCAAGAGATATGTTTGAATTTCGACAATTTTAACAACGTCGATGGTATTGTCGACGGGAAGCCATCAGATGAATTGTCAGAAGTGCAACAAGAACGACCGATGTGGCAACGAGGTCAGTCCGGAGAAGCGCTCGTCAAATAAGATTTACGGGTGCAACCTAAAGTAGACGATAACCCCGTAAATGACGAATATATATTAGTGCGACAACCGTCTAGCGATGATGGCCACAACGATGAACACATCAAACAAGTTCGTAGGAATATCTTGGCAGCTCGTACCGAAGCGATAGATAACGAAACGAAAAAAAAGAAGAGGAGAAAGAACAAGAAGGAACAGTTCGATGACAAACGAATATTATCGTCGTACGACCGATCCGTAAAAAACAAATATTATTATTACATCGCGCACGAGAATAACCACGAATACAAGGTCGTTTTGGATGCATTCGTAAAATGTGTGAACGCGAAAGACTCCGACAGTGCTACTTGTGAGAAAATTTGTGCGAACGAGACCGAACCGACACTCTTCGTACGAAGCGTTTACCGCGTACCTGTTTGTTATTTGATGCTACCGTATATAGTAATAGTCGAAGACGAAAGTAAACTCAGGGAAATCGGAAACATTCAGAAACAACGGGTCGACAGGATATCGTTTTCTAAAATCGAGCTGTTGGATGTGAGAGAAGACACGTATCGACATAGTATGGACGTTCGCACCAACGGTACGATTGACGGCATCGATACGAAAACTGCTCGATTCGTAGGTGATGCCGGCATGAAATTTATCGATAAATTGTCGAAAATTGATAATTGTTTGATGAGGAAATTATACGGGTATAGGGATTACGAAGAATCAAGTGGCGAATCGCGAGAATTATATATTCTGCGATATTTATTGAATCGGAAAGGAACGTTCGATATAAACGGAAATGGCGCTTTCCTATTTTATAGTGCGAAAATATTATTCCGACAACCGGATTTTGGAACGATCGTTGAACCGTTATTTTCGGACGTTCCGTTGAGTGGAAAACTCGCGATCGAGCCAAACGTAGGAATGATAGTGAAAAACGATAAGATTCTCACGTGCGTAGATATATTGAAATTAGTCGATCACGAGCGTATCGAAGTAATCGATGATGACACACAATTGCGAATCACTCGACTGCTGAGCGAATTCTTATGGGCGCGTGTTTGTGTTATCGACGGCGTTCATAATGGTATTGCGAAATGTATACGTGGCAAGAAGAATTCAATGAAGGTCCTTCGATGCAAGAATGCTGTAACGCCTATTTTTATGGGAGACGAATTTGTGGCAAGAACATCGATCAAATGTGAAGATATTACGGTCAAATACGATGAAGTTCGATTGTGGGTGCACAAGAATGATAATTGGAATAAGAAATATTTGAGTAACATTGGTGTGAACGCTGATAGGATGAAAAACACGCACTCGATGTTGTATTCAAGACGTAGCTCACAATATTTGATGTTTTCGTGTAATGTTGAGATTATCAAAAATCAAGGTGTATTATTTCTGATTAAAAGAATTATTATATTTTAACGATTTGTTTTTTTTTTTGCCGAATACGATGCTTCGAGAGGTATGATTCTTGCCAAGCTCGAATCCGACAACCCAATATATTTGGTTGACGTTTTGATGCTTGCTGCTGACTCGAATCCGATAACTCAACATATTTTGAATATCGCGAAAGGCTATGGCAGAAATAAAAAACCTGCCATAGAGCTGCTTGTACATGCGTTCTATCGCCGACGCGATAAATGACACGTTGCTCGAAATGTTTCGCTAAAATGCCGTTACCACCAAAACACACCACTACCACCATCATAAATAGAAATGATACGATCGTAGATTTCAAATTTGCCGAAAATGTAAAATCACTTGGAATCGTGACGTTAATGTCGCGAATAACATAATTTCGGTTGGTCTCTAGTTGATCGATTATCGCTGCAAAACGCCAAATGAATTTGTTTGTTTGGCGGAATTTAAAAATTATGTTTCCTATGAGAGTGAAATTTGTATCTTATGGCCGTTACGTTGGGGTACGTGAGTTACGTGAAATGAATCGCAATATTTTCTGACATTTTTTATTCGAATTACATATGAAATACATTTTATAAATCGTACGAAAAATTCTTTTCATTAGCACTCGTAACATTTCCGTTTTAGAATTCGCATTATTTGGAAATGTGTTAATGTTCGCAATATATTATCGATTTTGGGAATTTCGTTCGTTATTATACCAATCATGTCGTCGCTTTGTGTCGCGAGTATATTTTGATTGCTACAACCTCGGAGTATGTACTGGAAAAACCGATGAATCGGGTGAAGCTCGTCTTCGCTGCCAAAATGTCTAATATAAATCTCTCTCATCGTCTTCCTCCATGCTGTCTTCAATGCGCCGATTATTTCGAGCTTTTCTCTCTTCCGATCATGCATAATCGGTAATAGTATTTGCGTAAATTTTTCCACCACCTCTTTGGTATAATTATCAATCGATTCGGATTGACGCGCGTTATAGATAATCGGGTACGCTCGGATCGCATCCTCGATCGCCCACATCAACAAGTTCATATGAACAAGCATCTTTAATTTTTCCACTTCCACGTTATACTTCTCGAAAATTATCTCCAAATTGTTTTTCGTTAAATCTACGTACCTTTTCAATATCCAATGAAACTCAACGGGACGATCATTTGCGTTCATATCGGCATGAATCGATTTCATATTCAAATTAGTGAGTTCGATAATTATATTTTTCTTCGACACACCACGGATGATTGATAGTTCACGACAAAACATCTCGGTTATTAGCGATGCGGTAATGGGTTAGCCATAGTTTATCGTGAACGGTAATTTCATTTCGATCGCTTCGGGTGACATTTGGTTTATACACCGTCGATTTGATTTCGTCGTTCGATGTTCCGAACGAATTTTCGGCGATTTCGATGAGGACGATTGAGGTAATTGTGGTTGCGGTAATGACAATGGTGAAACTTTCATGATATGTTGTTCGTCGCAAGTCATTTCCGATTTTCGTTTTCTCGATATTTCACTACGATGTTCCGATGTACCTCGTAAATCGACACTCGATGGATAGCTGGTACGTAGCGAGTGTAGTTTGGGTTCCGATATGGAATTGGGCGGTATGGTTACGCTCTCCTGTTCAACAGCGAGATTTGCGGTGATTTCGGGTACCATATCAGCAACGGAACGTTCGATATCATCTTGTATCATATCGATTATTACTGCGTCGATCGTTGTTCCGTTTCTCGCTACCAACGTATCAATTTCTTCTAACTCTTCCGTTCTCGATTCTGGTTCGTTGTCAGGTTCGTTTCCATTACCAGAAAGTGAATTTAATGACGGCGATTTTTCTTTCACACACGACGATTGTTTTTCTATCGAATGTGACCTGTTGGTAGTTATTTCGTCGTTTGCGATCGACGTGCTACTTCCCTTCCCCTTTTCTGTTTTCGATTCTGGGTCTGGGTCGCCGTCCGCTTCGTTTTCATCGCCAGAAATAGAAATTGACGGTGGAGACTGATCGTTAACGCGAGACGATTGCTCGACTATCACGTCGGTCGATATTCCATTGTTCCGGACCGATGTGCTGTGTTCTTCTCCATTTTCCGTTTCCGATTCTGATTCTTCGTCCGTTGTGTCATCATCAGAAGAAATTGTATGTAACGATGGCGATTTTTCATTGACGTAAGATGTTTTTTGTTTAGCTGTCAAATATGACACGTTGGTCGTTCTGCCACCGGTCGTGATCGATGAACTGTTTCTTTTATTTTTTCTTCTCTCCGATTCTGACTCGTCGTCCGTACCATTCTCATCGCAAGATATCGAATCTAACGATGGGGATTTCTCGTTAACGTATGATGATTTTTCGTCAATCGAGCGCGACCTATAACGAACTGTGAGATTCTTCGATCGTTCGCGTTCTTGTGATGACACAATGAAATTTTTACCACTAACATACGACATTTGGATAAGTCGTATGCACCCGTATTAGATAACACGCTGACTTGAATGGAATGTCCTTATTCTACATGTTATCGGGCTTTATATACATTCGAATCCCCTCCGTACAACGAATCGATGACTGTCATGAGATACGAATTTCACCCTCATGCAAAACACAATTTTGAAATTGAGCGATTCCAACGTACACGTTCATCGCAAAAACATCATAATCATGTGTTTGTGGTATCTGTGTGGTGGCGACGGTGTCTCTGGAAACGCCGCCACTACAATTCACAATGGAAGTAATTTGTTTTCTATCCCTATGTCACGGCCGTTCTTATACGACGATCCGAAAACCAAAATAACGTTCAACTTTGCGGATAAACGGTCGGTCTTTTCGTGTGACTCGAGATGTGTATGGAACATTTATAAAATAATAGTTGTAAACGATATTTTCATTTCCTCTCCATTTATATCATAGTAGCGAATATGTTTTGCACTGTTTTGATATATTCCTCTTCCTGTCCCGTTCAGTTAGTTATAGACCTCAACAATTTACAATATTTCTGGTACTGCTGGTTGTATCATCGAAATCGGTTCAAAATATTGATTGAACCATTTCCGTCTCCACTTGGAGGGTGCTTAGTGAATGATGACATTATCAACATCTACCTCATCTATAATGTCCTCTTCAATAATGTCTGAATTTATTTGAACATTTTGAATGTTGTGTAAGTAAATGCGTCTAATATTGGTACAAGAGTACAGAGACGTACTGCTTTCTTTTTTGGCACACTAGCAAACGACCTACATCTCAAGATGTGTAAGAGCTCTAATATTGGTACCTGGTATTCTACGGGTAGGTCACATTCGAAAGAAAAACAATGGTCGTGTTTGAACGAAAAATCGCCGTCATTGAATTCAATTTCCGGTAATGGAAAAGAAAACGACGACGAACCAGAATCGAGAACGGGGGAATTAGAAGAAATCGATACGTAGGTAGCGAAAAACGGAACAACGACCGACACAGTAATATTATATCAAGACGCAAAATCTATCAGTTCCGATACGAACTATGAATGTGATTCATTGTGAATAATAAACGAGACTTTAGGTTCTACTGCTTTCATTTTTATCTGAAGTCGGGCTCAAACGACCCATGTACTTGGCGAATAATCGTTACTTGCGTATACTTGCCATGTCGTGTGAGTGGGTTACTTGTACAATTATTTGTCAGTCGTTGGTTTTCCATTTGTGATCGGTAAAAATGGTCCGAGTCAAAGCGATCGCGATTATTCGTACACTTGCCAATTACATACTTGTCTATACTTCTCGACGCATAGATCATTGTCCGTGGTGAACTTCAAACAGACTTCCAAGAATGATTACAAGGTGGATTTCTTTTCAACAAATTTCACCCGAGGTAAAACTGTTTCATTCTTCGAACGAGAGCTACGTTCAAACTTTTTGTAGCTCGAAGAAATCCAGCGAGGGAACTTCGTCTCAACAAATTTCATTCGAGACAAAACTGTTTCATTGAGACAAAACTGTTTCATTGAGACAAAACTGTTTCATTGAGACAAAACTGTTTCATTCATCGAACGAGAGTTACGTTCAAAGTTTTTACAGTTCGAAGAAATCCACCATTGGGAAGGAGAAAAAAATACATAATAGCTGAAATCGTTTACTTCATATTCGATCGAATAACAGAGAATTTTCGGGATTGTTTTCAATATGCCCATATGCAACTGTCGCATTCAGGAGATGCTGGGTGGTGGCTCCTCGATCCCAATAGCTGCCTGGGGTGGACTGGTGGGATGTGTATTTAACGAATTGAACTTCTCGAACTCGTCGACGAGATAATCCATCTCATCTGCCAGACGTCTAGCGTTCGCTTCGTGGTCAATATTTAGAAAGTTGGATGAGGATGAGGATGAGGATATAGTTATTCTAATAGATGCTGAAGACGACGCATTCATAGTTCTGTTAATTTTTTTGCTAAACCTGTATATCTGCTGAAAAAATAATGAACAAGTTTTTCAATTATACTTCTTGATGTTTTTTATGTCAATACCAAATTTTATAGCCTGCCTTAATATTATTGGTGTTTCCACTATTATCATAAGATGCAAACCCAGATAATTGGAGTTCACTCAGATGCATAAGCAGACATGTGCAAGGCTCAGCTGCAAAAGCAGACATGTGTCATTTTTTAAACAAATTTTCTTGTTAATAATAAATCAGATATTTCTGAATAAAACTCTAATATCATTAAAACCATTATAGCAAATTTTTATCAAAATTTCGAGTTGATTGATCGAGTTATAAGCTCTAGGCAGGTTTTTTGCGTTTTACTCAAAAATGGTTATAAGTGTTGTCATAATTTCAAATTAAGTTCGCTGGAAATAATCAATTATCAAAATATAGGACACATGCAAATACTGAATATCGAAATCGACCAATCTCCTTTTCATCATGAGTATATTGAATCATCACCTATACAATTGAAACTAATAAACGGCGGCACATAATTTTGAAATGCCACTAGACGAACAAATTCAAATGGCGTTTTGCAACGATATTCGATTAACTCCAGACAAACCCAAGTTACGGGAATCTCGTTGGATAGTTGGCCCGGCTAATAACGTATCGTTTAAACTGACTCCGGTAATGCTTTTCGCAGATCCATCAAATACTACGCGAAGCTTTGTAGTAGTACAGGAATTTTTGGAGATAAATAAAAATGTTTTGTTGTTTTGTTTGAATCTTCATTCAAACTATCGGACACAATTTCCATATGTTCGAGATCTGTGCCCAAAGAATAGAAGTCATTTTTGAATGGCAATTGCACTACATAACGTCCGTGTTTATCGCATTTATGCGTTTTTGCAAAATGAGTTTCAGATACCATCTCATTTCTTGTTCGGTTTACTTTTGTGTTTTGGTATTTTTCGAGCTCTCAGAATTTTAACAATTGAGTTCTAAGTTGGTTTATTGCAAGATTACACATGAAATGTCTAGCATTGGATGCCGTACATTCATAGAACCCCAAGCACCTAAGTGCGTTTGCTACAAAACAGGATTATTTTTCCCTAATTTTATTCTACCTTCTCAAGCGAAGTCCAAAAATAGTTGTGCTCCAAATAAAATGTCGATTGGGCTAGATAAACTAATTTGAGGTAAATTTTGCGTAATTCTTGGTAGCACAAGATGTAAATAATAATAATTTTATTTTGGATAGTAGACTTCAGCGGACAGCTAATCTTGGAAAATCTTGTCTTTCGGATGGATTCTGCGACACAATAGCTCGACTTGATGCCAACCATTACAGGTGACATTTTCAGTTCAAACCTCAAGTCTGTCCTGAAAATGCCACCTGTAATGGTTGGCGAAACGTCGGTATCAAGTCGAGCTATTGTGACACGGAATCCATCCGGGACAAGATTTTTCAATAATTTTATTTTTGGCACCTGGTTAACATTTTGATTATATGAAAGAACAACTTTATACCACTTTTATTAATAATAACGTGAAAACGTAACTATAGTTTCAACACCGAAGTGCCATTATCAAACAATTAGAAAAGTATGAAGAAATGAATGAAACAGTTTAAGTGTAAATAGAGTAGAGTAAAGTAGGGTTGGGATCGAGGGATCAACGGAAATTACAAAAACAGGTAGATCTTATGAAAGTATAGTATTTCATTAGTTCCTTCAAAATTTTCTAATTGTTTGATAATGGCATTTCGGTATTGAAACTATAGTTACGTTTTCACGTAAAGTGGTATTCAAACAGAGTAATTATTCTTTCATATAATCAAAATGATAAATTACCATAAAGTAACGGCTTCCATCATCGATTTTTTGGTTAACATTTATAAAATCAAAGACATACGATAAAAATGTATTACTGTACAATTGGGCAGTAAATAAAAATCATATTCACATTGTGTTACGTGGTTATTAAACAATCATAATAAAAATAATCCACTTATTTGATTTTTGTTTCAACACAAGTAATAAAAATGTCTTACCTTACGGTATACACACAACACTGTAGGTAGTGTACGAATAACATAAAAACATAATGTATGTCTGACTTTATATACTTTTTGAAACTTGAAATTTGAAAGTGAACACCCATGACATTTAGCTGCAATAAAGTACAATCTTTACTCCAAATTGGGGCTTAGTATCAATAAAGTACAGTTGTTAAAAAGTGCAATTTTATTAAGGTCATACAGTACTATATATAAGAATGAAAATCTTTCCAGACATCACATACAAGATACCAGGTGAGTACACACATACTTAAATCACTCGTAAATTTTGCTGCCCTTGCTGCAGATTGTTATGATTGTAACTGTTAATTATAAAATGTTAATATTCTAAATGAGAAAACCTTTTCATTTATAAATATCTCAAAATATGCCAGTAGACCCGGCCGATTTTAATATTATTTTCCAGTTTGCCTGAAACATACCAAATGGAACAAGATATAATGAACGACGAACAATTAATAGAATGTGTGAGGAGATATAAGATTCTATATGATTCATCGATCACCAAATGCATGGATAACGATACAAAAAATCATATATGGAGAGAAATCGGAGTAGAGATGAGAACACAAGGTAATAAAATTTTTTAATACAATTATGTAGAATATACGTCGCCGGTACAACGTTATCGGCATTTTTTGGTGTTGCTTGAATTCGTTTGTTGTAAATTCGAAATTTTTGGGATAAAATACTAAACGTGTTTTCAACAACTCTTCTGATACGACAATGGTGGTAGCTGTAAACACATTCTGGAACATTCAAATCCTGACGTGGATATGGTAGCCTCCGACTATCATATATGGCACGTCAACATTTGTATTGGGCCAAATTTTATTTGGTGATACTTGCAGTGTTCCTCGTTGCAGTCTTTTGTCTAGTGAAGAATTTGCAAAAATTCCGCCATCGCTGTTTTGCCATATTCTTCGACGTTAACAACCTATAAATTGTAATTAGCGTTTACGAGAGCCATCAAAACAATTGAAAACGATTTTTTATAATCGAAACACAACGATCCAATGTTCCCATGCAGTTGGGAAAGTTCCAAGTTATGTTGAAATTTTTAGCAATTACTAGTAGTGTTTGAGCTATCGAATCGCTGCATATGATTCTGCATGATTCATGTATAATCTTTTACAATGTGCTGTGCCCATTTTGTGGAAATTGTTGTTTTTATTCTATTATCAAACTACTTTTTTAGGTCAACTCTGTAAGATTAGATGGAAGAATATTAGAGACGTTTTTAGAAGATATTTGAAAAAAAAATACAAAAAGTGGACAAAGTGGTAAAATACAAAAAAAGTACAAATACGCTGATCGGTTAAATTTTTTGAAGGACCATATTGACAGAAGAGAGACAAAAACTAACGTAGGATTTGACAATACCAAACAAGAGGCTGAAAAAATAGTGCACCAAAAAGGAAGTAATTCCAGTGATGAAATAGAACATGATATAGCTGTCCCAAGCCAAGAGACAGAGGAATATCGGAATGGAGAAATACAAAAAAACTAAGAATTGCAAAGAACGTTTGTCTGCTCCTAAACAAAGACCTGAGAAATGCACTAATGAAAGGAAAGTGACAAATTCTCAGTCTACTGTGCGAGCTACTATCACAACAAAAGTAAACGCTGTTGATAGCTTTTTAATTTTTTTAACACCAGTTTTAAATTCGATGTCACCTTTACTTTTCCATTTTGCGAAAGCAGAAATATTTGCGATTGTACAAAAATACGAGTTAAAATCATTTCACTAACAAAACGGCAATATACCAACCATGAATGATGATAATACAAGCTCTTTTAACTTTCCGGATTTGTATGATTGTTTCCGCAATTTTAAATAAAGTATATCTTAGAAAAAATGCTCTAGTTTTATTAGTAAATAGCAAATGAAGTGATAACTTAAGGATTGGGGCATTTGAAAACGTTAGTATACAAGACTCCTGTTCGAAACCTGGAAGATCGAATCCCTTAATTATTTCATGTAGGGTTTTATTCAAAATATCCCAGAAATGTTTCATCGGATCCGAGAATCAATGCGTTACCGTACAAACGTGTGTATAATGACCGAAGGGGGTCATTTCGAACATCTCATATGATCTCTATTAGTTTTTAATTCGAGAATTTAGTTGTTACATTATTTCAAGTGTAATTTAAATAGCATATCGTCGCTTAAGATGTAATACCTCTCAACCCACACTTTATGCCAAAACAACATTTTGGCTTCATTGGACTCATGGGATGTATGTTTATGTACGTGCAGACAGCTGTTTGAAAAGTTTTGGAAAATGACTTGGGATCAGCGCAAAGTTTTTGTGGTTAATAATGTAACACTCTCAAGTGTCAAAAGGAGATATACAAAAAACCAAAATTCATCAAGAAATTGTTCAATATTTTATAGTTTACCAATAGACGGTCTAAAGGTGAATATTTGCAAGAAATTGTTTCTGTTTACCCTAAGTCTAGGAGAATTTCAAATGAGCTCCTGGATTAAATCTGCTGAACATAGCATGCACAATTCGAAAGATTACAATAATATAGAAAATAGAGCTGCTCACCTAAGAGAAAAGAAAAATGGAGATAAGGAATTTTTAAAGCAGTTTTTTGATGAATTGCCTACACTGCCATCTCATTATTGCCGCCAAACATCATCTAGATTGTATTTGTATCAAACAGTGCCTTCCAAAACAGCTTTATATAATGAGTATGTTTCAAAATGTAAGACTGAAAAGAAAAATTGTATGAGTCGAAAAACTTTTGATGACTTGTTCGTAGAGAAAAACCTTGCTATTTATCAGCCTAAAAAAGATAGATGCGATCTTTGCTGCCAGTATGATGTCGGAAATTTAGAAGAAGAGCTTTTTACGAGACACATTGCTAAAAAAGATAGAGCAAGGCAAGAAAAAGCGAAAGACATCGATTTAGCCGGAAATGAAGAGGCCGTGGTACCGATGATAGACTTACAAGCTGTAAAAGTATGTCCCAGTTTAAACGCAAATGCTTTGTACTATAAAACAAAATTATGCTGTCACAATTTTACAATTATGAACATAAAAACGAAACACGTAATGTGTTATTGGTTCAGTGGGGTAGACAGTGATCTCTCAGCTTCAACGTTCGCTTCATTGGTGGTTGACTATATTTCAAGATTTACGGACAACAGCTTAACAATTTTAATCTATAGTGATGGGTACACCTATCAAAATAGAAATAATATAATGGCCAATGCTCTTCTTTTCATATCTGTTGCCAGGAATCAAACTATTACTAGTACAGAAGTACTTAGAACGTGGGCACACACAAATGCAGTGCGATTCTGTTCACAACAGAATTGAAGCTAAAATAAAAGAAACCAGAGAGATTTTTCTTCCTTCTGCGCATTTGTACATTAGTCGACAGGCTCGAAGGAATCCCTTTCCGTACTGTACCGAATGGGTAAATTATGACTTTTTTCGAGATTTCTCTCAAAAAGGATATCAGATGTATGGGAGCATTAGACCAGGAAAGAAAAATGTAACAGATATTCGAGCCATTAAATATTCTCCTGATGAAAAAATCTTGTTTAAACTCAACTTTGACGATTCTTGGACAGAGCTACCGCAGCGGCGACGTCGAAAAGAAGTTTGTCGTGATTGGCCACAACTGAATCCAGAAAATAAGAAAATAAAAGCCCAAAAATTCAAGCACCTACAGGAGCTTAAATCAGTTATTCCTGCCGATTGTCACCACTTGTATGATAACTTAAGCCATATCTAGTTGTATTATATCAAACGTTTAGTTTTCTTTTGTATTTCTCATATTATTAAAAAATAAAGTTACAGTCAAGCCACACTTTGTTCTTATTTTTGTAGAATCAATAGCTCGTAACCCACCTGGAATATCTAAATGGGGTTTCATATATTTTTATTTATTTCAGAAATATGCGTAATTAAATTTTAGTCCTATATCCATGTTTCATTGGTTGAAATAGATTACAGGTTCAAGTGTAGTTAGTTTTTTTGCTCTCCTGCACAAACAACCATATGTGGGTTACGAGCTATTGCATCTTAAACGACGATATCTGCCAATTCTGCATTTGTGTACATTTCCATTTTACTGAAATTCTTATTATTGCACATACTAAAAATCTGTATTTTTTCTTATTGAAGTATCAACTCCAGCGAATACTCATCCAACGTGCCATACAAGGATGGGTATGCTAGGATATTAATGGTGACCAGCAAGCTTGAGAGATAAAATAAAATAAATTAAATAGAGTTTTATTTACAAACAATCAATGTGTATTGTTCTTTGAATAAATATTTTGTGATAACGTTCAACAGCAACAAGCAGCTGAAATCGTTCTTCTTACGACCCGTTCTCGACCCTGTGTAGCGTTCAGCTCTTTGTCGACAGATTGGTACATCATCTATAACATAGGGAAAATTTGTTTGAATATGTGAAAGTATATTACTAAGAAATAATTAGTTAGAATTTATTGAAATAAAAAAACGAGTTAATGTATGCAAATGCTAAAATCGAAATTCAAAAAATTGATTACTGATTAGTTATAATATACAAAATGTTCCATCTCAGACGGATCACCCAGTATATTTCTTGTCCATAGTAAGTGGAAAAATCTCTTGAAACACGTCGAATGATTTTGTTTGGGACATCTCTTGACGTATATTTGAGGATTGAACGAGTAATCCCCTAATAGGGGGCACTTCAACCCCTCAAAATTGAACACGGAGAGGAATTGAATGATACGTCATTTGAAAGGTCTTGGAAGCCTCTTCAGAACGGTGTATGAAAAACGCAAATTTAATGAACCGTTTTCGTCAAAAATTAATTTTGCTGTTCGAATGCACCACCTTGAATATTTTGGTTATTTGTACAATGTATAAGCTCATTTTTATTAAGCATTTTTTACAAATTTAAGCAATCTTCAAAAAATCACATTCGTAAAAAATTGAATTGTGTTGTCATGCTTCAATGAAAAAAATTAGATCTGTGTTTTTAGGTCAAATGTTCAAATTGTCATCCAATAATGATCGGCATTCAAATTGCCCTGGATGAAAAAGGTACCAATGATACGGTTTTCAACAATCCCTGCTCAAACATTAATCTTTTTGAGGGTATTGCGTGTGTTCTTCTCTCATCCAGTGAGAATTTTTGTAGACTAGTAGCGACAAATTTACACTCACCAGAAAACATAACGTTTTCGTTATCTAACATGTCCATCATTCGCCCATAAAAATAAGTTCTCCTATCAAAATCGTCTTCCATAAGTCCTTGAGTAGATATCCTTTTTGTATGGATGCATTTTATTTTCTTTCGATGTTTACTATTGATGTATGGCTAACATTGAATGCATGGGTTATATCTGTAATTCGAATGGGGTTGAATATGGGGTCGCATTTTTAAGTGTGAATTCATAATACTTCGGAAGTTGGAGAATAAAACTCGGTCTTGTTGGTGGATGGATTGACCTGCGTTTCAATTAAGGCCAGTATGTCTGCAGGTCGTATATGTTTTTAAATTTTACACAAAACTTTTAACATTTAATTTAAAAATGCTGACAAATTGTTTCACCACATTGTGGCTAGAATAGTGGGAATGTGTTCACAAAATTGTTAACGAGCGGTGAATTATGTGTGTCGATTGAATTATATAATGTTAATGATGAACCCGCTGTAGATTTTCCCGAAGAACAAGAAGAAGTAGATAATTCTTTTTTAGAGGAAGATGCCTCGGAACAAATTTCGAACTTATGAATTTAACAAATAATCAAAGTGAACTACCATACATAATATTTCCAGAGTATAATTTAAAATTCTTACTGGATATCGGTAGCACAAAATCATTCGTTAATCCTGAAATCGCAAAAAAATTCTTCGATAATTTAATCAAAAAAAGACCCATTCCAAATTTCTACCGCTCGTGGCACTTCAATAGAAAAGTACAGTACTCTCATAAAATGTTCGAAACTATTTAAGATAGAAAATCCTTCTTTAAAATTTCACTCATTTAATTTTCACAGCTTTTTTTCATTGTTTACTAGGATTATACAATCTCAAAATAAACTATCATAAACTACCCATTCAATCTAATTGCATTGCAGTTACACCAAGATCAGAACAAAAAGTGAATATGGACATTACAAAACATTTACTAGCAGAAAAATTCGACGAATATAAACAAAATTGTAATCTAAATTGCAACAGTATACATACCGGAAGTATAAAATTTGATATTTCTAACGTCCGAACTGAACATATGAACTCAGAGGAAAAGAAAATTATTACTACTTTGAATAAAAACGCTGATGCTCTATCACGAATTCAACTTAACGTTTTAACTGCTTCTAAAGCCCCAAAGCAATTTTTGACTATATAGAAAACTTCAATAAAGAACTCACTAGAGGATCCCGATAGACAAATGGAAACTGAATCTTTAATGGTAGAACCTGAAGATGTAAACGATTTAGACATAGATACTATTCACTCTAACGAGGAACAGCCCATAATAGGGATCCAAATTGCAGACTGTCCAGTAAATTTTGGAAAGAACCAAATCATTATTTCAGAAGAAACTTATGAACCCTCAGTTCCGTCAATAATAAAATTGTATAAAGATAAACAAATTACGAACAATAAATGATTAATTTCATTAAAGACTTCATTGTACCGAAAGTTAAATATTATTTATATTTCGAAGACCCCATTTACGGAAAATTCAGTAAAGTGCTACAGAAATATTTCAAAAGCTCTGAACTCAATATGATTAGATGTACAACAAAACTCGTAGATATTATCGAAGATAGCGAAATAGTACAAACTATACAAAACTATCATGAGAGTAAAACGAATCATAGAGGACTAAATGAAACAGAAAATCAAATAAAAAATGTATATTATTGGCATAATCAACGAAAATCTATACAAAACTATATCAATAATTGTGAAATATGCCAAGTAACAAAATATGATAGAAACCCCTTAAAACTAAAATTCAATATAACGCCTACTGCCGTCAGACCTTTTCAGATCTTACATGTCGACAATATTTTTTGGAGAACGTAAAATTTTTAACAATAGTCGATTCATTTTCCAAATATACCCAAGCTTATAAATTAAATTCGACTCAAGGCATAGAAGTTGTTAATAATCTCGTAAGATATTTTACACACCACTGTATACCAGAGCAAATAATATCAGATAAGTGTACAAACTCATAAGGTAAAAATGCATTTTATAAAAGACTTATATGATCACTTGTTAATACTTTCTAATACTATTTTAAACAGAGAACTCCATCACGTTTTACAAATTGAATACCCTACATTCCAGCATAATGAAAACTAGAGATCTATTCTTGGCATTACAAAAAATATCTTCACTTTATAAAGAAAGTCTACCATTTAAATTGAAATACGAAAACATATTAGATTTAGATCGATAATAAAAATTAATTGTAAAATCGAATCTTCCACAATTAATTATTTCTTATCAGTCCCAATTGATTATGACCAAGAGTTCGAGCTCTACTATTTACACCCAATTCCAACTAAATACGAATCAGAATGTGTAACCATAATTCCCGATATAAAATATCTATTGAAATCGAAAAAAAAAAACATTATTAAACTTCTAAACGACATTTGTATGAAAGGTGAAATATATCAATGTCCTAATTACATCCAAAGTAATCATAACTCATTATGCGAGAAGGGAATATTACTAAATAGAAATTCAAGCTAATGTCAGTATATTCATTCGAACATCCCAGAAAACCATATGGAAATCATTCCTGAAATTAATCAATATCTTGGAATATTCCCCCAAAAAGAAGGAATCAAAATAAAATGTCAAGAAGGGACAGAATCCAGACAACTAACGGGAATCTACCTGATAAAACAACACACATGTAAAACGTATTTCCACAATCATGAGATGACGTGCATAGACAGCACATATGGACAACCTCTTGTGATTAACAAATTAAAATTCGAACACACAAAAAATGAAGTTCTCAAATTTAGTGTGGATTTAAAGGCTCTGAATTTGAAAGACCTTCCATCAAACAATATTATACCTATTACAGAAGAATCTTTCAAATACCACATTCCAAACATCTGGACTATTATCCTATACATAGGATTAGCTGTAATAGCAATTTCCGCTATAACAAAATTATAGAGAAAACATCGACGTCAAAATAAAACTCCTACAATTCAACTTTCACTACAAGGAAATAAAGTACAACTTCCACAAGAAGCTTCGTTCTAAAAAGGGAGGAATTATATAGCAGCCTGTCCTGGATTATGTTTTAGAGAATTCCTACATCAACAACAAACGACGCCTAGTGACAAGACAATAATACACATAACACAAAATATCCATGCGACTAATATATTATAATGTAGTTAGTTAAGATTCAGACTCGAAAGATTGAACAACTTTGTAATAAAGCTCTAATAAGGATAATTCATTTTTTAAAAACTATTTTTCGGTAGTTCGAAAGTTAATCTAAATATTTTTGCTGGCAACGGAGATAATAACGAACCCATAGGAGTCCGGTCTTCTGTTTTTAATATTTATCGTTAATTGTGAAATAATTTTGGTCTATGCAGAGTGAGATTACATTTAATATTTCCGGTGTTATTACCGGTAAAGTATTATTGCAAATTAAAAGATCTTCAATTAGACTGTTGGTCAATTGTGTGGGAATACTCGGAAAAGGGTTCTTGACATCAAATTATACAAGTTTGATATTTGTCTTTAGTTCAACATCTTTTATTTTTTCTATTGATCGAAAAGAGTTTTTTTTATACTGTATTTAGGTTTAAAGTTTGCATATGTTAATATTATGTTTACTGACTTTTCGTTATTTTTAGACTGAAATGTGATTACTATAGTACTCTATACATAGGACAAACTGGACGCAGTTCAGCGCAAGGTTCAACGAACATTTGAGAAGTTACAAGCTCAAAAAAAAAGACTCTAATTACGCAAATCACCTGTTAGAACATAACTACGATTTCACCCTTGATCTCGATATTCTACATATTCAGGAAAAAGGACATAGAAATATTGAAACACTCAAAAACAATAATAATAATGTGATATTAAATGATCAAATCGACACTTATAATTCACCGCTTGTTAACAATTTTGTAAACACGTCCTCACTATTATCCACCCATCCCTCAATTTGTACTACATTCTAATCCCTGATATTTAAGGACATACTTTTAGATTTAGCTTTAGTTGATAACTCATCGCTTCGATAATGCCACAGTTGTGGTTGTGTAAAATTTGAGTTTTATTCTGCAACCTTCGAAGTCAATTTATAATTCAAATTTCACGTATTTCATGATTTTTGTTAAATATGTACAGTAATCGAAATAATGAATTTATTCCATTTGGCGTTTACACATTGTCAATAAAGAGTGTAATTTAGAAAAAATACAAGTAGATTCAAAAGTCTACTAGAAAAATTATAAAACAAAAAAAGTTAAAACAGTTAATAGGAATTTGGGACCATATGAAACAAAAAAAAGTGATAAAAATGTAGCATTAATCCAGAGTAAAGAAAATGTACATCTAAAAAATTTGAGACACGTTATTGTTACAAATGGACACTTCATCTGCCTCGCATCATTCTCAATTAAATCAGTAAAATGTAATTATTGACTAACCTCTGTATACCACTGCCGACTGCCCGACACAATTAGTGAATGGATCCTACAGAGGAAGAATCTTATCCTCATATAAAGTCAGGAATCCGGTACATGTAATCCTTCGAATATATTGTAATTTTATTGCTGTACTTAAGACTCGCCATATAACAACTTTGATTGAACACGATAAAATTAATAACTATCGATAACGACTTTGAGATAGGTCAAATAATGAAGGTCCATTCTCCAATAAAATTACAATGTATGAAGCGTGACACTCCTCACGGTTTATTTGTTCGAACTCTACATTTATCGCCAACCGGTAATAATTAAATCTATATTTAATAGTTTTGTTTCCAATTTCATTTCTAGTTAGAAGTAATTGATCAAAAATATGCTACTATGTATACGACAATCCATTACGTCGTTATTAAAGGTGACATGTTATTTTAATTATGTTTCAATTAAACCCGTTGTCACGATAAGATCTTTCCGATGGAGGCTTCGGAATAGATTATAAATGAAATATAAAATATTGATAATAAATATAAGTTATATTTATCAATTTTTTTTACTCCATGCAACTATTTCAAAATGTAAACACAATTAAATTGACATCCACGATTTGAATACAGAAACAGATAGATATAGTAATATAAATAAAATATTTTGGTATAATTATAGATAACAGTTTCGATTTTAAATAACATCCCAACTATAAGAGTGTTTGACTGGCATTGTCTCATGACAAATTCGATTTTTGTAATTTATTACTACCACTATGAAAATTAGATAAACCGTTTTCCAGATAGTTCCCCAAACGAACAGAATGTTACTCAAATTGGGGCCAGTGGTTCTGTTAGTGTTGCCTGATTGAATTTTAACAATTCTACAAATTCGATGAATTCTAGTTGTGAAAAATAAATATAGCTACTTACCCAAAAATATATCATAATATCATACGTACCTGACAAATTTTGCCGATGGAAATAAATTAATGGACGCTTTTCTAATATTGAACGATAACTCCACAATTTCAAATTTTATTGACAGATGTTTTAGTTGGAGATGATTCTACACCAAGATAAAACTGCAGTTCCATTATAATTCGAAGTTGGGACCCACAGCTTCAGAAAAGCGTTAGAAAATTGAGAATCACCTTCGAAAACACTCATGTCATGTAACTCGCGAAATAATATTGTTGTAGTGATTAAATTAAAACATATGACCTTTAGCTGCAATGAAGTACAATCTTTACTCGAAATTGGGATTGAGTATCAATAAAATGCAGTTGTAATAAAATGCAATTTTTATTCGAAATTTTATTGAGGTCGTACAGTGACATACATAAGAATTAAAATCTTTCCAGACATCACATACAATATACGAGGTAAATACATAAATTATCCGCAAATTTTATTCTATAACTTCCTTATTAGCAAGTTGATTATTTCTAGAAATTAATTCTCACACACATCGTTTTAATTTCTTTGTTATTTACAGAATTCAAAATCGAAATTATTTCATGAATTACTTATCAGAATTAGCAATTGATCATTTCTAGAAATTAATTTCCACCATTACCAACGTTTGTTTTTTTTTCGAACATATAAATATATTATAGGAATTGAAATTAGTTCACTCATAGTTTCTCATGTATGTTGAGATTTTTATATGCTTTGCTTTCAGTTATGATGAGTTCAGTGATTGATAATAAATGCTGTAAGTATTTAGAGGGGGCGAGCTCTTCTTCGCCGTAATCACCACCCAGCCGATCTCCGGAGAATGTTCTAGATCTTTCGTATGTTATCACACTCTGAGTAATAGATTCGTCATTAATTCTCGTTTTATTTACATTAGATGTTCAAATCCACAGACATCAGATAAAATAAGTCGTCAATCTCCTGAAGATACCCATCTAGATCATTCGTATGTTATTACATTCTAATTGGTTGGTTAACCATTAATTATTATCTCTTTATTTATGTTAGATGCCATAGTACAACATCGTCCGTGCATAATAAAATATACATAAGTGGAAAATGGATGATATTGGTTATCTCCTCAATGAAGTAAGTTTTAATCTTTTTTATTTCAACATTATTTAACAATCGGCATTTGATGTTCATAGTTCAAGAAGATAGACTCTCACGGTATTCTTGAGGAATCTGTTGAAAAGTTGGAGAGGAGTATAGAAATTTGTAGAATTGAACTGATTGTATATGGTTCGGACCAGGTTTTCTTCAAATATATAAAAGCTGTAAGTAGTAATTACTCTCTCAATTGGAGTAAATACTAATAATGGTATTGTATACTTCTAGATACGGGACATCCAACGATCGAGAGGGTATCGTTATATAATAGACTTTGACAATTAGAATTAGAATTATAATGTTCATAATAATGTTCATTATTATTATTATTAGTATTATTGAATTTTGAAAGTACTTAAGTTATAACTCCATGGTTTATATGACTACGGTTAGCTACGCTATGGTCTAGAGGTGACAGCATATACTCCGGAATATTTACTGGAGAAGGTTTTCATTGATGTTCAGTTTCTTATGGGCAAATGAAAGCCCATTTTTATTTTCCAATATATCCATGTGAATTATGTCAAGATACGGGACCATAAAAATTTCGATTCATTTATGAAATTGCAGATTTTTACATATTAGTTTTATTTGACCAATGATGCATATTGTTATTATTTGGAAACAATAAACATTTTGAATTGTTGCCCTATTGCCCCTATTTTATTCTTTGATTTTCTCTGACGAGTCATGAGTCCTTTCCAACTAAATCGATCCCAATGAAACCGTTAATAACAATTTTGGGTGAATCGGTCCCACTATTTTCCAGATGGTTCCCCAAACGGACAGAACGTTACTCAAATTGGGGCCAGTGGTTCTATTAGTTTTACCTGACCGAATTTCAACAATTCTACAAATTCGTTGAATTCTAGTTGTGAAAAATAAATATCGTTACTTACCCAGAAATATATCATAATATCGTACGTACCTGGTAAATTTTGTCGATGGAAATTAATTAATGGACATTTTAGTTGGAGATTATCCTACACCAAGATGAAACTGCAGTTCTATTATAATTCGAAGTTGGGACCCACAGCTTCAGAAAAGCGTTAGAAAATAGAGAATCAACTTCGAAAACACTCATGTCATGTAACTCGTGAAATAATATTGTTGTATTCGATCTAATGTACAAATAAAATAATATCTGCAAGTTCGATACTTTAGCCAATATATACTTCAACCGCGAGAAATTCGATTTGTTTAATGTGTGAAGTTTCATGCTTTAAATAATTATATACATTAGCCGTAACATATATATATATATATATATATATATATATATATATATATATATATATATATATAAACAAGTTTAAAGTTTCTTTGCCTAATTGGCCACTATCGTGTATGTAACTTAAGAGATATAGAATTAAATTTTCTGAATTATGAAGATAACTTAGATAATTTAACATAGGATTATAAAGATGAATAAACGTAAAAGATTGAACCATAGGTGGGATTCGGACCCACATTTCTGGATTTCTAGTCCAGGGTGTTTACCAATTACACCACTTCGGTCCTATTAGATTTTTATATTTTTGTAAATACACAATGTGTTTATCAATGATCTACTATCCTTTCAGAGGTTTATATTTACAAAAATATAAAAATCTAATAGGACCGAAGTGGTGTAATTGGTAAACACCCTGGACTAGAAATCCAGAAATGTGGGTTCAAATCCCACCTATGGTTCAATCTTTTACGTTTATTCATCTTTATAATCCTATGTTAAATTATCTAAGTTATCTTCATAATTCAGAAAATTTAATTCTATATCTCTTAAGTTATATATATATATATATATATATATATATATATATATATATATATATATATATATATATCCTGCCATACATACGAAACCCATACATTGACTATTTGCAGATGATATGGGACCCAGCTGCTATATGAGGTCCGTATATGGGCTCCATATCGCCCTGCCATTCTAAATCATGTGTTTCGTCACAACACTGTACCAGACAAAATTTCATGAGGGCCCCACATATTCGTAATTTGTGTGATTTTGTATTCTTTAATTCAGCCGTGCGCCGTAACAACTGGTGCGCTGCATCTGAGAGCGTATATTATCGTATATTTTATATTTATTCCAACGATGATAAGAGGCCCATAAATCGTTCAACACTGTACTGGTTTCCGCCTCTTCAGAAATGTTCTGAACAGAAAGCACATACTGGCGTGAATTTTCATTCACTTTATTATTTAAAGCGTACCGATAGTGAAATAGAAATTGTCATAAATATTTTCTAATTTGATAGTTAAATAGTTATATACCATTAATGGTGTGGAACGAGTGAGGTAACAAATCTCCAATTCTCAAATCAATTTGTTAATGAATACACATAAGAACAATGTATTGAAACTCTGACCTACACTTCTTTCAGTATAACAGTGGCTTGCGAATTACAACGAGTTAAAAACAGTGGTTTTGTAGAAAAATCTTGTCTTCCGGATGGATTCCGCGTCACAATAGCTCGACTTGATGCCGACGTTTCGCCAACCATTACAGGTGGCATCTTCAGGGCAGGCTTGAGGCTTGAACTGAAACTGGTTCTACTGGTTTCTGTAGCCGTATTTATTGTAGGAAAAATCCTTCACGCTACATAGTTCACTGCCTTTGTTCCGGTGGTTAACTTCGTTCCGGCACCTGACCCTGCCGTTGTGCGATCATGTGCGAAGTGGAATTTTCGAGGATGGGTTTCCAAATGTTGGGAAGGTAATATCCTGAGTCACGGTTCAGATTGTTCGGATGTTTTTGGATTTCTATAGCTTCAAGAATTTTTCGCTGATAGAAGTTTGGGGCTCGGACTAGGATTTTAGTATCTTCAAAAAGGATTTGATGATTTGTGTTAAACTTGTGTTCCGCAAGTGCAGATCTACTAGTGTCACGAAGTCTTGTACATCGCTCATGTTCTTTCAAACGAGTAGCTACTGTACGACCTGTTTCACCAATGTAGACCTTACCGCAAGAACAGGGAATACTATAAACACCTTCTGAGTGGAGAGGAGGAAGGGGATCTTTAATAGGTTTGTAAAACTGAGATAATTTTGGAAGTGTGGAAAAACGGGTAGAAATATTATGTTTTTTGAGGATTTTGGAAATTCGATCTGTTATATTTTGAATATATGGAAGATAGGCCGTGGATAAAGCAGGTGGGAGGGTTTTTGGCTCAGGTCGATTTGGAATTTTAGGTGAAGTGTATTTCTTTATGGCTTTTTGAATGTTGTAATGGGAGAAATTATTTGATAATAAGGCAGATGATAGATGTTTCAATTCTGATTTTAAAGATTGAGGCTGAGATAGATTGACAGCTCTGTGGACCAGGGAGTTCATGACAGATTGCTTTTGGGCAGGGTGGTGGTGGGAAAGACCATTGAGGTATCTATCGGTATGGGTGGGTTTCCGATACACAGAATGTCCTAAAGTACCGTCAGTCTGTCGACTAACCAATACATCCAGGAACGGGAGTGAACCTTGCGATTCGACTTCCATGGTGAAACGGATATTGGGATGTAATGAATTTAAATGATTGAGGAAGGGAACAAGCTTTTCGCGACCATGTTGCCAAATAACGAAAGTATCGTCTACATATCTAAACCAACATTTCGGCTTGAGAACAGATGAGTCAATGGCATCTTGTTCAAAAGCTTCCATGAAGATATTAGCTATGATCGGGGAAAGTGGGGAACCCATGGCAGCTCCCGAGGACTGCTCGTAGAACTTGCCATCGTATAGAAAATATGTGGAGGATAGACAAAAATCAATTAACGGTAGCAAGTCCGTTGAAATGTTTTTGGCAGGTAACAATTGAGAAATTATGGAAAGGGTGTCTGGAATGGGAACATTGGTAAACAGTGATTCGACGTCGAAGCTGACGAGCAAATCGCATGGGTCAACTTTCAACGTTTGAAGTTTTTCAACGAAATGAAAGGAATTCAGGATAAAACTATTGGAATCACCTACAAGGGGTTTGAGAATAGATGACAGGTATCGGGGGAGTTTATAAGTAGGAGATCCGATAGTGCTGACAATTGGTCTCAGGGGAACTGAGGGCTTATGAATTTTAGGCAAACCATATAAACGGGGACATTTTGAACAATGGGGGATAAGAAATTTCTTATCTGAATCAGGAAGGGAAGAATGACGAATAATTTGTGAAATTGAACGTTCTATAGAGGAGGTGGGATCTTTTGGTAGAAGCTTATAGGAATCAGTTTGCAGATGTTGCAGGATTTTGTTATCATAATCTGAACGATTCATGACAACAGTGGAGTTTCCTCTATCAGCCCTCAAAATAGCCAAATCAGGTTTTGATTTGAGTGAATTGAGAGCTTGAATTAAAGGTTTAGGGCAATTTGATTTAGGAATTTCGGAATGACGAAGAATTTTAGCAGTTTCGAAACGAATTTCATCTGCTGCGAGATGGGGAACTTTATGTAGGGATGCTTCTACAGCAGAAATAATGGATGTCGTAGGAATATTTTTGGGGGAGAAGACAAAATTAGGACCTTTAGATAGAACCGATTGTTCAGCTTCAGTAAGGGTATGTGAAGATAAATTAACCACAGTATTTACAAGAGGAGTTGGTCTTGAAGGTTGGTGCTGAGGGCGTTGGGAGGCAAGGAGTTTATTGAATTTTTGAATATGACGCTTGGAATTGAGGGTACGAATTTGATCGGCTTGATCGTAGGTAATTCGGTCGAGAACCAACCAATCGGATGCTGAAAGGGTATTTGAAAGTTCAAGGTGGAGGCCAAAAAGACCTAAAATTCCAAATCGACCTGAGCCAAAAACCCTCCCACCTGCTTTATCCACGGCCTATCTTCCATATATTCAAAATATAACAGATCGAATTTCCAAAATCCTCAAAAAACATAATATTTCTACCCGTTTTTCCACACTTCCAAAATTATCTCAGTTTTACAAACCTATTAAAGATCCCCTTCCTCCTCTCCACTCAGAAGGTGTTTATAGTATTCCCTGTTCTTGCGGTAAGGTCTACATTGGTGAAACAGGTCGTACAGTAGCTACTCGTGTGAAAGAACATGAGCGATGTACAAGACTTCGTGACACTAGTAGATCTGCACTTGCGGAACACAAGTTTAACACAAATCATCAAATCCTTTTTGAAGATACTAAAATCCTAGTCCGAGCCCCAAACTTCTATCAGCGAAAAATTCTTGAAGCTATAGAAATCCGAAAACATCCGAACAATCTGAACCGTGACTCAGGATATTACCTTCCCAACATTTGGAAACCCATCCTCGAAAATTCCACTTCGCACATGATCGCACAACGGCAGGGTCAGGTGCCGGAACGAAGTTAACCACCGGAACAAAGGCAGTGAACTATGTAGCGTGAAGGATTTTTTCCTACAATAAATACGGCTACAGAAACCAGTAGAACCAGTTTCAGTTCAAGCCTCAAGCCTGCCCTGAAGATGCCACCTGTAATGGTTGGCGAAACGTCGGCATCAAGTCGAGCTATTGTGACGCGGAATCCATCCGGAAGACAAGATTTTTCAAGATTAGCTGTCCGCGGAAGTCTACTATCCAAGATATCCAACCTCTACGGAGAGGAAATCAAGAAGAAATCCAGAACCCTGGGAAATCTTCGCACCAAACTGGTGAGTTTGCTCTGTTCTCTTACTTTTTCTTTGTCGTTGTCGTGATCATAATTTGATTCCCAATTTCCTTAAAATATCCCATCCCATAAATTCACATTCATCCAAAAACATATTTAAGCGCGCTAGTTTAGCTTTGATTCGGGAACGAATTAAGTATACTAGACGCGAGATCAATTTCATCAATATAACCCTCTTTGGCCTCCACCTTGAACTTTCAAATACCCTTTCAGCATCCGATTGGTTGGTTCTCGACCGAATTACCTACGATCAAGCCGATCAAATTCGTACCCTCAATTCCAAGCGTCATATTCAAAAATTCAATAAACTTCTTGCCTCCCAACGCCCTCAGCACCAACCTTCAAGACCAACTCCTCTTGTAAATACTGTGGTTAATTTATCTTCACATACCCTTACTGAAGCTGAACAATCGGTTCTATCTAAAGGTCCTAATTTTGTCTTCTCCCCCAAAAATATTCCTACGACATCCATTATTTCTGCTGTAGAAGCATCCCTACATAAAGTTCCCCATCTCGCAGCAGATGAAATTCGTTTCGAAACTGCTAAAATTCTTCGTCATTCCGAAATTCCTAAATCAAATTGCCCTAAACCTTTAATTCAAGCTCTCAATTCACTCAAATCAAAACCTGATTTGGCTATTTTGAGGGCTGATAAAAGAAACTCCACTGTTGTCATGAATCGTTCAGATTATGATAACAAAATCCTGCAACATCTGCAAACTGATTCCTATAAGCTTCTACCAAAAGATCCCACCTCCTCTATAGAACGTTCAATTTCACAAATTATTCGTCATTCTTCCCTTCCTGATTCAGATAAGAAATTTCTTATCCCCCATTGTTCAAAATGTCCCCGTTTATATGGTTTGCCTAAAATTCATAAGCCCTCAGTTCCCCTGAGACCAATTGTCAGCACTATCGGATCTCCTACTTATAAACTCTCCCGATACCTGTCATCTATTCTCAAACCCCTTGTAGGTGATTCCAATAGTTTTATCCTGAATTCCTTTCATTTCGTTGAAAAACTTCAAACGTTGAAAGTTGACCCATGCGATTTGCTCGTCAGCTTCGACGTCGAATCACTGTTTACCAATGTTCCCATTCCAGACACCCTTTCCATAATTTCTCAATTGTTACCTGCCAAAAACATTTCAACGGACTTGCTACCGTTAATTGATTTTTGTCTATCCTCCACATATTTTCTATACGATGGCAAGTTCTACGAGCAGTCCTCGGGAGCTGCCATGGGTTCCCCACTTTCCCCGATCATAGCTGATATCTTCATGGAAGCTTTTGAACAAGATGCCATTGACTCATCTGTTCTCAAGCCGAAATGTTGGTTTAGATATGTAGACGATACTTTCGTTATTTGGCAACATGGTCGCGAAAAGCTTGTTCCCTTCCTCAATCATTTAAATTCATTACATCCCAATATCCGTTTCACCATGGAAGTCGAATCGCAAGGTTCACTCCCGTTCCTGGATGTATTGGTTAGTCGACAGACTGACGGTACTTTAGGACATTCTGTGTATCGGAAACCCACCCATACCGATAGATACCTCAATGGTCTTTCCCACCACCACCCTGCCCAAAAGCAATCTGTCATAAACTCCCTGGTCCACAGAGCTGTCAATCTATCTCAGCCTCAATCTTTAAAATCAGAATTGAAACATCTATCATCTGCCTTATTATCAAATAATTTCTCCCATTACAACATTCAAAAAGCCATAAAGAAATACACTTCACCTAAAATTCCAAATCGACCTGAGCCAAAAACCCTCCCACCTGCTTTATCCACTGCCTATCTTCCATATATTCAAAATATAACAGATCGAATTTCCAAAATCCTCAAAAAACATAATATTTCTACCCGTTTTTCCACACTTCCAAAATTATCTCAGTTTTACAAACCTATTAAAGATCACCTTCCTCCTCTCCACTCAGAAGGTGTTTATAGTTATCCCTGTTCTTGCGGTAAGGTCTACATTGGTGAAACAGGTCGTACAGTAGCTACTCGTGTGAAAGAACATGAGCGATGTACAAGACTTCGTGACACTAGTAGATCTGCAATTGCGGAACACAAGTTTAACACAAATCATCAAATCCTTTTTGAAGATACTAAAATCCTAGTCCGAGCCCCAAACTTCTATCAGCGAAAAATTCTTGAAGCTATAGAAATCCAAAAACATCCGAACAATCTGAACCGTGACTCAGGATATTACCTTCCCAACATTTGGAAACCCATCCTCGAAAATTCCACTTCGCACATGATCGCACAACGGCAGGGTCAGGTGCCGGAACGAAGTTAACCACCGGAACAAAGGCAGTGAACTATGTAGCGTGAAGGATTTTTCCTACAATAAATACGGCTACAGAAACCAGTAGAACCAGTTTCAGTTCAAGCCTCAAGCCTGCCCTGAAGATGCCACCTGTAATGGTTGGCGAAACGTTGGCATCAAGTCGAGCTATTGTGACGCGGAATCCATCCGGAAGACAAGATTTTTCAAGATTAGCTGTCCGCGGAAGTCTACTATCCAAGAGTGGTTTTGTAATAGATTTCACCCAGAAGAAAGGGTTGAGGTTGTTAATGAATATATAATTAATAGGGAACAAGATCAGTCAATACTAAGCGACATTTCGCCTTCAGATAACTATGTCAGAAAATAATCCAATTTCTAAAAAAGTACGTATGTACAATTTGAACTTAAAATCAAACTTTATAGATTATTTTGCTTAGTGACAGTAGTTCGGAATATATACCTGACAGTCCAAGCATGTCTGATGTATCAATTTCTGTAAGTGATAAGTTTGTTTCATTTGATTTATACTACAATGCAAGTTTGAGGTGTTTCTTCCATACTAACTTCTTTGAGATCAAATGTTTGAAAATATCGTGGAATAGGTCGATTTAAATGTTTTAAATGCATGTTTTTGATTCAAATATTTTATTCCAAAATCACCCCCGCGCGGGGTAGCTATCCCCTTCAAAATGCAACAAGGCTCAAGTGATAGCTTATTTTATACGAAATTTCATTTTCTATAGAGCAGTTTGGTGAAATTAATCAGTTTTTGTGTAAAGTAAGTCTAAAATCTGTGCGATTTCAAGTGCCTGCCCTACTAAAACCTGTATTGTAGAATATTTGAAAGATTCCTTGATTTTTATTTTTGATGAGGGATACTCCTGTTGGAAAAAATGTTATCCCAGATTCTAACCCCTGTGCGGGGTAGCTACCCTCTTGACATGAGTCGACTGATAGCTCATTTGATAGGGATTTCTTTTGTCTATTCAATGATTCATAGAATTTTGAATTTGCTCCAAATGTTTTTAAGGGGGGTAGCTACTCCGCTCAGAGATTGGTATCTAGGGTGAGATTTTTACACTAAAATTGTGCTTCATCAAAAATAAAATTGGTGTGGCTGAGAATTACCTCATACCACGGAAGAGTTAGTATGGGGTTACACTTGAAATCGAACAGATTTTAGACATACATTTCTCAAAAGCTATTGAGCAAATTTAAATTTCTGAAAAATCGATGGTGGAAGCCTTTACTCTATGGTAATTTATCATTTTGATTATATGAAAGAATAACTATTTCGTTTTTATACCACTTTTATTAATAATAACGTGAAAAAGTAACTATAGTTTCAACACCGAAGTGCCACTATCAATCAATTAGAAAATTATGAAGAAACCGATGAAACAGTTCAAGTATAAATAGAGTAGAGTAAACTAGGGTTGAGATTAAGGGATCAACGGAAATTCCAAAAACAGGTAGATCCTAGGAAAGTACAGTATTATATAGTAAACATAGCAACAATTTGTGAATCAGTGTGATTATAATTTAATAATCTGTAACGAAGCTTAAAATTTTGAAATATCATTTAATTTAGATCAGGCAGTAAATACGGATATTATATGTAATCTCAGTTTGGACAGTTCATTATTTCAATAGATATGCGTGAGCTCCGAATGTATTTTACGAGATTGTCACTTTTTTTCCGTTTTGGAAACGAAGTTTTTGTGTTTCCGTTCCGAAGAAGATGTTTTGAGTTTTCCGTTTTGAGGAAGCAGTTTCAGTTTCCCGTTCCGAAGAAGAAGTGCAGTTTTCCATTCTGCAGAAGAATTCTTTTATGTTCCAAGTAAGATATTGCTATTCCGCGAAGTTCCCGACGAAGGAAATCGAAGTTTTAACGTCAGGTTAGGGCATCTTACCTTCGTAATAGACTTTTTTTTTCTCGTATGAATCCTCAGATGAGAATTGAAAAATGGAAGAATCATATTCTTTCATTTTCAACCGAACTTAGGAGGGGATGTAACGAAGCTTAAAATTTTGAAATATCATTTAATTTAGATCAGGCAGTAAATACGGATATTACATGTAATCTCAGTTTGAACAGTTCATTATTTCAAAAGATATGCGTGAACTCCGAATGTGTATTCCGTGATTTTCACTTTTCTAAATTTCCTCAATTTTGAATAAGTGTAATTATTCAAATAAATGAATCAAATCCATGTCCGTTTAAGAATTGCATTCATTCCGATAAAATATGTTGCAAAAAACAGGGGTCTAGCAAGTTAACGCATCAAACTTTGAACAGCCTTATGTATAAAAAGGGCGAACAACCAAGAAACTCCGATAACACTTGTTCATTGTGCCGGGAGGAACTACTGGAGCATCATGTGCGCGAATATTAGATCTAAAAAGTAGCGTCACTTTTAAGCATTGTTCGGGACATAAGTAAAATCCCTCGGCACAAAATATGGAATTGGTGGAGCGGACTTGACCAGAACCTCGGAAAACATATAAAAGCAGTGACCGATGAAAGATCGATCTCTTTTGTGACTCTCTCTTTTGTGCCCTCTTTTGTGATTTTGATTTTCAATCAGTACAGTTGCTTTTTGGTGATTTTGATTTTCAAATAGTACCTACCGTTGAAGTGAGATTAACGTAAGAATCAGAGTGAATTAATTATCCGAGTTCAAGTCAGATTCAAACTGTGAATTAAGAATAGTGTTCCGTTTAAGTGAATTGTTATATAAGGTAAATGATAGCTGAATAATTTTTGTTTTTGAGCATTACGATATATTGATTTCCGTAGTTTATGATTATTGCTGTGATTGGTAACCGTTTGTATGATATTTGAGATCCGTTGCTTTCGATAATTTAAATTGTTATATTTGAGTTTATCCCGTCATAGGTCGGACCTGGCACGATTTGAATTCTCACTTGGATTGAAATATCCAAGTAATTGTATGGTGTACAGAGTGTGTATGTTTGAACAACAGGGGCGTATTTGGGTATATTTGTGCACGCTGTGATCTACCAGAAGCAGAAGTTGGGGGGTTGTGTGATTAATAATCGTAATAATCCCTCATTCGTATGAGAAGTATTCGGCCGTGGATGTAGGGGTTATTGCAAATACGATAGTTAGGGTTTGTGCACGCTGTGATCTACCGGAAGTATAAGCCCTAATTTTCCAGATTCTGAATCTGTAAAATGTACGAAATCTAACACTATGAAAGAATAACTACTTTGTTCTCATACCACTTTTATTGATAATAACATGCAGACGTAACTATAGTTTCAACACCGAAGTGCCATTATCAAACAATTAGAAAATTATGAAGAAACCGATGAAACAGTTCAAGAATAAATAGAGTAGAATAAAGTATGGTTGAGATAAAGGGATCAACGGAAATTCCAAAAACAGGTCCTAGGAAAATGCAGTATTACATAGTAAACATAGCCACAATTTGTGAATTAGTATGATTATAATTTAATATTCTAAGAATTATTTAAAGAGCGGTTTGAACGACAGTACAGTATTACATAGTAAACAAGGTAACAATTTGTGAATTAGTGTGATTATAATTCAATATTCTAAGAATTATTTCAAGAGCGGTTTGAAAGACACATGAAAAGATCATTTTGATATAGGTCTAACTGATCATTGGGGATATTTTTATTAGAATTTTTGATACCTTTATGAAACTCTATTGATTCTAATGTACTGAATTTAAAACCTCTGGTTTGGTTATGTAAAATGATTAGGCTATCTAAATTAGGAAACTTATGACCAGTTTGTAAAAAATGATTAGCAAAGGTTGAGTCTGTTTTGTTGAGTCTATACGAGCGAAAATGTTCTTCTTATCTTAATTTGAAAGTTCTACCTATATGAAAATCATCACAGTCATGGCAAATCATTTTATAAACTCCAGGTTTTCTACATTTATTGGTTATGTCTGCGGCGTTGTATATAAGACGGCAAAGTTTATTTTGAGGTTTGAAACTGATTTTAAAATTATGGCGTGATAAAATGTTAGCAATATGTTCGCTTACTGTACCGAAATATGTCAAAGAGATGAATTTGGTGGTGACATCTATGTGTTTTATACGCGGATAAATTTTATAGGAAGTTAATTGTTGTTGTTTGCGATTTATTAGTTTAATTATTTGATCTACCGGAAAATCATTATTGATAACTATTCGTTTGATCGTGTTCAACTCAATAGTGAGGTGTTCTATTGACAATGATATCGAAAATGCTCTATGGATCATTGAGTCATATGCTGCTAATTTATGGCTACGAGGACTAAACGATGAGTTCGGAATAGCGATGTCTGTACAAGTGGGTTTCCTGTAGATATTGAAGTTAATTTTATTATGGTCACGTATTAGTGTTAAATCCAAAAAGTTTATTGTTCAATCTTTTTCTGTTTCTAACGTGAATTCGATTTTTGGGTGAAGTTGGTTAATAAATGATACAAAGGAATTTAATTGTCTGGATGTGCCTTTGAAGAAGGTAAGTACATTATCTGATCATGCATGTAGCATTTCCGCTCGTTTAGACTCAACAAAACTGACTCAACCTTTGTTAATAATTTTTTTACAAACTGGTTATAATTTCCCTAATTTAGATAGCCTAAGCATTTTACATAACCAAACCAGAGGTTTCAAATTGAATACATTAGAATCAATAGAGATTTATAGAGGTGTCAAAAATTCTATTAAAAATATCCTCAATGATCATTTAGATCTATGGCAAAGTGATCTTTTCATGTGTCTTTCAAACCGCTCTTAAAATAATTCTTAGAATATCAAATTATGATCACACTAATTCACAAATTGTTACCTTGCTTACTATGTAATACTGTACTGTCTTTCAAACCCCTCTTTAAATAATTCTTAGAATATTAAATTATAATCACACTAATTCACAAATTGTTGCTATGTTTACTATGTAATATTACTTTCCTATGATGTACCTGTTTTTGGAATTTTCGTTGATCCCTTAATCTCAACCCTACTTCATTCTACTCTATTTATACTTGAACTGTTTCATCGATTTCTTCATAATTTTCTAATTGTTTGATAATGGCACTTCGGTGTTGAAACTATAGTTACGTTTTCACGTTATTATCAATAAAAGTGGTATAAAAACAAAGTAGTTATTCTTTCAGATAATTAAATTTCTAAGCCGTTGAATAGAGAATAAAAATTTCCATCAAATGAGCCATACAACAAAGACTGGTTGAAGATAAAAGTTTTTATACAAAATGATTATTCAAAAAAGTTACAGAAATATTAGACGTTTCTGTTGTTTACTAAAATAAGTAAATGAATAATGTTGAGAAGAATGAGTTTTTTAGTTCAGTTAAAAAAATTCCTTATTAGTTCAGAAATTTTTCTAAAAACATTCTTTTAAAACGATTTTACATCCAAAAAATTTGTTCGAATTTCATGTTTTCATTTTGTTTGTTTCATAGAAATAAAGCTATATTGTCAAAATTTTTGTTCTGTAATTACCATTTCTTTGATCCTAGAAATTATAGATATGCGTAATCTGCCTTATTTCCTTGTATTGAGTCGTTTAATCATGTGAATGATACAAACTCTTCCATTAAACACTCATAAGCTAGGTGGCAACATTGCAAAGTCTAGTATCCACCGCAACATGAAACTAATATATATTTTGGGGCTCACATAGTCGATAAAATGTACAGAAAATATACATGAACGGTTCACTAAGTATTGCGATTTGAAAGGGACTATTATATATGTCATAGTGAAATCTCTGAAAATGTTTTGTAACTAATGCACAGTGACTACATCACTACATAACAGGTTTCTTCAAATATACTTTAATCTAAACTAATATATTTCGTCTCTTTCTGGTGGGCTCCAGAAGTACGCATAACAGAGGGGCTCCCAATGTATAGGTGGATGTATATATATATATATATATATATATATATATATATATATATATATATATATATATATATATATATATGTTTCTTCTTAGGTTCTCGCGGACGTAATGTGTAGAACTGGATTCTCGGGTATTGATCCGCGTTGTGTGGTTTCGGTCCTCAAAAGGACCAATTTCACGACGTTTCGGCAAAGTCGCATTTGCCATCTTCAGGTGATTCGACCGTAGAGTCTGGAAAATCTAGGCGAAAATCTAGGGCTGGTTTCCAAGCAGTTGATAATCTCTGTGTATCATCTCTTGTATTGAGATTTGAAGGTCGCTTCTCGATTTCGATAGCTTCTCTTATGATGCGTTTTCTATTGTGCTCCAGGCTGGCTAGGACTCGGGTGTTGTCAAAATCGATTTCATGTGAAGTTTTTCTCACATGTTCGGCAAGTGATGATGTTGTTTCTTGCTTTGCGACTGCATTGCGGTGTTCTTCACGTCGAATGTTGATTCTTCTATTAGTTTGTCCTATGTAGCTTCCTCCGCAATCTTTGCATGGTATTTCGTAGACCCCTTGTGTTTCCAGATTTATTTTGGATTTTGCGTTAGGCAATACTTGACCAATCTTTCTTGTCGTGTTGAAACTTGTCTCAATGTTGTGTTTTTTGAGAATTCTGCTGATCTTCTCTGTAGTACCTTTGACGTAAGGGAGATGGGCTTTGGCGAAAGGTTCTCCTTTTTCTTCTTCTGTGGTTCGATCTGTCTGGCGTCGTGGCCTCAGTGCTCGTCGGATATTGTCTTTTGAGAACCCGTTTTGTTGTAGCGTGGTATGTATTGTCTGCATTTCTTGTTGTTTGTGGTCATTGTCGGTAAGTCGGTCTGATCTGGTTATGAGTGTTTTTATTACGGATTGAAGTTGTGCTGGATGGTGATGTGACTGGGCGTTCAAGTAACGATTCGTGTGTGTTGGTTTCCTGTATATGGTGTGTCCTATTCTGCCGTTTGTCTTGCTCACAAGAACATCTAGGAAGGGTAATTGGTTGTCCTTCTCGATCTTCATTGTGAATTTGATTTTTTCGTGAATCCTGTTTATGTGGCTCAGAAATTTTGTCAGTGCGGCTTCTCCGTGAATCCAGATGACAAACGTATCGTCTACGTATCGTAGCCATAGTTTTGGTTTTTGGCTGGCTGTTTGGATGGCTCGTTCTTCAAAGTCTGTCATGAACAGGTTGGCTAATACTGGGGATAAGGGTGATCCCATCGGTGCCCCTTCAATTTGTTTGTATCTTTGGTCCTTGTAGATGAAGTACGTATTTTTGAGGCAGTGTTTGGTAAGTTCGATGATGTCCTTCCGTATCTGGTATTTCTTCTGGATAATTTCGACGGCCTCATCGATGGGGATATTAGTGAAGAGTGATACGATGTCGAAGCTCACGAGCATGTGGCCAGGTTCCAGCTTTATGTTCTTTATGCGTTCGATGAAGTGGCTTGCGTTCTTCACGTAAGATTCGGCTTCTTCGGCATAGGGTTGTAGCTTCTTTGCTAGGAATTTTGCGAGCTCCTGTAGAGGTGAACCTATCGAACTGACGATAGGTCTAAGTGGAGCTCCTTCTTTATGGATCTTGGGAAGGCCGTACAGTTTCGGGCACTTCGACGATTCCTCTCTTGGTATTAATCTCTGTTGTTCTTCTTTGTCGATTTGGCTTGCCTTGATTTTTGTTCTAGTGGTTTTCTCCAGGTACATAGTGGGGTCAGTGGCTATCGGTTGATAAGTGTCATCTTGTAATGATGTTTGAATTTTGTCATCGTACTCTCCGATGTCCATTACTACAGTTGCGTTCCCCTTGTCTGCTGGTAGTATGATGATGTCAGTGTTCGCTCTTAGGTTCATCAGTGCATGGTGTTCATCTCGTGTCAGATTCTTCTTTGGAGGTTTCGCTTTTTTCAGAATTCGGACCACATCCTGTCGTATGGCGTCAGCTGAAGTGGATGGAAGACTTGTTATTGAGGCTTCTACACTGCAAATGATGTCTTCGGTCGGAATCTGGGTGGGTGCTATGGCGTAGTTGTCCTCGCCAAAGGATCCAACTACGCCCGCGGAAACCTGAAGCAGAACATATATATATATATATATATATATATATATATATATATATATATATATATATATATATATATATATATATATATATATATATATATATATATATATATGTAGAACTGGATTCTCGGGTATTGATCCGCGTTGTGTGGTTTCGGTCCTCAGAAGGACCAATTTCACGACGTTTCGGCTAGATTTTCCAGACTCTACGGTCGAATCACCTGAAGATGGCAAATGCGACTTTGCCGAAACGTCGTGAAATTGGTCCTTCTGAGGACCGAAACCACACAACGCGGATCAATACCCGAGAATCCAGTTCTACACATTACGTCCGCGAGAACCTAAGAAGAAACATATATATATATATATATATATATATATATATATATATATATATATATATATATATATATATATATATATATATATATATATATATATATATATATATATATATATATATATATATATATATATATATATATATATATATATATATATATATGTAGAACTGGATTCTCGGGTATTGATCCGCGTTGTGTGGTTTCGGTCCTCAAAAGGACCAATTTCACGACGTTTCGGCAAAGTCGCATTTGCCATCTTCAGGTGATTCGACCGTAGAGTTTGGAAAATCTAGGCGAACTGACGCTTACTTGGAGGGACAGGTATTTATATCCCCCGTTATGCTTGACCTTTGGACTTTCGAGAACTATTTCACGCTTGACTGGTTTCTACGTGTTTGGCTCCGAGTGACACGTTTGGATGACGTCATTGCGACGCTGGAATCAGCCGGAAAGTTTCCGTGACCTGTTGCACGTGCACTGGATACCACGTTCTCTCTTGTTTTTGGTTGTATTTTCGACTTTCTAAAGCGGGTTTCCATGTTGCTAGTAATCTTAGTCAGTCATCTCGTTTGTTAAGACTATGTGGACGTTTCTCGATCTCTATTGCCTCCCTGGTTATTCTGGTGTAGAAGTGTTCAATGTTGGCTAGAGTCTTTGTGCCGCTAAAGTTGATCATATGGCCCGTACTTCTTACATGTTCAGCTAGTGAAGACGTGGTTTCGTTTTTCGACACAGCGTTTGCATGTTCAGTCTTTCGCACATCAATGCGTCTGTTGGTATGTCCGATGTATGAATCATCATCCGACATATGAATCATCACAACACGCGTTTCGTGGATGGAAAAGGAAAAGATTATCGGAAAATTGCTATTACTTGTCAAACTTATATGGTCAAAGTGAATTCAAAACCTAGCGAATCAGTGACAGAGGAAATCTGGGGTTTTCTTAGCAGAACGAGAAGCAATTTTGTCTATTTATGGATTCATGTATACATTATGGTACATCGGAAGCTACATAACTGATATAGTCACCAACTATTTCACACTGAGAAGAGAAGCCAAGGATCATCCAAAACAAAGGAGAAGTTTGGTTGCCAATCTATGCCAAGCAGTGAAGAATACTTATATAATCTTTATAAATTCAATGTAAATATACCAAAAGAGGACAAAATGGAAGAAGAAAAAGTAGAGGACCAAATAGCAGTCGAATTAGAAGAAGTACCTACAGACAAACAGCTGTATACCAACATTCCCACAGCTCCATCTACAAGCAATATATTGAAAGATTCACGTTCCAGGGAGAAAATGATTAGGACAGCGAAATTTTTAATTTTTGTTCTGCTTTTTTACAGGTCTTTGTTATAGTTCCAGCGAATCGTTTGTTCCTGTCCTGACTCATTTGATTTCTTTCCACAAGATGATAATGTGATAAGGGCTTAGCGTAGGTCATTTCCAATATTCAAAACCAACTCATTCTAAGAAAATTTAAATTTAATTTAAAATTGAAATATCTAGAAGCAAAGTAACAAGATGTTTCCTGTTAAGTATCAATAGCAATTGTAGGTTGAGAAAATCAAAGGAATTTCTCAAATAAATATGAGACAATTCACACCCGTTTCAAGGAGAGTGATATAATGCCATAGCCGGCATGATCAAGATGGTCAATAATTTCACACGAGTTAATCATAAATTACTAAAGGAAATCATAAGCCTGTCAAGATAAATAACCAATATAGGACGAAAACCAATGCTAAGCTATATTAAATGTTAATGTTAACCATCTGGAGATGCTTCTTTCCAGAACCGCTGTAGATCTTAATATGGGAGTTTTACACATCTTTTTTCCATAAGTTACATAATTGATCAAAGTGTATCAGACGTAATTCGGGACATGATGTATTAATTGTAATTAAATGTAGTATTGCTTATAGTTGAAATAATTAGTAAAGGAGGAATCATTTACTAATATTTAGAAGATAACAGATAGGTTTAGAAATCTTCACCGAAAACCGAGTTAGAGGTCTCAAGCGGGATCTTACTGCTTATCGTTTGGACAATTCGGGGATCCTTCTCCTAATTGTAGATTAGTTTTTGAAGAAAAGGATGAATTATAAATACCAAGAGCGATGCCAACACCTTCAGTTATATTTTCTATCTTGAATTATTTTCTTGAGAAATTACGTTGCAGTTTGTCCATTTTGATTAATTCAACTTAATCGTTTCTTTAGAGTATTTTTGGTAACGAGGGTGGATTTCGCTAAGTCAGAGATTAGATTTTCAATCGAAGTTTGTTGTTATCAGTTTTTATACAAGTTCAAGTTCAATAATACGTTCAAATCTGTTTATTTAGTTTTAATCCCCTAGGTTCATCATGATTGGGGGAATCAATTTGATATTCTGAGTCTTTCAGTGATTGATTGATTTGAGTTTAGATTTTGATCTTATTTTTTAATCCTATTAGTGATAAAGTTAATTAAATTATTCTTCTATTATCAATTGTCATATTCATTGTTTTATCATTATTGATTTAATTGTTATTTTTATAATTAAATTTTATTGCTGTGGTTGACTACGAGATCATTTGATTAATATTAGCCCTTTCACTTACCTTCCAGTATGTTGAATATTAAGTGTCTTATGAGATAAAAGGGTGAGATTAATTGTTATTTTTAGTATTAAATTTTATTGCTGTGTTGACTACGAGCTAATCTGATTAATATCACCCCTTTCACTTACCTTCCAGTATGTTGAATATTAAGTGTCTTATGAGATAAAAAGGTGAGCGTCAATGATATTTTCCACGTTGCTCTTATTAATGATTGAGATCAAACTCAGATTCTCTAAATTAAATGGCCAGTCTATGAATAAGTGAATAGATTGAGAAATATGAATAATACAAAGTCTTCAAGTAAAGTTTAAGAGTTTCATCAAGAGAGAGCCATGTTACAGACCATTGAAACTTTACATGATCCGAGTCCAAGCCGTTGTGAGCCAAGCTGGTTTCTATTTTCAATCAAAATTTGTATTTCAAAAGTAATAGTATTTAATTACCGAGTATAAAATGAATAATTTTATTTTGAATATCATAATTATTTTGGCAGAGTAGTGCACTAGATTCAGAATGTAATTTTATAGTTTTATTTGAATTATACTCGCATCTTAATATATTTTTAATTTTAATGCCTACAATTAATCAAATTATTGGTGTATTAATTGGTGTCCCTTTTACATTTTATTAGAACGTGAAGTTTCAGGGTATATTCAAATTCAAAAAGGTCCAAATGAAGTGGGATTTTCAGTTAGGCATTTTGCGGTCTTTTATAGATGCTGTTATACTTTTATCGAAGACACAGACTTATCCTATTATATCTAATTATTTTATTTATTATTTATGTTCCATTATTGATTTGCATTTGTCTTTATTCCTATAAGCTTGAATACTTTGTATAGGGTTTTTAATTATAATCCATTAGTTTTTTGTAGTATCTAGAATAGGGGTTTGTGGAAGAATGTCAGGATGGAGTTCTTCAAATTCCAATTTTCCTTTTTCAGGAAGCTTACGAGCTTATTGTTCAAACAATACCTTATGAGGTGAGACTATTTTCAATTTTCATATCTTCTTCAAATTATGATTGAAATCTCAAATTTAATAGAATTCATATTAGCTGGAAGTGATCGGACTCCTTTTGATTTTGCTGAAGGAGAATCTGAATAAGTATCTGGTTACAATATACGAAATAGAAGACGAGGTTTTCCTAACATTTTTTCAGTAGAATATTCCAGAATTTTGTTTATAATTATAATATGTTCTTCAATATTATTAGGGCGATTTATCTTCTTGATTATTTTTTTAAATTAGGATGTGCATCTTTTTTTCAATTTGAATTCGTCAAACTTTTTCTCGTGTTCCTTATGACAGATTAATATATTTACTTCGAAAATATGTTTACCTATTCTTGCATTTTCCCTTTATTTTATACAAAATTATCAAATAATGTTAAAATAAACAATTAAATAAAAATCAACTTGACATGAATGTATTTGTCGAAATGCTTAGAGATCATGTAGAAGAAGCGGTTGCTATAGAAAAAGAACCAAATTCTTTAATTTATATTTCATCATAAATTGAGAGTAAAATGTAACATCAGTACACCATCTGTAGATGAACTTGTCCTTCTGCAGATCTCCTCTTCAATAGAACTATACACATAACCAACAGAGCCAGAAGAGCTACTACCAAACCAACCAGAGTATATATTGCATGGTGAAAACTAGCTGCTGGATCTGGAATAAAGATACATAGTTATAATTGTGGAGAGATGGAAAGATACACTTGTTTGACATATTCTGTAACATTTGACGTTTCGGAGGAAGAAATATATTCACGTAGGTACAACGTTGATAAACAGTTTTCCTGAGTATCATTTGAATATAGCGAACATATGAATCAACTCTTGGGAATTGCACTTTTGTAAAACTTATTTATTCGAAAATTTAAATATTGTATAATAGGTTAGGATTAATAATTGTGCTGATTTATATGTGACTAACTATCTTAGAATAAATAATTCTTATAAGTTGACTGCAAAAGGTATAATCTTTCAAAAGCTGATGATGCTGTTATGGGAACATAATTCCTCCTCTCATAGAATTACCGTTGGTTTGGCGCTCCTTGTCCATTATCGTCATAAACTTTTTGTAAACAAAAACGATGATCAATAATAGTATCGAAATATGAAGTATTGTGGTCCAGAAACTAGTTTATTGAGAAATTCCAACTTCATTCATTGATATTTGAGGTTTGCTTCAAGGAATAGGTTCTTGATATTTTGTAGTATAACCAAACTGGTATTTTTTATTCCATTTTATTAACAAATATATGTATTGATCGATTCCTATAACATGTAGCTTATGTATGTAGATTACGAAAATACGTTTCTATATCGTAACATGAGAAAGGCTTAACATAGAGTGATTATCGAGAGGTTTGTAACGGGCGTTATGTCCTGTGAGAGTGAGCACTTGTTAGCGGATAGTACTGACGAGCCTGCAGCATGACTTCTAATATTACTCCTTCCTCAAAATGTTCGAAATTGCGGAGAGATCAAATTCTATTTCATTCAGTTCCATTACCGGTTGAACCGGTGCCGTGGGATATGTTTCTGCATGAATGTTTCTTCTAACAATAATTGATTACCATGATGCAGGCCAAGAACAATGAAATGAATGAGGATATCGCAGTGTTTGATATATGGTGGTTCATAGCGAAATCGAGGTTTTGGTCCAGCTTGATGACTGTTTAGCTCTGGAAGTTCATTCGATTTCAACTGAAGTTCAGGTAGAGCCTTCTTCGTTGCAAATGACAGGTGGACGTGAATATCTTCGAGTACCAGAGGCCGACAGGAAGAAGATTGAAACAAGAAAACAGTAGATCTGAAGGAACAAACTGTAAGTACTCGTTACAACATCCTTGCCTTACATGGGATGAAATGCAGCAAATTATCAACCTTCATTCAAGTTGGGCAATTATTATTTCGAAATTAAATAAATGAAATTAGAAAATGAAGGATCAATATATCGATAGTATAATAGAAAGAATTGAAGAAGGTTCTATCAAATTATCAGTGACAGCGGCTAAGTTTGAAACAATAGGATATAGATCACATAAGTGTTTATACTGCTAACGTCGTGCCTAGAAGTTCTTCCTAATTCAAATAGATTTCTCGTCGTCTTGGTCATTATGGTACAGACAGACGTCGAAACAAATATTTGCAATGTTATAGTAGTAAATGTAATCATATGGTGTAGTACTGCCAAACAAATATGAAAACGTGTACGGTATGTAACAAAGTTGGACACTCAAGTGAAAATTGTTTAAGACGTAACGATAAGCAATTTAAAAAAGATCGAAATATTAATGCTGCCATAAAATCAAGAGACAATACACATCTTAAAGTGGCAAGAATAAGACAAAGCGATGCTGATGTTGAATGTCTTATTGGCACGAGCAGTTCGTGCACTCTTATGGAAACATCAGGGGTTTTGAAATTATAGTTACTAATCAAAGATATTGATAACGGTATTCCATTATGTTGCTTCATGGGATATATCATAATGAGCAATAGAGTAGTAGATTTTGAAATAAACATTCACGAAGTTAATGCGATCGTTCGTATTGTGGTTTTAGATGATATGTTTTTATAATATGATTTGATTTTGGGTAATGACTATTTAGATCAACCACATATGATCAAACAAGTTAACATGTTTTCGTTATATAATACTATCCCTCATACGACGTCCAAAAAGTTGGAGAGAAACTCATTGGAAAGTTAGATATAAATTTGATACGATTTGGTAATATAACTGTTGATGAAAGATCTGTAGTACACAAATTACTCCAGAAATACCATAATCAGATAGCTCTTTCAATGCAAGAAATATGTAAGACTAATGTAGTTGGAATGTAACACAAATGAATCGGTTGTTTATAATCCATATCGTATGGCGGTTAGGGGAAAAATTCTCTACAATATTATGACTAAGTTGTAAGAGAATAATATATTAAGTGGGTCATCTTTCTCTAGCCCCATTTTATTAATCCGAAAGAAGACTGGAGATTATAGGATGGCAGGGAATTATTGTAAATCAAATGCTAATACGATAAAGGATCAATATCCTCTACCATAAATAGATGATCAAATAGATAGATTAGCTGGGAATTGTCATCTTACGGCTTAAGATATGGCATCACGTTATTATCAAATACTAACAGCTCAAGATTCCATTCACAAAACGGCATTTGTCACACCGGATTCACATTAAGAATTTTTGCGGATGCTTTTTTGGATTAGTGACCACTGGTACTGTATTTCAAAGAACGATGAATACTGTTCTTGGAGATTGTAATAATAACATAGCTGATGGTTATATTAACGATATTCTGATTCCTTCAAAAAGTTTCGAAGAAGGACGACAGATATTATAAGTATTTAGGCAAGCTTTACAAAAAAGGGATTTACCTTGAAACTATCCAAATGTTCTTTCTTCCATGTGAAAATAAATTATTTGGGAAGAGAAATATCTGAGGATGGTGTAAGGACTGGAGGAAGAAGAAATATATCTATGCATGAAATGAAAATTCTTACTAACGTTAAAGAAGTGAGACAGTGGCTGGATTTTAGTGACTTTTTTAGGAAATTTATGAAATGTCACACGCTTCTATCGTAGAGCCCTTAACTAGATTAACGAAAAAGGATATTGTATGGATGTGAGGACTGGAACAAGCTAATGCAGTTGCAATATAAGAAATATTCTAATAACGAGAACATGGATGTTGATGTCCATTTTCAACCTCACGTTATCAACCGAACTTCACACCGATGTTAGTTCAATAAGGTGTTATGTTACTTCAAATAACAGATAATGAACCATCCGTGGTAGCTTATTACAGTAAGCGGACTAGTCCGGAACAACGTTGTTATCAGTTTTATGAGATGGAAACTCTAGCGGTTGTATTGAAACATTTCAGAGTATATCTATTAGGTGTAAATTCCAAGGTTGTGTCAGGTTGCAATGCATTGAGAACTACTTTTAGCACGAAGGATTTATTCCCACTTGTTGGAGGATTTCAAATTCGGAATTATATCGCCCAGGGGTTCAAATGAGTCATATTGACGGTCTTAGTAGGAATCACATTGGATTTCAGCGGCTCAACTAGAAGATGATCGAATTTCGATGATTAGAAATATTTCACAAGGGGTAAATAGAAGAGATACGAGGAGTCATTTCGAGGGTTATGAATTGAAAAAAGGAGAAATATATGAAAAAAATTGTGAACAAGCCCCTATGGGTAGTTCCGAGACTACGTAGATGGAAATTTTACAAATTATAACACGATGATTTCGATCATTTTGGGTTATAGAAAACTGTGAGGAAGATTTCAGAATCTTATTGGTCCGTAGGTATGAAACAATTCGTGAAAAAATATGTGGTGGCATGTTTGAATTTTATGTATTATATACAAACTGGTGGAAAAAACAGGAATGTTTAATCAAATCGAAAAAGTGACTATTTTTTTTTCGGTCAATATTGATCATCTTGCTCCGTTTGTAGAAAGCAGAAGAGGTTGTTGGTTATGAACAGTGTAACGAAACTTAAAATTCGATATATCATTTATTCTGGATCAGGCAGAAAATACGAATATTACACGTGAACCGGTTGAACAGTTTATTATTTCACCAGATATACGTGAACTATGGATGTAAATTCCGTGATAGCCGCTTTTCTAAATCTCCGTAATTTTGAATGAGTGAAATTATTTCAATAAATGAATGGCATATAGCGCATTGATGACCGCTCAAGAAATTTGCATTCATTCCAATTAACTTATGTTGCAAAAACGGGGATCTGGTAAATTAACGCATCAAAGTTTGAACAACCGTATGTGTAAAAACTGCGTACGACCGAAAAACTCCGATAACATTCGTTTCCTCGCCGTGGAGGAACTACCGGACGATCATTAGTGCGCATTTTAGATCTAAAAAGTAGCGTCACTTTCAAGTATTGTTCGGGGCATAAATAAAGAAAGCCACGGCACAAAATACGGAATTGGTGGTACGGACTTGAATAGAACCTCAAAAACATATAAGGGACAGTGACAGACAGAAAAATATGAATAATCAGAATCCAGACTTTGAAGTTAGTTAATAGTACCGTTATAGATTAATTATTTAGAATTAGAATTTGAAGTTAATCAGAATTAGAATTTGAGTTTAATAATCAGAATCAGAATTTTGAACGATTGAGATTAAGAATTTGAATTGTGTCACTCTAGAAGAGTTAATAATAGTGATTGAAAAAAAGTGCTAAATTCCGTGTAAGTGAATTTACATAAGGTAAATGATAGCTTAATATTCATTTTCTGGTACTACGATATATTGATTACCGTGGTTTGTAATTGGTAATAATGCATGATATCTGAGATCCTGCTAATTAGATTGTCATATGTGAGTTTATTCCGTCATAGGTCTGATCACTCACGATTTGAATCCGCACGTGAATTGAAATATTCAAGCAATTGTACGGTGTGTGTAGAGTGTGTATGTTTGAACGACAGGGGCGTCATTGATACATTTATGCATGATGTGTCAATCCCGGAAGTATAAGTATATCCTAGACGACCTAACCGCCAATTGCTTGTGCACGCTGTGCCAATCCCGAAAGTATAAGCTGGGGTGGTTGTATGTTTGATAATCGTAAAAACCCTTTATCCGAATGTGAAGCCCTGGTTGTGGGTGTAGGGGTTATTGCAGAAACGATAGTTGGGATTTGTGCACGCTGTGTCAATCCTGGAAGTATACGCCTTGATTGTCTGAAATCTGAATGTGCAAGGTGTATGAAATCTGACACGGTCATACAATCACCCGTCACTCCGTTGATAGCTAGTATAAGGGTGGGTGACATGACAGAATAAACTAAGTCAAATCAATTATTCGAATATACCATAGAAATCTGATATCGTACAATCGCAAACCTAGTACTGTAACCTCCTTCCGCTTGAATGGTTAATTACAAGTGGGGAGGTTGTCACTTATTGTCCTCTTATGACAGTAACTGACCTGCTCGGGTTTCTTGAGGGTCCAGGTTCCCTTTTTATATAGGTTTCAAAATTGCTATTTCTCTGTCGTGTGGATTGCCAAATAAAACAGATATTTCTTGTTGAACTAAGTTTATTAATTATCTCTATTTACATTCGGTATATTTACATTAGCTATGTACAATTATAGTGTCGACTCTGGATAGTGAAGGTTTTATTCAATTGTAATTTGACGAAATTGACGGCGTCTCTCAATTTTCCTAACTGTTCCTGATGTCTAGTAGGATCGGGGTTTCCATCATCATCGTCGCTACTTGATCCCTGAACTTCCCGGAACAAAGTCTTCGGGTGGTCCACTTCTCGACCGTAGTTTAAATATGCGGGGGTAAATCCAGTTGAGTCATGTCGGGCTGTATTGATGGCAAATATTAATTCTGGCAAATATGCGTCCCATGTACGGTGATCGTCCTCACAATATTGCGCAATCATCGTTTTTACTACTCTATTAACTCTCTCTACTGGATTGTCCTGTGGGGTATAGGGAAAGGTGAGTTTGTGTTTGATTCCAAACTCTTCAAAAAATTTCCGAAATTTATTAGCGACAAACTGGGCCACATTGTCACTAATTAACACCCTGGGACATCCGAATCTCATAAGCACCCTATCTTTCAGCACCCTCATGACAGTTCCCGTATTCGCTGTTCGAATTGCTTGACATTCTGTTCATTTGGTCAGCCGATCCTGCAGCACGTCTAAGTAATTGTTGGATTTGTTTGATCGAGGTAGGGGTCCTACTAGATCTACACATACAATTTCTCATGGTTTGGATATTTTACTTTGCTGCATGAATCCCGGAAGTGCCTGTTGCGAAGCTTTGTATTTCAAGCAGTGCTCGAATTTCCCCACATAGCGGGATATATCCCTGAACATACCAGGCTAGTAGTATCTCTGAGCCACCCTTGCGATTGTTTTATTAATCCCTAGGTGTTCTGCCGTGTTCTCATCGTGACATTCGTACATAACCCGTGTGCGGGTATTCTTTGGAGCACATAACTTCCATGGTTCAGGAGAGGCTCCTTCCGTGTAATCATTGGCCTCGTGGAAGAGTCTGTATAGATTACCGTTTTCCACTCGATAATCCGGAAGTAGTTCGGGTTTGTCGTTGACGAATTGAACTTTCTTTTTCCACAAGGAATCCGGTATAACAGGCTCGATAAGGGCAATCTCTTCTTCTCCGTGATCCGGCAAAGGGGCTCGGGACAGAGTATCTGCTACTCTGTTCAATACACCCTTCCGATACACAATCTCGAAGTCATATTGCTGCAGTTCTATGACCCATCTGTCCAGCCTCTGGGATGACCTTCTGAGTACATTTTCATCTTTCGAATTCCAAACATAATGGCCAGACACTCTTTTTCCGTCACGGAATAGATCTTTTCTGAGGAACTTAGCGTTCGGCTGGCAAAGGCTATTATTTGTTCCTGTGAACCTAATTTTTGAGTGAGGGCCACCCCAAGCCCGCTATTTGAGGCGTCTGTTTGCAACGTTTTGGATAAATCAGGACACGTTAGAACCGGAGCTTGCGTAAGTTTTTCCTTGATTGTCCTCTTATGACAGGAACTGACCTGCTCGGGTTTCTTGAGGGTCCAGGTTCCCTTTTTATATAGGTTTTGAAATTGCTATTTCTCTGTCGTGTGGATTGCCAAATAAAACAGATATTTCTTGTTCAACTAAGTTTATTAATACATTCGGTATATTTACATTAGCTATGTACAATCTATCTACAAAATTGTTGCTCGGAACAGGCCGTTCAATGTGTTCGTTCTCCGTGTATGAAATAACTCGCTAATTAGATGTTTTCCTATCGTCGGGAGTCTCCACCATCTGCGTGAGATGGTAGACAAGTTTTTGTCCCTAGGTCTAGAAATGATTCGCGACAATCTAAATATTTAGTACACCTTTAACTTCGACAGAGCATGGATTGTATGTTCACTCTGACTTGTATTTCAGACAAAATTTCTTACGTAGCGGGGCATAACGGACCAGGTTGATTTGTCAGCGATCTTCGGCTATGACTGACTTGATAATTTCACACGTCGGTCTCGGAAAGTATCACAACGTAGCCCCTGAAATCAATTCGCAGAAGCTGAATCGTATTCGTCCAAGCTATCAGAATTGATTTTTCCAGCGGTTTCGGCTGTGAATTTATTCACAATTCAACAAATCGGTCTTGGGCAATATTCTAACTTAGTCTCTAGGAAAACAATTCGCAGGACCTGGATCGTATTCGTCCAAGCTACCAGGATTGATTTTTCTGGAGGTTTCGACTGTGAATTTATTCACAATTCTACAAATCGGTCTCGGGCAATATTCTAACTTAGTCTCTAGAAAAACAATTCGCAGGACCTGGATCGTATTCGTCCAAGCTATCAGGATTGATTTTTCTGGCGGTTTCGACTGTGAATTTATTCACAATATTCTAACTTAGTCTCTAGAAAAACAATTCGCAGGACCTAAATCGTATTCGTCCAAGCTACCAGGATTGATTTTTCTGGAGGTTTCTACTGTGAATTTATTCACAGTTCTACAAATCGGTCTCGGCAATATTCTAACTTAGTCTCTAGAAAAACAATTCGCAGGAGCTGGATCGTATTCGTCCAAGGTACCAGGATTGATTTTTCTGGAGGTTTCGACTGTAAATTTATTCACAGTTCTACAAATCGGTCTCGGGCAATATTCTAACTTAGTCTCTAGGAAAACAATTCGCAGGAGCTGGATCGTATTCCTCCAAGCTACCAGTTTTTATTTTTCTGGAGGTTTCGACTGTGAATTCATTTAGAGTTCTACAAATCGGTCTCGGGCAATATTCTAACTTAGTCTCTAGGAAAACAATTCGCAGGAGCTGGATCGTATTCGTTCAAGCTACCAGGATTGTTTTTTAGACTATTGAATTCATTGACAAAGTTCGAATTTGAAATCAGACTTATATACTGGAATGTTAATTCAATAACTTGAATGGATTTTATACAGCAATTAATACTCACTTTCTATCTCTCGGATTTGCACAATGGCAACGGCTTCGGGTAGTTTAAATTACGGCAGGTCAATCTCGGTGATGGTCTGGCAAGTGAGTCCCCTTTCGCTATGAAATGGGCTTTTTTTTATACAGATCGCGGCGTGTGACGTAACGTGAACAGGTAACCGGCTTGCGAATTCTGTTCACCAGTTTTTAAACATAGATGTGCACAACGTTTGATCTCTTAACTTTGCCTATGTAATTCGACTCTACTGGAATATTCAAATTGATTTGTAAGTAATGAAGGATGAATAGAAATCAAGGGCCGAACATATCGTGAAGATATATTGTAACAGTTTTCTTATACCGATTAAGCATCTTTACATTTTCCACCTGGTTAGATTATTGTGTCATTTAACGTTCAATTGCTTCTGCTGATTATCCTGAGAGTGTTCTTTTCATTATTATTATATATTTGATATTCGAAGTTTCCCGTTTTATTAAGTTATTTCTGCTCCATCTTTAAATGAGCTAACTTTCAGCAAATATAAATTGTAATTAAAGCCTACAATTTTGACACTGTTTTTCTGCCCAATACCTCCTCGTGCATTTTAGCATTTCTACAGAGGAAAATGCATCTCTTTGAATGTACTTTTAGGAGATAATATTGAAAATGTTGGAGACATGTCCAGATATAGCCAAAATTTCTCACCCGGGGGTTCTTTGGGTCGCTGATCACGATTCCGGTGCCTGATTTCATCTACAACGCACCTGCGGCTCAGTACATCCGGGTAGTATCGTCATCTCCACGGAATTCGGAAAAATCTCTTTTGCAATGGAGTCATACCTAGTGAGAAGGTTCTCTCGTGGTTGCCGGCTGTGAACGAGACTTTCAATAGTCACCTGGTGTTCAGGATACCCTGATTATCTAGGTCATTCCCATGCATTGATTTTTAATATGCTTTGAAACGCAACCAAATTCGTATCTCGTAGGTTTTTTGGGTCGCTAAACACGATTCCGGTACCGGATTTGAACTACGACGCACCTGGAGCTCAGTACATCCTGGTACTATCGTCGTCTTCAGGGAATTCGTGAAATTATCTTTTGGAATGGGATGAAACTTGTGAGGGAGGTTTTTTTGAGGTTGCCGGTTGTGACCATGACCTTCAATATTCACCTGGTGATCAGGATACTCTGATGACCTGAGTAATCTTCATGGATTGTTTTTTAATATGCTCTGAAATAAAACCAAATTCGTATCTCCGGAGTTTTGAAGATCGCTCAGATGCGCCGTAGTTCATCAGAATCGTGTTCAGCGACCCCAAAAACTTCTGAGATACGAATTTTGTTGAGTTTCGAAGCATATTAAAAATCGATCTATGGAGATGACCTAGATAATCAGGGTATCCTGAGCACCAGGTGACTATTGAAAATCTTGGTCACAGCCGGCAACCACAAGAGAACCTTCCGACTAAGTATCACTCCATTGCAGAGGAGATTCTTCCGAATTCCCTAGAGACGGTGATATTACTCGGATGTACTGAGCCCTAGGTGCGTTGAAAATAAAATCTGGCACCGGAATCATGATCAGCAACCCCAAAAACCCCCGGGTGAGAAATTTTGGCTATATTTGGACATGATTTCAACATTTTTAATATAATCCACTGAAAGTGCATTCAAAGAGATGCATTTTCCTCTGTAGAAATGCTAAAATGCACATTACAAGAAAAAAAATGGTAACATTTATCTAAATGACTTCCAGAATCGATTAAAATTTTTTTAATCAAAATCGGTTCATCCTATTTTTTTCCAACTTTATAACCGTTACTAATTAAGGCTGAAACGAAAGATTCCACTTCTGACTAATTTTTGCATTGAAATTCATAGCAAATTATGAAATTATAGCATTCAACTCATAAATAATGAAATACGTGTATATAAATGGGAAATTTCATGATGGCTCTATTAAAGACGGAATAGTTATGAGTTTCGTAGTTTATATTCTCTCAGGCTTCATTGACATAATTAATGATAAATGCAGTACACCGTGATTAAGGTATATAATTGCATTGCTGTTTGTTTTGTTGATATAATTATTCCTACATATTAGATCAAGGCGTGATTTGACATTTCATTCACATAAAAAGAGTATTTCTTGTTGTAAGATAATTCGTTAACGCTAATACACTTCTTGATATTTCGCTATCTACATGTCCTCCAAAAAGCAAATAGCCTTTTCGATGATTCTCAACAACTCCAGGCATATGATATTTTGTGACGTAAAACAACATAATTCCTGCTATTTTATCCTTATAGTACATTGATTTCGTGAAGCAGTGTACACATTCGATAATAATTGATTGTTCCGTGAGATGTAGAATTGTTAACTACACCTCAGTGTTTTGTCCAAATTTTGATTTTTGGTCCTATTCTGTCCTTTGAATTTCCCAGTCAACCGCACCCCGGATTGGACAAGTCGTAGCTCCATTCAAACGTTTCTGGGCAAATTGGCTCAACCGTTTCGGAGTTACCTCCCCAATTCGAAGCTACGTTGTCCAAATTGAGGCGAGTGATTTCGTTGCTTCTGCCTTACTGGAAGGAAGGTGTGTAATGGTTTTGGTTACCACACCCTCATCCGTTACTTACCCCTGATCAAATTAATTTTTGTTGTTGTCGCAAATTTTGATTTTGAATTGGATCGGATATTATGGAGATCCCTGGTTATACCGGTGCTATACTTAAGACGCCGCAGCCTACGTCTACTAATATTGAGGAGCGGCTAGCTCAATTTGACGAAATGGCACGATTCTGGTCTAATGGCGAGGAAAGCCAAACGGAAGTGCCCGAAGTTGATTTGAAAGTCAACTGGATTTATTTATTGAAGAAGGCGCAACAACAGAGTGCTGGCCAATTTAAGTATTGACCATAAGGGATCCGCCGAAGACTTCCGCTGGAGGTGCGTAGAGGGTGTCCATAAAATAATAATACGCCCTCTGCGGTGGAATATTAGGAAGGATTGCCAGTACCATGGCATCATTGAGTAAGGCATTGACAACCGAAGATGCACTAAACACAACACCGACGTTTAGTCCTGCTGGTGTTCAGTCAAGACCGTCAATTAGGAGCAAACCGATGATACAGACGTCGTATTGGGCAACTACCCTTCACTATGAACACAGTGACATACACGAACACCGTAGTAATGACTACATCACCGATGCGAACGCCGATTCATTCTTCTCTGCCGAATCCTATGAACTATCCAAGTTATAGGATTCCGTCGTCAAATGTGACACCTCCGTGGATGCAAGCACCGACCGTTCCGCAATTACCGACTATTCCGCAAATACCGACCGTTCCACAAACAACTATGGTTTCTAACGTATCTACTATCCCGAAAGTAACTGCTCGCAATGTTCCGGTTACTACTATTCAGCGAGGTACAACATTCCGTTCACTTATGTTCAGCATGTGCTGGATATAGTTATTCAGCTCCGGGTAGTGCTCCGCGTTTGCATCAATACCGAATTCAATTCAATGGATAGTCAGATCCCGCTTCATTCCTGGAACGCCTAGATGAAATAGCCATGCAGTTAAATACACCAGAAGATTCCTTATTATTATCGTTACCGGAACTTTTAGATGGAACCGTACTATTATGGTATCGGAATAGCCGTAGCCGCTGAACTACATCTGCCGATATTCAAAGAACTCGAGAATCTGTAGGCTGAGCAGAAACTCACGCGAAGAGGATATTTTCAGTGTCAGTGAGGGCACAAATTTCGAGTCTAGGGGTGAGGACTATGCAGATGCCGAAGTTCGAGATACCGAATATCCCTTGGCAGACTTGTTGTGATTGTGGTCTCCGGGGCCACCAAAAGTCGCAGTGTCCTACCAGGCCGAAACCGGATACCACAAAACAGCCCGTCTCCTGTCGGAGATGCAAGAAAATGGGGCATAGCAGAAGTAATTGTCGGAATTCACCGAAATTATTTTGCTCGAGATGCTGCTGCCCTGGGTAATATCGCGTGATGGTCCGTTTACTGTACAGTAAAACGTCCGCGGGACTGCGAGGTAGCGAGGCCGAAGGAGATTCCGATTGAACAGGCTTCGACGGAGGAAGTGAAAACCGCCCACCTCACCACTGTTGTGAACCACACCGTGAATAAGAATTCCGCCGGTAATAATAGAAAATGTGAACTCATCGCTGTTGAAAATACTAATACCGCTAATACCGATAATATCACGAAATTACCAAACAACTGTTAAATTAAAGTAGAGACCGCTATAGGGACGAGAAACAGTAAAGTGAAAAATGAGAGTGTTCTGACCCCGTGTGATGATGGAATTATTTTTAAAAATATCGCTGCCTGAACTCCATCTGAGAACCGACCGTTTATGAAAGTTCGGGTATCAGGTAAAACTTTTTCGGCTCTCGTGAACACCGGAGACATCCGCTCTTTCATCAATGACGCAGTTGTTGGGTTATGTCATGATTCCGGGCTACAACCATTCCCCATTAAGGCCGTACGCACTAGGATGGCCAATGGCAGTTCGGTACACAGTACTACCACATACCGAATCTCATTGCAATGAAATATTTTGAAGGAATTTACGGAACCACGCCACTGGTTCAACACGAAATCCGTGAAGTTCACTCGTTGTGCTGGTGAAGAAGAAAGATGGATAACCGAGATTTTGCATTGATTGCCGGATGATGAACACAGTCTCCGTGAAAGATGCGTATCCACTACCTTACGTGAGTGCCATCTTGGACAAACTACGGCTCAATATATTACTCGCATTGACCAAAAGCAAGGATATTGGCAAATGTCACTGACACCAGGAAATAAATCCATTACAGCATTTACTGAATCAGGCCGTGGCTTACTCCAGCTTAAGGTAATGGCCTTTGGTCTACATTCTGCACCGGCAACGTTTCAGAAGCTGATGGATACCATTATCGGACCAGATATGGATCCACATGCCTTCCATTACTGGAACAGACGTTCGAGGAACATCTCACGAATTTCAGAGAGGTTTTCCACCGATTAAGGAAAGCTAATCTGAAGATAAACCAGGAAAATTGACAGTTCTGCCACATGTCAATAAAGTATCCAGGCCATGTAGTCACCGCCGAGGGTATTCATACCGACCCTGAGAAGATCGATGCTATAAAGCAGATTCCAAGCCCGTCTACAGTGAGGGCACTTCATCGTTCCTCAGGAATAGCTTCGTGGTACCGCCATTGCATTTGCAAAAATTTTGGCCGATAACTTGAGATACCGAATTCGATACTCCGTTCCTTTACCGCTCCGGTGGAGACCGACGAGAATTTTCCGACCAATCCTAATCCTGAACAGATGTTAGAACACTGAGCTAGATTGGACAAATTACGGGGAACTTTCCAACTGGTTCGTATCCAGTTATCCCGTGATTTTGCCCATCAAAGCCGTTATTACAAACTTCGTCGTCGAGATTGACGTTGTCACGTGAGTGATAAAGTATTGAAGGTAGAGCATCATCTGTCTTCTAGTGTCCGACATTTTGCTGCTAAATTGGCTCCGAAATATACTGGCCGCTCATTTTTACTAAAGTAATTTCTCTGGTCATTCACGACCTGGAAGGAAAAGATGGCAAGCAAGTTAAATGAGTCCATATCGAAGATCTGAAGCCGTATAGTGTTTCTGGAATTCCGGAAAGTTGAAATAAATTGAGGGACCAAATAAGGATAATAATACATCATATGAACCGTCCGTCGCTTTCGAGATAATACCACCAAGATCACAATGCACACACTGCCGAACGTGCCCATGTCAGCGCAATCACTGCTAAGAAGTTCCATTGCGAAGATGTTTCAAGTTTTCCCGTCCGAAGAAGAAGCTTAAGTTTTCCATTTCGAAGAAGAAGGTTTAGTTTTCTGATCCGAAGGAGAAGTTCCAAGTTTTCCGTTCCGAATGAGAAGTTTCAGTTTGTCCGTTCGGAAGAAGTCAAGTTTTTCCGTTCCGAAGAAGATATCAAGTTTTCCGTTTCCAAGAAGAAGTTTCAGTTTGCCATTCCGAAGTAGTCTTAATGTCTTCCATTCCGAAGGAGAAGTTTCTGTTTTCCTGTTCCGGAGAAGGAGTTCAGTTTTCCATTTCGAAGAAAAAATGTTCTGTTCCGAAGAAGTTTCAGTTTTCAGATCCGAAGAAAAAGTCTGAAGTTTTCCATTCCGAAGAAGTTTTAAGTTCACCAATCCTCAGAAGATCTCACGTTTTCCGATCCACAAAAGATGTGAAGTTTTCCGTTCCGGAGAAGTTTTAAGTTCTCCATTTTGAAGAAGAAGTTTCAGTTTTCCATTCCGCAGAAGTTTTAAGTTTTCCGTTCTGAAGAAGAAGAAGTTTTAAGTTTTCCGTTCCTAAGAAGAGGTTCTTTCTGAAGAAGGAGAAGTTTTAGTTTTTCGATCCGAAGAAGAAATCAAGTTTTCCATTCTGAAGAAGAAGTTTCACCGTTCCGCAGAAGAACTTTGATTTTCCTTCCCAAGTAAGATATTTTATTCCACGAAGTTCCCGACAAAGGGAAGGGAAGTCAGGTTAGGATATCTTTTCTTCATATTATATTTTTTTTCTGATGAATTATCAAATGAGAATCTAAAGATGAAAGAATCACATTCTTTCATTTTCAACGAACTCAGGGGGGATGTAAAGAAGCTTAAAATCTGATAAATCATTCATTTTGGATCAGGCAGAAAATACGAATATTACAGGTGAACTCCGTATTGTGAAGATGAGAGACCCGTTTTTACTACATTGTATTATACATAGTTTATACCTACACATACGATGAATCTGTCGTATACCTGAGACAGATATGTACCCCTCATATCTAGCATTTATATGTAGATATGTGTGTTCTGTTATTATATATATATATATATATATATATATATATATATATATATATATATATATATATTTATCCTACTACTTTCCGAGCGTCCGTACATTGACGGATTGCTATCTTCCAAGCGTCCGGTTCCTACAGAGCGTCCGTATACGGACGCTTGGAAGTTTCCCCGTAGTAAATCATTCATACTTGTTCGCTGAACCCGTTGGCAAAAATTTGTCTGGACGCTCAGATGCTAGTGCAACCTGTTCTTTTGTGTATTAAAAGTATACTGATAGTACAACGTGTCTGCCGTTAGAGGCGTTCGCTACAATTCCTGTGTATTAGTCAGGTGTATGCAGTACTTTCAGCCTGTCGATTTGTAGGCGTCCTCGATGTCGAGGAGAAATGACAACGCCGTATTCTGATAGTTATTCCGCATTATTCTCATTTTTCTTGCATTTCAAACTGAGCGTAAGAAGTTCACCACATGATTTTCATTATTTGTAACGAATTGGCGAGTCGGCGCGCGGGTTGTTGGTTAAGATCAGGGTATACGTAGGGGTCAATAAACTTTGAGGTAATATCAATTCATCGTTATGTTATTCTCAACGACATTAATTCTGTGTCGTCTCATCATCGCAATCAAGAGATAATTTTACATAATATATTTTCGTGTATTGCTGAAAAACCAAATGATAAATTCCGTGAAAGTAAACTTCTCTGCAACTTGAAGGTGTTCGATGATCGGCGAGTCCGTAAATATAGGTTCAGATAAATGATAATTGGATCATTTGGTTGAGATTATAAGTTTTGATTACCTTAGCAGCGTAATTTTTCTTTAGAGTTTTAATCGAAAAAAAGAGTTGCGACATCTATATGGTGAATCCATCTAATTAAACTTTTGTTGTAGAGTCTATTGAATCAAATTCGATCCGCAAAATTTTTGGTTTAAGCCGTTGAGAGCTAGGTTATTTATATCTTCATATTATCAATATTATTACATTTTACTATGAAAGAACAGAATATAAGATTGGTCAAAATTATATATGAAAATTCTCGGGAAATAGGTCACATTACACTCTGTTTCAAATTTTCGTCTCAAAAACAGGGTGGTAAAACAGAGTGTAATGTGACATATTTCCCGAGAATTTTCATATATAATTCATGCTGGGTCAAGAATCTTTATTATTATTGGTCAAAATGTATAGATGGAGTAATATGTTATTATGTCCGATTCGCATAGTAGATTTAGAATCTGTAAGTGAATTTATCTATAAATGATATTTAAAGATTTAATTTCAATATTAATTTCTAGATTAATTTTAATTGTTTGTGCTCTAGAGTTGCTTTTTTTACTTTAAAATTATTTTCGATAGAATATGTTGTTCCATAACTAGTTAAATAGTTTATTATATTTCTTCGGTTATTGATTAATTTTTTAATATTCCTTTATATATTGCCATCACCCTCATTTATACATTCCAACCGATTCCTACGACAAATCCACTGTATGCCCTTCTCCATTTTATTGAAACTGTTGTGAATCAGGACAGCAGCTGTAATTCTGGAAAACAAAAATGTCCCGAGTAGGAAATTCCCCAGTTATCCAAAAAACGGTTATTCGGGGAGCTTATCGTCTGCCCGTTTCCTTCCCTCCATCCAGATAATGATAATGAGGCCCATAGGAATTAAATCATTACTGATTTTGTTTTCTTTCATGCGGAAATGGATCCATATCTAGATGTCTATATAGCATATCCGGAATTTCATATGCCAAACTGAAAAAATAAGAAAAATTTATATCAAATCAAGTCCGGAAATGTTCCAATAAAGATCCTACGGAGCTTTAAAGATGAAGACTGAAAGATATTTTTCGTTTTATGTCTCAGGAACCATAACATGCCAAGCTTTCAATTTTGGTAATTTGGCTTTATCGATGCAAAATTTTTTATACGGTAGGTACCGGTCGACGAAGCTTCTTAACAGAAGCGATGGTACCGGGAACTTGCAACACATTTTCTGCTTTATTTTGGATCGCGTCATTTTATTTTATTCTGAAACTAATTATAGGTTTTTGAGAAAATTTTGCTTCAAAAAAGTATTCTTACATTTTTTTTCAAAAGAAACATTTTCATGGAAAATCTATTCGAAAATGGTGGGAATGGACCTTTTATGATTCCTCCTCACTTGAATGGTGAAACATATTTCAATTTATTGGAGAACGACCTTACAGATCTAATAGTTAATGTACCATACGCAAATAGATCAGTCAGTTGGTTTATGCATGATGGAGCACCTCCTCATTTTAGTTAGATTAACCCTCAAAAGAGGATAATGCCGTACAGTTGCGTGGCCTCCTCGTTTACCTGACTAACAATCCTCAGATTCTGTTCCATGGAGTTATTTAAATGTACTAGGTGCAAATTGAAAATAAGAGAAATCTTGAACAAATAGTAATAGAGCAATACGAGATAATTCGGAATAAGGAAGGCTTATTTGAGAGAGATCATCCATGAGGAATCGACTAGAAAGACGGACATTGCCAACACATGTTATATTTGTTAATTTTTGCCATTTAATCTTGAATCGAGTTATATGGCATGAAGTATGTTCTCGTGTAGCGGCCAAATGATAAATGCAATCCACTCAAAATTTGGACCCTATGTATAAGGAACTATCATACTTATAAAATTGAAATACTGTCAAGTACTTAGGACCTTTCAGCTACCAAGTAGCCATCATCAGAGTAAACAGAACAGTATTGTTAGTGGATAAGAGCGATTGTTTCTTATTTATAGTGTTATAGTGTGAACTCTTTCATTGCTTATCAGAAATCTTAACACAAATTATGGAATGATTGTCGAAACTTACTGGCTTAAAAGTTCAAAAGAGGTACGACCGTTTTTGAGATATTGAGTAGTAGGGATTGTCGAAATACTCGACACTATTCGCTCTGTTTCGCGCGTCATTTGAAGCGCTAATCATCTGGCCGATTGCCGATTGTAGAGAGAAATATTATGACAACACGTTCACTGCCGATCACACCAGCAGGTGCGGTACCGGATAAAGGGATAGCGCGTTCCGGCAATAGTCCAGGCATTTAAGGAGAAAAATCGACGATTTTTGTCCTAATTTCTGCGAGGTCTAATTCTATGTATTTTGACACGCTGAGAACGATGGGGTAGTTTAAATTTGCATTAACCCTGTGCTCAAAAAGCTATGGCCATATTTTGGAAGCAAGAATGGCCTTTTCTCAATTTTTTGCATTTTGAGACAAAGCTTTGAGTTGTATGGAAAAATGTTTCAACAAAAGTTTTCGGAAAAATTAATACGCGATTTTTGGCTCTGGTCCGAAATCGATTAGAGGGCGTGGGCCCAAGGTAGGGTCCATTTACTCTGTTTTTTAGCACATTGAAAAATGGAGTATATGTCAAAGTGTTTTTGTTTATTTCATATTCTGTTTCGGTGGAAACATAGTATTTTTATTTCTCTTCTTTCGGATTCTGGTATTTTGACCTACCCCATTTTTTTGGGCCAAAAAAAAAATCTGTATTTTACGAATTCCAGACGAAATACTTAAGTTCTCGATCTTAAACCAAATTGATTCGGAATATTCTATTATTCTGCACTCAATGTCCGAAATTCAATCATTTTGGTTTAAAGACGTAACTTTGGCGCCATTTTGAAAATTTTAGATAGCTTAAAAATTCAAATCTTTTGGGGTTAGACATTTTTCACGGAATTCAAATTCTACGTTCTTTAAGAGATTTTCATAGCGACTATTTAAATCCAAGCATAATGATTTGAGTGGAGTAGAAATGAAGCTATCCTAATAAATGTGTTTGGACCTCTAAAGGGCCCAATTTTGAGTCTATCAACAAAGTCTTGGAGCAAACTACAGAGAAATACATCGGCTATTCAGGTATGAAACAGCGTACGGGAATTCGTTCACAATTTCAAGTTATAACGAATTTTATCATAAAAACTAGCGCGGAATTTCATTTAGCGGCAATAAGCGATAATGCTTACATAATGAGCTACAAGGTGGTCCTATTTTTAAGCACGAACATTTACAAGTACATTTTTTTATACAACCACAAGAGATTATTTTGATCAACTCATTGGGATGTACATTTTTACTGTTTGTAAGTCCATTCGGACTATTTCTCCAACCCCATTCCGTTGGATCAATGGTTTTATTACCGATCCAAACCTGAACTTGGTAATAATCTTAAAAATATGTTGCTTTGCAGCATCATCGTGTTTTCATATGGTTACCTTGTGATGCCTTGGCATAATGTAATCGTTCGCTGGCATGAAAAATTGGGAGCTCTTTGTTTAACGCATTTATCAGCAAATTACAATTCCCGATCTTCCATACTCTACATAAGATTTCAACAAGGTAACCATATGAACATACGATAATGCTGCAAAGCAACACATTGTTAGCGTATTCGGTAATCAAACCATTGATCCGAAGAAATGAGGTTGGAGGAATAGTCTGAACGAACTTACTCCAATACAAACAATAAAAATGCACGTCCCGATGAATTGTTCAAAATAATCCCTCGTGATTGCGAATAAAATTGTACGGGTAAATGTTTATGAAAAATTTAGGATTACCTTGTAGCTCATATGTAAGCATTGTGAAGGTGAAGAATATTCTAATTTCCCCGAGTCAGAAATCAGTATATCAGTTGATGATGATTTTGATATGTAACACCCTATAATGACATCATGTCACGGTCACATATACACCACACGTTTACATACACTCACATTCACACAAAACAATCATAAGCATTCAGGTGCATTTTGAAACAATTAAAAAAGTATAGTTTCTCGCGCGGAATCCATTGTACCGACCCTCGTTTATAGTCGCTAAATGAAATTCCGCGTTTTTTATGATGAAATTCGTTATAACTTGGAATAGTGAACGAATTTCCGTACGTTGTTTCAAATCTGAATAGCCGATGTATTTCTCTGTTTGCTCTAAGACTTTGTCCATAGGCCAAAATTGGGCCCTCTAGAGGCCCAAACACATTCATTAGGAGACACTTATCGTCATCTTCCCATCATACAGATAATAATAGTGGACCCTGCAAGTATGAAATCATTACTGATTATGTTTCCGTTCTCGCAAGAGGTGATCTTCGACATATCTATATGTCTGTAAAAACAATATCAGCGCATTCAACAGCTGGTAATGAGAACAATCTTTTCAATCATTTCCAGGAATATTATTAGTTTTGCTGAATTAAACACAGCCGATTAGTCAGAGAATATCTTTGCAAAGCAATATTGAAATTTCTATCCAATTCGAACATAAAGTTATCGACTCATCTTCTTGAGCGTCTATTTCTGGATATAAAAAATTAAAACTATTTCCTATCTTCAATCTGGAGATTGAATATTTTCAAATGTTATTGTGTCTGCATCATACTTTGATGATTTTGTGAAGACTATGTTGTCATCTATGGGTGAAAGTCATCTATTTTGTGGAACTGGAAATTGAGACCAACTAAGCGAAGATACCATTCCATGTTCCCAGCTTGTTAGAAAAGAATATTTTCAATCATAGTTGAAAATCATGTCATTGCGAGAAAATCCCTTAATATTGTTTGTTGACTAATAAACTATAAAAGAGTTACTGTGGATAGCACTATAAATAAGAAATAATTATAGTGAATAAGGGTGATTATTTTAACGAAATAATAAATATAACTACTTTGTTATACTATCACTGATATTTATCATAGTCGTTACTATAGTTTCAACATAAACGTGTCATCTTCAGACGAAAACGAAGGTATGAATTTACAAGTACTATATCTACTATATATAGGTTGAAGAAGGAATACAAACAAATTAAACCAAAAATTATACCTAACTACGGTATTTTGGTATCCTTTGATGTTTCTAATATGTTTTCAAATATCCCTCCCATTGAATGTCGGAATTTAGTCACAAATATCTTTGAAAAGTCACATATTGATCCTTCGATAAAATCAGAAATAGAACAGGCATTCGATATATGCCTCAGTCAAAAGTACTGTCAGTTTAATAACAAATTTTATACTCAAAATAACGGATTAGCTATCGGTTCTCCATTAAGTCCACTTCTCGCAGATATTTTTATTACTCACAAAGAAGATACTATAATGAGTTCTGCCATAACAAAAAACATATTCAATTTTGGTACAGATACCTAGACAATATTTTAGCCCTATTTAAAGGTACATCTAGACAGTTAGATGCTTTCTTATCATTCATCAATAATATTTATCCCAACATAAAATTCACATTAGAGACAGAAAAGGATCACAAAATAAATTTCTTAGACTTAACATTATTACATCATAATAATAGCATCTCATTCGACATTTACAGAAAACCTATTTTCACAGATACAGTAATTTGTACCTCTTTACATAGCCCCTATAGTCATAAACTAGCTGCTTTTCATTCAATGATACATAGAGCCTTATCCCTTCCCTTATCTCAAGAAAATCTTAGTAAAGAATTAGATACAATTAAAGTTATTGCTACAAATACACTTATCCCTTTATGAAAGACAAAGATAATTAAAATAAGTTTCTTTAACTTATTTTGGTCCTATAACCGAAAAAATTGCAAACATGTTATCCCATCATCAGCTTTAAGCCCCCAAACAAATTATCTCATATTATGTTCAATGCGAAATATAAAACTGACAAATTTAAAAGTCCCGGAGTTTATAAACTAACTTGTTCAGAGTGTGATAGGTTTTACATCATACATAGGTTATCTTGCCGTAACATAGCAGTTAGATATAAAGAACATTTTTGTTCCTTTAAAATCAATAAGACCGATTCTTCATTTGCAAATCATATTTAAGAAACAGGCCATATCTTTCCTATTTTGAGTAATGTCCAAATGTTACATAGTCAGGATAAAATTTCAAAACTAATTATATTAGAGTCAATGGGAATTTTCAAAGCAATGAAGATGTATGATGATAAGATCCTTAGCGGTCAACTAGATTTATATTACAGTAATCTTTTCACTGTATTAATAACCTGATCGTATTTAAAGTCCGTTAGTAAATATACCTCTCCACTAAGGTTCTCACGGAACCACCTGATCACTTTACCCCTCTCTGGTTTTTCCTAGAAGTATTTCCTATAGCCATAAAATTTGTTTGTATTCCTTCTTTAACCTATATATAGTAGATATAATACTTGTTAAATCCATACCTTCGTTCCGTCTGAAGATGACACGTTTAGTGTTGAAACTATAGTAACGACTATATTAAATATCAGTGATAGTATAACAAAGTAGTTTCATTTATTATTTCCTTAAAATGATAAACTATCACAAAGTAACGGCTTCCACAATTGAATTTTTGAAGGGTGATTATTTCTTATTCATATTGCTTATTGACGATAGTCCATAACATCAAGGTTGAGAAAATTCTCAACCAACCAGATATTCCAATTCTACAACATGAGGTCAGTTAATCACAACATATCTTATGTGAAACGTGCTTCTCTAATCAACTCTACTGAAGAATTCTGTTTCGGACTTTCAATCGCCGATTATGAAAGTCTTCATGAATTGAAAACAGAATATCGTGAGGTATTTTTTCAATTTTCATTACTTTTGACTAGTAAAATCTTTCCTATGAATTCAGCTACCTTAAATAAGATTGCTGGGCGCTCAGAAATGTGCAGAATGAAAGCCACTATACGCGTACTTTCCGATATTTAGACATTTAGAAATATGTTTTGGATGCTTCGAAATCGGTAGATTGTGAATATTATTCAGCTTTAGCGGTAGAAACATGTGGTGAACGCTCAGAGTAGGAGATGGGAGAGGTGTTTGTATATAGTACTTTCAGGCCGTCGATTTGTGGGCGTCCCAAAACGCCGGTTCTCGAAAATTCTTCAGTATTTTTTACATTTTACGTTATACTACCAGTTACAGTCATTCAGTCATCCATTCATCGTAGACAGATGCTTTGAATATTGTGAGTAACCACAGTCTGGTTGTTGAGTTCAATAGAAAAAAGTGATTTCATTTTCATATTCCTTGACCCAACTTCTGTATATAACAAGAAAAAGTTATTATTTCACTTGTTTAAATTTGTCATTACCTGTAGATTGAATAAATGTGTTCAGTATCCTCTTTCAAGCTAAAAAATTTGTGCAATCGTTTAATAAATGTATATTCAAGATTCCTTTTAACCCTAAAAGATGATCTCACGCATTTTCAAAACTGCTCTTCAAATCAATTTCAAAAAAGATTTTATAGCTCAAAAGAGGTTGTTAAGAAGTTAATATCTTTTACCTATGTGGACAATTTTTTACTTATGTGGACAATTACTGCCGTTGGATTATAGAAAGATTATTATTTAGTTATATATTTTTCTATCTATTCCTTATATAGTTATTTATTTTTCTGTCTATATAGAATAAGAGGAGGTATCGTTTGTTTTTTAAGTTTGATTATATTGAATAAAGTGCGTTTTTTAGTTAAGGAATTTTTCATTCTCATTGCCTTCAAATTTTATTATAAATGTATGTATGATCACCTCAATTCCCACAGAAAATTTCGTTTGGTTAGAAAAATACGCAATTTCAAGTTAAGTAATAAAATTATCTATACATTTTCTTATAAAAAATACATTACATATTGGATATTTTCAATTTTGAACTTTAAATATAACTGAAATGTTCATCAGTTATTCAAGAAAGAATATGATACGCAATGTAAATTTTGGGACTGTTATAGAGGACCAACAAAACAGTTTTATTCAACAACGGTCCGGAAGGATTAGCATTATCTTTTGATTTGTAAAATCCTTCATATCGATTATAAGCCTTCTGAACTGGCAACATCGCTGGACGCTCAGAAATGTGGTGTATGAAAGCAAACTATACTGCGGGGACGCTGAGTACCCGAAATTTGAAAGCTTTACTGTATATTTTGGACGCTCAGGAGCGGCTTTATGAACGGACGCTCTGAAATCAGTAGAATGCAAATCTTAAAAATTGTTTCCTATAATATGAAGGCTATGAACTTATTACGACCTCTACTGTTCAAAGATGGAATGTATTCATACGTTATAGTAGAGATTGCATGAGAAATACGCAGTGGACGCTCAGAGTAGGAATAGTGAAAGGACGCCCTGGAGATAGCGGGATGTAAATATATATATATATATATATATATATATATATATATATATATATATATATATATAAACAAGTTTAAAGTTTCTTTGCCTAATTGGCCACTATCGTGTATGTAACTTAAGAGATATAGAATTAAATTTTCTGAATTATGAAGATAACCTAGATAATTTAACATAGGATTATAAAGATGAATAAACGTAAAAGATTGAACCATAGGCGGGATTCGAACCCACATTTCTGGATTTCTAGTCCAGGGTGTTTACCAATTACACCACTTCGGTCCTGTTAGATTTTTATATTTTTGTAAATATAAACCTCTGAAAGGATAGTAGATCATTGATGAACACAATGCGATTCGATGCCCTACCATAGATCAACTATTCACGCACATTCATCTGAAGTTCAGTCGTTTTTTGAAGTAAGAATTGTAGGTTAGTACTGCTATGGTTGGCAGTTACTTGACAGTTCTTATTCAAATGACAGCATCCCGGTTCTTATATATTTCAATAGAACTGACTGAGAATTGTTCTGGTTAATTATAAACAAGTTTAAAGTTTCTTTGCCTAATTGGCCACTATCGTGTATGTAACTTAAGAGATATAGAATTAAATTTTCTGAATTATGAAGTTAACTTAGATAATTTAACATAGGATTATAAAGATGAATAAACGTAAAAGATTGAACCATAGGCGGGATTCGAACCCACATTTCTGGATTTCTAGTCCAGGGTGTTTACCAATTACACCACTTCGGTCCTCTTAGGTTTTTATATTTTTGTAAATATAAACCTCTGAAAGGATAGTAGATCATTGATGAACACAATGCGATTCGATGCCCTACCATAGATCAACTATTCACGCACATTCATCTGAAGTTCAGTCGTTTTTTGAAGTAAGGATTGTAGGTTAGTACTGCTATGGTTGGCAGTTACTTGACAGTTCTTATTCAAATGACAGCATCCCGGTTCTTATATATTTCAATAGAACTGACTGAGAATTGTTCTGGTTAATTATAAACAAGTTTAAAGTTTCTTTGCCTAATTGGCCACTATCGTGTATGTAACTTAAGAGATATAGAATTAAATTTTCTGAATTATGAAGATAACTTAGATAATTTAACATAGGATTATAAAGATGAATAAACGTAAAAGATTGAACCATAGGCGGGATTCGAACCCACATTTCTGGATTTCTAGTCCAGGGTGTTTACCAATTACACCACTTCGGTCCTGTTAGATTTTTATATTTTTGTAAATATAAACCTCTGAAAGGATAGTAGATCATTGATGAACACAATGCGATTCGATGCCCTACCAAAGATAAACTATTCACGCACATTCATCTGAAGTTCAGTCGTTTTTTGAAGTAAGGATTGTAGGTTAGTACTGCTATGGTTGGCAGTTACTTGACAGTTCTTATTCAAATGACAGCATCCCGGTTCTTATATATTTCAATAGAACTGACTGAGAATTGTTCTGGTTAATTATAAACAAGTTTAAAGTTTCTTTGCCTAATTGGCCACTATCGTGTATGTAACTTAAGAGATATAGAATTAAATTTTCTGAATTATAATCCTATGTTAAATTATCTAAGTTATCTTCATAATTCAGAAAATTCAATTCTATATCTCTTAAGTTACATACACGATAGTGGCCAATTAGGCAAAGAAACTTTAAACTTGTTTATAATTAACCAGAACAATTCTCAGTCAGTTCTATTGAAATATATAAGAACCGGGATGCTGTCATTTGAATAAGAACTGTCAAGTAACTGCCAACCATAGCAGTACTAAATTACAATCCTTACTTCAAAAAACGACTGAACTTCAGATGAATGTGCGTGAATAGTTGATCTATGGTAGGGCATCGAATCGCATTGTGTTCATCAATGATCTACTATCCTTTCAAAGGTTTATATTTACAAAAATATAAAAATCTAACAGGACCGAAGTTGTGTAATTGGTAAACACCCTGGACTAGAAATCCAGAAATGTGGGTTCGAATCCCGCCTATGGTTCAATCTTTTACGTTTATTCATCTTTATAATCCTATGTTAAATTATCTAAGTTATCTTCATAATTCAGAAAATTTAATTCTATATCTCTTAAGTTACATACACGATAGTGGCCAATTAGGCAAAGAAACTTTAAACTTGTTTATAATTAACCAGAACAATTCTCAGTCAGTTCTATTGAAATATATAAGAACCGGGATGCTGTCATTTGAATAAGAACTGTCAAGTAACTGCCAACCATAGCAGTACTAACCTACAATCCTTACTTCAAAAAACGACTGAACTTCAGATGAATGTGCGTGAATAGTTGATCTATGGTAGGGCATCGAATCGCATTGTGTTCATCAATGATCTACTATCCTTTCAGAGGTTTATATTTACAAAAATATAAAAATGTAACAGGACCGAAGTGGTGTAATTGGTAAACACCCTGGACTAGAAATCCAGAAATGTGGGTTCGAATCCCGCCTATGGTTCAATCTTTTACGTTTATTCATCTTTATAATCCTATGTTAAATTATCTAAGTTATCTTCATAATTCAGAAAATTTAATTATATATCTCTTAAGTTACATACACGATAGTGGCCAATTAGGCAAAGAAACTTTAAACTTGTTTATAATTAACCAGAACAATTCTCAGTCAGTTCTATTGAAATATATAAGAACCGGGATGCTGTCATTTGAATAAGAACTGTCAAGTAACTGCCAACCATAGCAGTACTAACCTACAATCCTTACTTCAAAAAACGACTGAACTTCAGATGAATGTGCGTGAATAGTTGATCTATGGTAGGGCATCGAATCGCATTGTGTTTATCAATGATCTACTATCCTTTCAGAGGTTTATATTTACAAAAATATAAAAATCTAACAGGACCGAAGTGGTGTAATTGGTAAACACCCTGGACTAGAAATCCAGAAATGTGGGTTCCAATCCCGCCTATGGTTCAATCTTTTACGTTTATTCATCTTTATAATCCTATGTTAAATTATCTAAGTTATCTTCATAATTCAGAAAATTTAATTCTATATCTCTTAAGTTACATACACGATAGTGGCCAATTAGGCAAAGAAACTTTAAACTTGTTTATAATTAACCAGAACAATTCTCAGTCAGTTCTATCGAAATATATAAGAACCGGGATGCTGTCATTTGAATAAGAACTGTCAAGTAAATGCCAACCATAGCAGTACTAACCTACAATCCTTACTTCAAAAAACGACTGAACTTCAGATGAATGTGCGTGAATAGTTGATCTATGGTAGGGCATCGAATCGCATTGTGTTCATCAATGATCTACTATCCTTTCAGAGGTTTATATTTACAAAAATATAAAAATCTAACAGGACCGAAGTGGTGTAATTGGTAAACACCCTGGACTAGAAATTCAGAAATGTGGGTTCTAATCCCGCCTATGGTTCAATCTCTTACGTTTATTCATCTTTATAATCCTATGTTAAATTATCTAAGTTATCTTCATAATTCAGAAAATTTAATGCTATATCTCTTAAGTTATATATATATATATATATATATATATATATATCAGTTCGCCTGAGGACCGAAACCACACAACGCAGATCAATACCCGAGAATCCAGTTCTACATATATATATATATATATATATATATATTTGTATGTTTTCTTGGTATATTGGTTCGTATATATACTGATAATGAAATAAAAACTCTGTTTTGACGTTTCGACAATGTTTATTGCCTTTATCAAAATTGTTAATTGAATTAGTGTTTCCATGTAATTTAGAAAAGAATAGATGATTTCGATTAATGAAATGCGTCTGCAGCCGACTTGTGTTTTAAGATCCAATTAAAACTGCAGAAAACATTGGATCGGTTGTGTGTGAAAGAGTAATGTATGGCTAACTACAATTTGAAATAGATTGAATTTGATTAAATACAAGACATTCCAATATTGTACAATTATAAATATCTATGAATTATTGTATGAATTAGTTATTCTATGATAAGCATTTCAGATCTATCATAACTATTCAAGTTTAAGATAATTCCATGGAATTTAACCTCAAAATTGTTACTCTATATTGTCATAGTTAAATAATACTTCATCTTTTTTAGGTTGAATTTTAAATAGACAAATGGAAAGTGGCACTTCAAATTAATAAAATTTTGTTAAGTTTGAATTAGATTATTGTACAGTTTCGAAAGATTGGAATCTATTTTGTCATTTACACAATTGTTCTTTTTAATTTGAATTGATTCTAATATCAAACGTTTGTTGTCGTTTGTTTCAATATTTAAAATTTTCGTATTGTTGTAGTCGAAAGTATGGTTAGTGTCTTTCACATGTTTGTTGAGCGCAGTTGATGAATTTTTGGTATATTTGTGGCCATTTAATCTTTTTTCGAGGTATTGTGAAGATTGGCCAATATATACCTTTTCGCAATCTTTGCAAGGAATGGAATAAACAGTATGGGTTATTTTTTTGAAAGGTACGCTGCTTTTTAATTTTGTAAAGAGACTTTTCTGATTTAAATAACTCTTATGACATATATGTAGGTCATAAGGTTTCACTATATTACAAATTTTCTCTGAAAGTCCACCAATATATGGTAGTGATATGTAATGCCTATCATTAGTTTTCTCATTATTGGTATTGATTTCACCAAATGAGTTATAAAATTTATGAATTTTGTCTTTAGTTATCGAATTCACTAAATCAATGGGATAACCATTTCTTATTAAAGTTTCTTTTGTTTTTGTAATAGATATAGTTCTCAGTTCAGGAGAACTCAGTCGAATAGCTCTATCTATTAGATTTATAATAACATTTTTCTTATATTTTTTAGGTATATTAGAATTGAAATTAGTATACCTTCCTGACCAAGTAGGTTTGGTATACCATTTTGTTAGAAATTTGTTATCATATGATTTTCTTACTAAAGTTAAATCTAAAAAATTTATTTCATTATGATTTTCTAATTCAATCGTGAATTGTAACTTATGGTGAAAGGAATTGAAAGAATTCAAAAATTCATTACATTTGTTTTCAGTGATTGCAGCAATACAATCATCAACATATCTTTTGAAGAAGGCTATATTATAATTTAGTTGAGATACTACTTTTTCTTCAAGGAATTCCATTACTATTTGGGCTATGATACTTGATATAACTAAATTATAATATAGCCTTCTTCAAAAGATATGTTGATGATTGTATTGCTGCAATCCCTGAAAACAAATGTAATGAATTTTTGAATTCTTTCAATTCCTTTCACCATAAGTTACAATTCACGATTGAATTAGAAAATCATAATGAAATAAATTTTTTAGATTTAACTTTAGTAAGAAAATCAAATGATAACAAAATTCTAACAAAATGGTATACCAAACCTACTTGGTCAGGAAGGTATACTAATTTCAATTCTAATATACCTAAAAAATATAAGAAAAATGTTATTATAAATCTAATAGATAGAGCTATTCGACTGAGTTCTCCTGAACTGAGAACTATATCTATTACAAAAACAAAAGAAACTTTAATAAGAAATGGTTATCCCATTGATTTAGTAAATTCGATAACTAAAGACAAAATTCATAAATTTTATAACTCATTTGGTGAAATCAATACCAATAATGAGAAAACTAATGATAGGCATTACATATCACTACCATATATTGGTGGACTTTCAGAGAAAATTTGTAATATAGTGAAACCTTATGACCTACATATATGTCATAAGAGTTATTTAAATCAGAAAAGTCTCTTTACAAAATTAAAAAGCAGCGTACCTTTCAAAAAAATAACCCATACTGTTTATTCCATTCCTTGCAAAGATTGCAAAATGGTATATATTGGCCAATCTTCACAATACCTCGAAAAAAGACTAAATGGCCACAAATATACCAAAAATTCATCAACTGCGCTCAACAAACATGTGAAAGACACTAACCATACTTTCGACTACAACAATACGAAAATTTTAAATATTGAAACAAACGACAACAAACGTTTGATATTAGAATCAATTCAAATTAAAAAGAACAATTGTGTAAATGACAAAATAGATTCCAATCTTTCGAAACTGTACAATAATCTAATTCAAACTTAACAAAATTTTATTAATTTGAAGTGCCACTTTCCATTTGTCTATTTAAAATTCAACCTAAAAAAGATGAAGTATTATTTAACTATGACACTATAGAATAACAATTTTGAGGTTAAATTCCATAGAATTATCTTAAACTTGAATAGTTATGATAGATCTGAAATGCTTATCATAGAATAACTAATTCATACAATAATTCATAGATATTTATAATTGTACAATATTGGAATGTCTTGTATTTAATCAAATTCAATCTATTCTAAATTGTAGTTAGCCATACATTACTCTTTCACACACAACCGATCCAATGTTTTCTGCAGTTTTAATTGGATCTTAAAACACAAGTCGGCTGCAGACGCATTTCATTTAACGAAATCATCTATTCTTATCTAAATTACATGGAAACACTAATTCAATTAACAATTTTGATAAAGGCAATAAACATTGTCGAAACGTCAAAACAGAATTTTTAGTTCATTATCAGTATATATACGAACCAATATACCAAGAAAACATACAAATATTACAAATGGTTCAAGAATATCAACAAAAGACAGGCGCGTAGGAGCCGGGGGGGCAAAGGGGCCAGTTGCCCCCCCACATTTTATACTGGGGGGGCAAAGACTGCATTTTGCCCCCCCAAGATTCAGTTGTGATTTTTTTTAATTTGCACGCAAAATGAATATTCTAATTGTTTTAAGGTGAAATATTATATATTGTTACCAAAATGGTTTTGAATTCCTCAACAATATTCTCCCACTATGAGAAAATTGAGTGATCTTTGTATAAGACTTCAGTGAACCGTTTGAGTGTATTATTAGCAAAATCCCTAATCTAGTAACAATCGAATGACATTAGTGGACGTGTGAACGAGCGCGTAGCGACATCTACCGTGATCAGTGCTGACTAAGTTGGTCGTTGTGATTCCATCGAGTTTTGTCGTACGAAAATCAAAGTATCAAAGTAACGAACTCTAATGTCCACACCGTACATCAATCCGGCTGAAGGTAAGAAGGTATTTATATTTCAAGTTAATTAATTAGACTATTTAGCATGATACTGCACCCATCAATTTTACACAATTTGTCCTAACCTATTCACTACGCGAACAAACGGGCAGCGCCGTTCTTCGAATCCTCCAGAAACTATTCAACCGCTTTTAAACATAAACATGGTATGATTACATGGTTTTATTTGTGCGGTAGTATGCTTATTATTATTGCCAGAATTACTATGTTAAAACGAAATTACTATGTATGTTTTCTTTTAATGTGACTAAAATATGATAGAAGTATATTATTTTTGATAAATCTCGTTGAATTCTTATTAAAAATACTGCATTTATTAGGTAATTAATTGATAATTGAAAGATACTTTACAGTGGACATAAAATCACAGGTTTATTTGAATGAATTTTTCTATAGATGGATATATTTTACTGCAAAAAACAGACATTTTAATAATTCTCGCTCAGGTTTTCATTATTTACATGTTGACGTCATGAATTTTTGCCCCCCCAAAAAAAATTTGGTTCCTACGCCTCTGACAAAAGAATATATATATATATATATATATATATATATATATATATATATATATATATATATATATATATATATATATATATATATATATATATATATATATATATATATATATATATATATATATATATATATATATATATATATATATATATATATATATATATATATATATCAATTATTCACGCATATTCATCTAAAGTTCAGTCGTTTTTTGAAGTAAGGACTAGAAATCCAGAAATGTGGGTTCGAATCCCGCCTATGGTTCAATCTTTTACGTTTATTCATCTTTATAATCCTATGTTAAATTATCTAAGTTATCTTCATAATTCAGAAAATTTAATTCTATATCTCTTAAGTTACATACACGATAGTGGCCAATTAGGCAAAGAAACTTTAAACTTGTTTATAATTAACCAGAACAATTCTCAGTCAGTTCTATTGAAATATATAAGAACCAGGGATGCTGTCATTTGAATAAGAACTGTCAAGTAACTGCCAACCATAGCAGTACTAACCTACAATCCTTACTTCAAAAAACGACTGAACTTTAGATGAATATGCGTGAATAATTGATCTATGGTAGGGCGTCGAATCGCATTGTGTTCATCAATGATCTACTATCCTTTCAGAGGTTTATATTTACAAAAATATAAAAATCTAATGGGACCGAAGTGGTGTCATTGGTAAACACCCTGGACTAAAAATCCAGAAATGTGGGTTCGAATCCCGCCTATGGTTCAATCTTTTACGTTTATTCATCTTTATAATCCTATGTTAAATTATCTAAGTTATCTTCATAATTCAGAAAATTTAATTCTATATTTCTTGAGTTATATATATATATATATATGATCAATATATATATATATATTATATATATTATTATATACACTTCGGGGACGACCCCAAAGTGTAAGCCATAGTTTAGGTCAACATATACTACACTTTGGGTACGAGGTCCTCAAACTGTAGGATTCTTAAATATCGTACACTTTGAGGACATCTTACTAATTTGTTCATGTTACAGTTTGAGGACTTGAACATTTTCCGGAATTTTGAGATGTTAGACTGTATGGCCTAATTTAATTTGTATATCTATAAAGTTATTACTCAATTTTAATTCCCTCACAATACGTAGTATATAGTGTAAGGGAAGTATTGTTTTGGGCACAAAACAAATAACGGACTTTTCCTGATATATCAGATTTGACCATTTTTGAATCGATCAAGACTATTTTTGAAATGATGTATGTATGTACGAACGTACGTATGTGCCTGCGTGCGTGCGTAACTCACTGTGGAGACGACTGCGCCCTCCCAATTGGTCGTATAGATTAGATTAGGTTTTTCGAATGGAATGATACTATCTTATCGAGTCATAAATATAACCATGATTTTCTGGTTTTAAATATATATCTCACCCAAACATTTAACTCGCAGAACTTTCTGAAATTATATCATGTGGCAAATTTTAATAGTTCATATGACAGCAAGTATCAATACAAAACATAGTGTTGTGAAATACATCATAATTCCAATGTGACAGAGTATAATACAAAATGATTTCATTAGCGGTTTCTAAATCATTACAAGCTTCAACTTGCCTTGCTTTTCAACTTGCCTTGTTTATCTATCGATCTATCTATTTGTACGTTCTGGTGAAATTTGACAGGTGTTATTTATTCGGGTGTCGTGTTATGACATATGTATAAAAGAAAAAACAAGATGGCGTCTCCAAGATGACGGGCGGGTCTTGTGATAATAGAACAATTCTATTTAATATTGGTATAAGGGGGGTTTGTAGTCAGCAGCAGCATGGATTTTCAATAAAAATTAGAAAGTTTTAGATGGCGGACGAGTTGTGTGATCATGGTCCGATTCTTCTTTAAATTGATATGTGTGGTTTTTGGGGCCGTAGGTTATACTATGTAAGTCAAAATTCAAAGATTCAATATGGTGGCTAAAATGGTGGACGTTTTGTGAATACAGTCCGATTCTACTCAGAACTTGTATATGGAATTTTTAGGGTCGGAAATCATGATTTATTATTTCCTTCTGTTACACTTCAATATGATAGCTTGTCCTGATGAAATTGATCACTTTTGATTTCATCTTCCGATATACTATATTTATATATGAACCTTCCTATCTATACTAAAATTGGGGGATTTCATAGTGATTAGTGATTAGTAAATTTATCTTTAAGTTTAAGATTTATTCACTTGGAGAATTTCTGTTACTAGGTTACTATAAGAAAATTGTAGATATGAGAAGCACATTTAAGTCTTGTACTAAAACCTTCAGAGTTAATCCCTATAATTCATCAAACAAGATCAACCATAGCAGGTTCGCAAAAAGATCCACCGCAAAAAAAAATATATGTGAAACCTGATATAGATACGGTGCTCCTTATAATTACTATCTTTAATACAGAAGGATTGAGAGTGATAGATCAACAAACCAAGCATCATATTTTGTAGAATTGGGCTTCCTATCAAATTTTATTTAAATTACGAAAATCAGATCACAAGAGATCCTTTTTCCTGATGACATATTTTGACATATGTCGAACGTGCGATCTGCAAATCTCTAATTTGGGTATATTCAACCTTAAATAATATAATGATGTGAATGGAAAATTTTCTGTGATGTTATTAAATACTAAAAATGTGAGATTGACCTTAAAATGATTATGAAGAAAATGAATCATGTATATGTTTCAATTCATAATAGGGTTTTGAGGTTGTCTAGTCTATTAACGTTAACCCGACTTATTAGATACCCCCACAAATAAAATCGAGTGGCGCCAAATCTAGTTACTTTGTCATTCTATAATTCCTGGTCGACCTCTCCATCTAATTGGTGAAGGAGTGTTAAGAAAATTTGTAGTTAACACCATCCTGCTGGTTTTGATTTATTAAATTTGGGAACAGAAGCCTAAGTTGAGGAATGTCATCTGTCTAGTTGCCATTTATGAAAAAAACTAAAACTAGTTAACTGAAATTGAGAACTTTGGTATTCATCATTAACTTCCTGACAGTAATGCGCATGAGTGCTGCCTTGAATTAAGTTTTTCTACCAAATAAGAGGTATATCGGCTATTTTTTGGCAAATCTGTAGTTGAGATCTTGTGTGATCTATTAATGTACATCCGACTTTTTTGATACCTCTAAAAACGAGTGGTGCCAAGTTTGGTTACCTCACCGGCTATCCTATACTTCCTCGTCGACTGATGCATTGGTTTGAGAGAGTTCCTAGTGTTGGAAAAAATGTCTAAAGTTAAAGGCATATGTAGTGTGCTGGTGCATCATTTTCATGTGACTATATTTCCTGATCTAATGAATTTGGAAACAGACGCCAATGTTGAGAGATGATATTTTCCCTCAATAGATCTAAATCTCTATCAATGAAAAAAGGTCCCACAATATTGTTGGCGCTAAATCGCAGCCAAATATTTATTTTTTGGGAATACTGTATATGAACCTGATCCATTTAGTTCAGACTATTATCAGCTCAATACCTACAATTGTATCTTTTAACGTAACCGTTTAAACAAAATATTGCTTCATCCGTGTAGAAAATTTTTGAAACAGAATATGGATTAATATTTTTTTCATCTTAACTTCGTAAATTTCTATTCTACGATCTCTCAATTCTTGCAGTAATTATATTTTGTGAAAATGAAAGTCTTTTTGATTATTTTCAGACTGAGCGTCGTCGACATATGTTATGGCTTAGAGCTAATTGTTGCACGGACCATTGTCTACTGCATCAATTGAAACATTCAACAAATTTTCGTCATTGGTTTTTGTCTTCCTAAATTTTGAACGATTCTTAACACTGCTTATCTCTCTGAATATTTTTACCGTTTTTAAAACAATTGCCCAGTGATGTTTTTATTCAGATGTATTTTATTGAATACATATTATTCTTGTTTCAGTTACATATATCTTAATTCCATAAAAAAATTAAGCAAACTTGAAATTGACAAATTTCCATTAACAGCTATCAGAAATGTAATCAAATACTTCATCCGTTGTTTCATAGTCTACAAAATGAAAACTGTATCTACCCCAAGAGGAACACTTCTTACCCATCTGTTTTGATCTATTTTGGAATTTGAACAAAATCTGTTTCTGACGATGAAGAATAAGAGCACTGTTGCGTGTTTTCAATACGCAAAAAAAAACCAATTAGGATTTACTGAAGAAATGTCAATGTTCCCTTATGCTTGTGCACAAAATTTTATAACATATCTCGAAACTATTATTATAGAAAGAATTATAGTCTTGAATATTAAAACTTTCAGGAATTATTTGCCATGTTCCAGTTAGTACCATAATTCCAAAATTATGATTCTGAAAAGAGTTCATAAGAATGTTTGATTCATCAAAATGACATGAAAGGCTGCATATATTCGAGTGGAAAATTGATAATTAGCTATTTGTTAAGTATGTTGATCTTATAATATACGTTCCTTGATTGACTGTATCAATGTTCAAATCATTTTCAATAATACTGGAGACATTTTAAAATGTTATTTGAAAGTATTATTATGAATCAGACCTATGGAAGTGTTCCATAAGACTCGGCAACATTTAAGGGTAGGTACCTGACCTTGTATGTTGATTTCAAGTTGTTTATTGCCGGGAACTATGAAACAGATGTGTTGGTTTGAATTATTGATACCTTGATCGTCTTTGTTGTTATCGAAAAAGAGCAATATTCATCATGCATTTCTAATTATGTTTGAATGTAATCAAAATTGTTCCAAATGATTTTGATATTATCTAATCAGGATTATAGTTCTAATATAGCTTTAGATTCCTAGAATGAATTGACAAACGTATTGTATCTTGAGCCATCAATTGACCGCTGATATAATAAACAAACAGAAACCTATAATAAATTCATATAGCATCTTATAATGTTTAGAATACCGACGTTGCTATGAAAATATAAAATGATACATAATTATCATAATGTATTATGGAGTAATGACTTATACAAAGAAAAAATATTTAAAACTACCGTCAGAAATATTCTGTTAAACTTCCGCTAGTGTATCTAGTTTCATGGTCAGATTTTTTGATATCTGTATACCAAGAGAATAAGTATGCACATATTCTATCTGACCAATGAAATTACGCTAGTTATCACATATGAACAGGCTGGCTAAATTTCGATGTTTTAATAGGAAATCTCCTTGAGTATAAGAAAGAGATATGAAAAATTAACCTCCCATACTCGATCTCTTTTTTTGAAAAAATGTCCATGGTGAAATGAAACTTGGCTATCGTCTTTTGTTTTATTTGAGAAATCTCAATTTTTCGAGTTTTTGTTTTTCTGGTATATCTCAGTTACTTATGGAATTGGGGAGGAGTATTTCTTCAATAAAGCATTTTCTTAATGACGTAAGCCTACTATTTGGAGTGAAGAAGTTTTAAGAATTATTATATAAATACCAGATCTAGTAAAAATGATGAAATCGACTCAACATTACACATATATTTGGATTGGGAAAAAATTATTATAATTTTTTTGTTGAAAAAAGTGACTACGCAACTGCATTCCATTTGTGAAAAAAACTCGATAATGTATAAACTATTTCAATCCAAATTCATGAATAACTGAGAAACAAAACTCGAAAAATCAAGTTTTCTCAAATAACTCGAAAACAAAAGACGACAGTCATTTTTCGAAGGGAGAGATAGAGGATGATAGATTCGTTTCTTTCTACCTCGTATACTTATGGAGAATATCTTAAAACATCGACATTTAGCTACATGTACCTACATAAATACGGAATGTATAAATGCTGATTGATGAAGTTTGTAGCTGAACAGTGTTCAATCTGGAATTGTTGAAAACAACTTTTCTTCAGAATCACTCTTAGCTAACACAATGGAGTGTTTCCAAATGAGAACTCCACATGAATTTTCTCATTTTCATCCCAAAATAGTTTCAACCAGAGTGATATGCTATTCTACCTACTTTTTGCTTGTTACCAGATATTATGTTGAGAAGTGAAGAGTCATTGATATATTCATGCTGGAAATTTCAGCTATCTAGATATGTAGGCATTATCGTGTAATAAACCTTTTGTGAAATTTATGAATGGATATTATATCTATGACAAGTCCAGTGACATTATGTTTTTAATCTCATTGTTACAGGCTCAATCTTATGCTAACATGGATAGTTTCCTGGATATTTCAAAAAACCTTGCATAAATATGTGTTTGATTATGACAAAACAAATAGTAAAATGCATCTATCTATTAATGAGTTGTAGATTATACCGGGTGCGTAACTGATTCTACGTATTATACCGATTATATTTTATGACTTGGGAAGTGCACTGCTAAAGCTAGCCTGTTCATCGAATTAGAATTCCAAAATGAAACCTTATAATCATAATAGAAGAATTCAAAATTTAAATAGATTCAATTTAAAAGGTTCAGTTCCATCTTCTTCCTAGTTTTTGATTTCACCAAATTCATGATAGAAAACAAACGATCAACGCAAAATTTTTCAATTGTGACTTTGGACAAAAATCAAGCACAAATTATCTTCAAAGAAACCTGCATAATTTGCGGAACTGAGAGTTAATCCGGATATCACTGTTATTACATGATTGTTGTGAATATTTGGAAGTCCCTAATGGCGAACTTAGCTGAGTAGTTCCGTGACAGCTGGGTGTATAACCCTATCTTATCCTCAATTTCATTCCAGAACAAAGTTTTCGATCTTCATATACCTAATTAAATGCTTTCGTTCGTCCCTCTGTAAACTTCCGGAATTTGTAAGTGATTGCTTGTGCTTCACTTCGGTACCTATTTATTCCAAGATGTGAGGAAAATGGAAAGGACATTTTTTTGAAATCTCACGTAGACTGTGACTTCCTTTAGATCTGAAGCTCAAGTATGCAAAATTTCATCAAGATCGGTAGTGACCTCAAGGGGTGAGCAATGGAGATGAGATAGTTCTTTCGAAATATACTTTGGACAGCGACTTTTCTTTTGCTTTGGAGTCAAAATTCCATCACGATCGATACTTATCTAATTCAACTGATGAGAGAGGGTGATGGGGAAGTTTCTTTGTGATCTTATATAGAAAGTTAGTTTCTTTCTGCTTTGAAGGTCAATCATTCAAAATTTCATCAAGGTCGGAAATGGTTTGCTCTGAGGAGTGGAGAAGGGAGTTGGGGCTATTTTTTCTAAATCTCATCTAGAAAGTGTTTCGAATGACAAGTAAGCAGAATTTCATCTGGATTGGTACTTATCTGCTTTAAGAAGTGGGAAATGAGAATGCGCTAGTTTTTCTCGAAATCTCATGTACTCAGTGACTTTCTTTTTGTTAAGGTCAAGTTTGCAAAATTTTATACCGATACGGTACTTGTCTGCTTCAAGGGGTGGCAAAGGATATTGGGTTATTTTTTTCGAAATCTCATGCAGACTGTGACTCGTCGTGTATTGAAGGTGAAGTGTGCAAAATATCATCAAGACCTCAATTAAATATATATAGATATAGATATAGATTTATATAGAATACAAACAGTCATTCTTCTTTGTATATAAACCAGCTCAAATTCTCGGCGTTGGCTGGCTACAGAATTCAACACTGACAATTTTTTTCAGTCATTATACGTAGTAAGCCAACAGCTAGGGAGGACGGCCTCATATTTCTCTTGGTTTTGCTGCGCTTCATTTCAATTTGTTTCGCCGTAGTTCTTCCGTTATTTCATAAGACATTGAGTTTCCTCAGTGAGAAAAATTTGATCAAGTTCAGTACCTACGTATCTGATTTGGGGATAGACGACAAATAAAAATATTACTGGAACGGCTGATTCTAACCAAATCAGATTTGATGATAATCTTAGAAAGTACTCGAGACTACAGCTCACTTCGTTCTCGAAGATTTTATTCACACCCACATGAAGAATGAACTTAGACCTCTTAAATAAAGATTATTCTCTGTGAAAGTTCCTAATGTGACATTGCCTGAAGGTTTTTTTCATAATTGTTGAACAAAATAAAGTCTTCGATTCCCACCACACTATAAATAAGACGTATAACCGTATAAAGTTTCTACAGTCAATACACTTTGGGGACGTCTTCTACCGTATAAGCTGTATAAGTTGTTTAAAGTGTATATATTATACGAGTCCCCAAACTGTAGGATTGATATACATATATATATATATATATATATATAACTTAAGAGATATAGAATTAGCAAAGAAACTTTAAACTTGTTTATATATATATATATATATATATATATATTCTTTTGTTGATATTCTTGAACCATTTGTAATATTTGTATGTTTTCTTGGTATATTGGTTCGTATATATACTGATAATGAAATAAAAATTCTGTTTTGACGTTTCGACAACGTTTATTGCCTTTATCAAAATTGTTAATTGAAATTAGTGTTTCCATGTAATTTAGAAAAGAATAGATGATTTCGATTAATGAAATGCGTCTGCAGCCGACTTGTGTTTTAAGATCCAATTAAAACTGCAGAAAACATTGGATCGGTTGTGTGTAAAAGAGTAATGTATGGCTAACTACAATTTGAAATAGATTGAATTTGATTAAATACAAGACATTCCAATATTGTACAATTATAAATATCTATGAATTATTGTATGAATTAGTTACTCTATGATGAGTATTTCTATCATAACTATTCAAGTTTAAGATAATTCTATGGAATTTAACCTCAAAATTGTTATTCTATAGTGTCATAGTTAAATAATACTTCATCTTTTTTAGGTTGAATTTTAAATAGACAATGGAAAGTGGCACTTCAAATTAATAAAATTTTGTTAAGCTTGAATTAGATTATTGTACAGTTTCGAAAGATTGGAATCTATTTTGTCATTTACACAATTGTTCTTTTTAATTTGAATAGATTCTAATATCAAACGTTTGTTGTCGTTTGTTTCAATATTTAAAATTTTTGTATTGTTGTAGTCGAAAGTATGGTTAGTGTCTTTCACATGTTTATTGAGCGCAGTTGATGAATTTTTGGTATATTTGTGGCCATTTAATTTACCTCGAAAAAAGATTAAATGGCCACAAATATACCAAAAATTCATCAACTGCGCTCAATAAACATGTGAAAGACACTAACCATACTTTCGACTACAACAATAAAAAAATTTTAAATATTGAAACAAACGACAACAAACGTTTGATATTAGAATCTATTCAAATTAAAAAGAACAATTGTGTAAATGACAAAATAGATTCCAATCTTTCGAAACTGTACAATAATCTAATTCAAGCTTAACAAAATTTTATTAATTTGAAGTGTCACTTTCCATTGTCTATTTAAAATTCAACCTAAAAAAGATGAAGTATTATTTAACTATGACACTATAGAATAACAATTTTGAGGTTAAATTCCATAGAATTATCTTAAACTTGAATAGTTATGATAGAAATACTCATCATAGAGTAACTAATTCATACAATAATTCATAGATATTTATAATTGTACAATATTGGAATGTCTTGTATTTAATCAAATTCAATCTATTTCAAATTGTAGTTAGCCATACATTACTCTTTCACACACAACCGATCCAATGTTTTCTGCAGTTTTAATTGGATCTTAAAACACAAGTCGGCTGCAGACGCATTTCATTAATCGAAATCATCTATTCTTTTCTAAATTACATGGAAACACTAATTTCAATTAACAATTTTGATAAAGGCAATAAACGTTGTCGAAACGTCAAAACAGAATTTTTATTTCATTATCAGTATATATACGAACCAATATACCAAGAAAACATACAAATATATATAATAATAATAATAATAAATAATAAATAGATTTATTCATAATAATGTGTATGTAATACAGTGATTATAAATAAATAGAGTTAATCACCAAAGATGAATCTTGTATGTGATAGATAATATGATACAAAAATATAAAAGTAAAATTTGATATATTTAACAACAATATACAACTTCAAATATATATATATATACATTAATCATAAGACATGGACATATTATTTACTTACACACATTTATACACGCATACTATATTATATACTAATAAGATCCTTCACTGTCATATATACATATATATTTATTTATAACTCACATTCGCTTAGTTAATTTTTATTTGTTGAGTTGATTATAATTTATTTATATGAGTAATCAGTAAAGTTTTTTAATCAATTGCAGAATGAATTTTATGCCTATGTACTGATTGAATGTATTTAAATAAATTGATTTTAAAAATTTTCATTGATTTGGAGTTTATTAAGTCTTCCGGCAAATTATTGTAAAGACTCGGAGCTAAAAATGCATATGATCTTTGTCCTATAGTTTTATATACAAAAGGAGGTAAGTAGTGACGCATTCTATTTCTGGTATTATACTCATGTGGGTTTAAATTTAAAAAGTTCTTTTTTAGATGTTCTCTCAGTAATATTCTATAATAAAAAAGTTGCCTGGGATCTAGTAGTTTTGATTCCTTAAGTAAAGTAGTTGTTGGACAATAGTATGATTCTTTTATTAAAATACGAATAAACCTTTTTTGAATAATTTCCAACGAATGAATATGAGTTTTAGATGCACCGCCCCATGACAACAACCCATACCTTATATGCGATTCTACTAACGCATAATATAAAACTTTTAATTGATTCAAATCTAAAATGTCTCTCAATTTTTTGAATCTATGGACTGTTATTCGCAATTTTTTAACAATGTATTCTATTTGGAAATTCCACTTTAAGTGGGAGTCAATTATAATTCCCAGGTATTTAGTATGTGCTTGTGATTTTATTTCTGATTCGATTCCATTTTCAGATTCAAGATGCAAAGTATTAAAATCAGGCAAAGAATTTTTATATAAGCCAAAAGGCATAAAAATGGTTTTGGAGAAATTTATAGTGAGCAACTTAAAATCGAACCAATTTTTTATATTTCGCAAATCTAATTCTACTTTAATTTTCAGCTTTTCCCATGTTATATCTTCGTAGAACACCACAGTATCATCGGCAAAGCTGATTATTATGCCGGTGGAGTTAATAGTAAAAATATTATTCATATATATATTGAATAAAATTGGTCCAATCACTGAGCCCTGAGGAATACCATACTTTACTTCAACAAAATCACTTACTGAATCACTTATTTTGACACCTTGGTACCTATCGCATAAATAACTGCGGAATAATTTCAACTCGTTATTTCTAAATCCCATATCCTGTAAAGAACGTAATAATTTTTCATGTGGTACAGTGTCAAAAGCATTTTTTAGATCAATGAATACGCAAAGTGGTTTTTTTCCTTTATCCAATGCGTCATATATTAAATTCGTTAGTCGTAACATAGCATCTTCAGTTGACGTCTTTTTTTTGAATCCATATTGTTGTTCGGATATCAAATTGAACTTTGTAATAAATGACAACATTCGTTTTTTTAGAATTTTTTCTACAATTTTTGTTATATTCGTGATAAGCGAGATTGGCCTGTAATTTTCTATTTTTAAATCATCTCCCTTTTTATATAAGGGTTTAATAACTGTTATTTTACAACTGTTTGGGAAGTTACCGGTTTCAAATATTTTATTTATTATATGAGTTAAAGGCGGTGATATAAATTCTGAAATCAATTTCAAATGTTCCGCTTTTATTGCGTCATAACCCACTGCCTTTCTATTTTTTAGTGTCTTTATGATATTTTCGACTTCTTCTACATATGTTGGGTAAAGGTAGAATGAATTTTGATTAATATTCTTTTGTTCTTCATATTTATCATTTTTTATAATTTTTCTTGCCAAATTCTCCCCCACTGCCGCATAATGTTTAATGAATTCAGAAGCTATGATCTTTTTATCTGTTAATATGTCATTATTAATCTCAATTTTTTCTATACTATTTTGCTTAGTATTATTATTTTTGTTACAAAGATCTTTCACTATATCCCACAATAGTTTTGAATTATTTTTGTTAGTTTCTAGCTGCTTTTGGTAAAATAGTTTTTTTGTGTTTTTTATTATTTCTGTTAATTTATTTCTGTATTTTTTGTAATTACTTTCAATTATTTTATTACTTGGATCTTGTCTATGTTTTTTATATAATTTTTCTTTATGTTGCATTGAATTGAGAAGACCTTTTGTAACCCACGATTTCTTGTTCCTTGTCTTTATTTTAACTTCATACGTGCAATGTTTTATCAGCTTTGTTATTGTATTCATGAATGTATTCATCATTAAATTAACATCTTCTGACTGATAAATAGTTTCCCAAGAGTATTGTGAAATTTCAGATTTGAATTTTTTTTCATTTAAACGTTTTATAATTTTATATGAATTTAGGTTTGATTTTTGAATTTCATTTGTTATTATTATTTGACATGATATAGGAAAATGATCTGTAATGCAAGATTGTATAATTATTGGTAAAATAAAATCAGAAACATCTTTTTGGGATCTCAAAAAGATATGATCAATGCAAGATTTTGAGTTCTGTTGTATTCTTGTATGTTCATTGATAGTAGATATGTAGCCATTTTCACTCATAATATTTAGATAATCTTGAGCATACGTTTCTGAGCCCATAATATCTATATTAAGATCTCCAATGATTATACTGTACTCAGTATTATTATGTTTTGATCCTAAATATAGATCTAAACAATTATTGAAATCGAGTGGACTTGAGCTAGGTGAACGATATAAGGCTAGTATATTGAATGATTTATTGAAGAGAGTGAAATAGGCATCGATAACCTTTATATTATTTATATCTACTATATGGAACGTAAACTCAATACATTTTTTAATATAAACAATAACACCGTCATTTTTATTTACCTCCCCCATATTGTAAACTAATTTATAATTAGGTAGTTCATATAATTTTGTATCAGGAATATGCCATGTTTCCGTTAAGACAATACAATCGAGATCAAAATTTAGTTGTTGTAGGAATATTTTTAGTTGATCCGAGTTTTTGCAGATACTTCTTATATTAAAATGTAGAATTTTGAAATTTCCCATGTTATTATTTATTTTCATTACTTGTGAATATTCCTCTGCTGTATTTACAATTTCTGTTTTTATTACGGGTTTTTCAAAATCTCTCATAAATGGATCCATTTTTCTTATTATTAGTATTTTACAATGCAAATGTAGTAATGTGTGTTCGTATATAATATAGCTGCCGAAAAAGGGAAGTTATTCTTAGAATGAATTACTACATATAAATATTAAGATAGGCTAAGATATCATTAAAAATATATAAAACACACACAATTGGGAAATATTTAAATAATATTGTAGTAATTAATAAGGTTTAACACAGTGTTTTTTTAACCTCCTTTATTTTTTGTTGCATACTTTTCATTTGAACGGGTTCTAATTTCAATTTTTCTATATTTTTTTTAACTATAGGCTGTAGTTTTGGTGTGCTGGCTGTTTCTTCTTTTTTTGATATATGATCTTCTTCCTTGTTTTTATTTCCTACTGGAGTGGCTGGTTCACTTTGAGATTCAATTTCAAGTTCAAATTCAAATTTTTGTTCTCTGTTTTCCCTATTGAGTTGTTCCACAGTATAAATTTCGTCCCCAACATGTAGTTTATTGTTTTTTATGTATGATTTGAGCTTTTTATCTCGAGCTTGCTTAAGGTGTTTTCTTAGAGTTCCCTGTTCTTTTTGGTTTTTAAGTGACAAATCGTGATTTATAAATATATTGGTGTTCTTGAGTTTATTACAATTTCTTAGTACTTTTAATTTAGTGAGGAAGGATAAGAATTCGACGACAATTCTGATTTTTCCGTTTTTGCTTTCCAGTTTATATATATTGTTTAGTTCATGTTCACCTATTTCTAATCCTAGGATTGGATTAAGTTTACTAAGAGTAGTGTCAATCAAGTTGTTATCGCCTTTTACATCTAACCCAAAAATTACGATGTTGTTTTTGCGTTTAGAATATTCAAGATTTTCAATTTTCTCTTTTAGCGCATCAATTTCATTCTGTTGTTGTTTGAATATATTTAGTTCGCTTTTTATCACTCTGATTTCTTCATGAAGAATTTCAAATTTCCCATCGAAATAATTCTTTATATCATCAAAAGTAGTTTGCATCATAAATTTAGAATTATGCACAATTTATAACTCAAGAGAGTTTTTTTTTTTTTTTTTAGAACGAGATTATTTCACAGACGGAACTTATCAGTTTATTAGAATTGTTTTTTCAATCGACGGAACAGCTGTAGCTGTTTTGTTCTAACTTGCAGTAGGTATTATTATAACTATGAATTGCTTATAAAGTCATGTTTTACTTACATGCTTTACATAACACTTTTTGCTGTGTTACTAGAATGTAGAGCTCTTCATAACTGTTTTGCTTGTATAATTTTCAACACACAATTTTCAATATTTACACTTGTATTCAAGAATTTATAGGGACGTTAATTAAACACGACCTGCTTCGTATTATATCAATCTTCGAATAAATATCTTCGAATAAATATATATATATATATATATATATATATATATATATATATATATATATATATATATATATATATATACCTATATCATATAAAATAGTATCATATTACTAATGTATTATGAAAACGATGATTACCACGTAAAGATATATGCAAATACCTACATTTTGACGCCAAGCAGATGTAAATCGGATGAAAAGGACATGAGATATCTCAATTTGAAAACTAGCTAAAAAATTGATTCAAACTCGAATTTCTCGGAAAATATTCAATATTTCATCTTGAAATTTGAAGAGCAGTTTTGAGAGCATGAAACCTACCCTCAGTCCAAATTTCAACTAAATCTGTTGAAAACTGCTCGAGTTAGCGATCTCGCAAGTTCCCATGCATTTATGTATATATATTGTTATGATTTTATTCCCGATATAAAAGAAAATGGTAAAATTTGGATTAACCGAGACATTAGAAATGTAAAAGTTGAATAAGTATATAACATTATTTAAAAGTTAAATATATAATTGGAATAAGAGATTTAAGATTGTTATATAATAAAAACCAAAATGTAAAGTGGTTTGTAAGAATGTAGAGAAGAAATAGTGAAAAGTGGATAAACGTACAGTGCTACGAACTGAGAAACCCATAATTCAAATGATTTAAAAACTTTCTGAAGATACCAAACTATTAGAATAGATTAAGAATATGTAATAGACGTAAGCTAGTGATAAGACATTTCAGTTATACAAAATTGTATAAGTTTTATTTATATTTAAAATCATATATTAAATTTAAGCAATGACAACTGTCAAAATGGATCTAATAATGAGGATTATTAGGTGAATTGGAACCTAATCATAGGTTATCATATATCAAAATGTGAACAAAAATATTGGTAACATGAATTCAAATAGTAGAATGAACAATAACTTTTATCAATTACAAAATCTTCAATATATCAAATATTTCAAAATACTAAATTCCTATTGGTCAATACAACAATTAAGATGTGTCAAACTACAATAATGCTAGGCAACTGTCATCACAACAATGGGAATGACCTACTAGATATTCAGAAAATTATCTCATTGGTCGATATTAATGAAGACAAGCTTCCTTTGGTGGGCCCTATAAAAGGCAAATCAAAGGAAAGCTAGTTTAGTTTGCAATAATATCTAGGCAGAACCTGTGCTTCTCTGCAACTCATCAAATTAGACATCGGAGTTGAACCTAAGCTCGACTACCACAACATAACCAAAGTTTATTAAAACTTCCTACGAGGCAGTTAATAGTGTTCGTTAATCTTCCAGATCGACTTCAATAAATGTTAACATAACCAAAGTTATTAATAAAGTGGCGTCGGAGAGAAACCAACTCGCGATTGAACTTCCAGTTGTAACAGCCAACAAAGTTTTTATATCTTAAAAAAGAATAGAAAACATTATCAACAAAGTATCAACAAGTTTCTGAATTAGAAGGAGTATCAACAAGTGTTACCTGTGCACATAGTTTATAGCAGAGTAAATGTGTTTGATGTGAATTCTCAAGTTATATAAGAAGATATCAAAACCAACGAAATATTACCAACATTTATCCAAATATTTAATAGGATATAACAAGTGAGTCCATTTGAAATTTCATCATTGTGAAGGAGCATCTGAATTTCAAATATAAGCATGTGAAATAAGCATCCATTCAGTAGTTGTATATCAGAATAAGGAAATTGAGGTTAAATTATAAACATAGAAAATTTTTTTAAGCATAAAGTTAAATTTGTAAACATAGAAAGATTTTAATAACATATAATGAATAGATTATCAAAGTTTTAACATTTTAAATAAAGTTTTATTTCATTCCGTATAATATGAATTCAATCAGAATAAAATGAAAATCAATAAAGAGCTAGCTGGAGGAAAGAAAAAAATCATTGAAACTTATTTATATTGAAGTAGAGCTTATTATATCAATTGGCACACAAACGTAGGGCTAATTGAATCAAAGCTCAGTAAAACCTATTTATGATATTATATATCTATTGCGAGGAAGGGGGAGGTCGTATTAACGTGAAATTAGAACTGGGAGTTCCTTGAACATTGACAATGAAAGGGTTCCAGTTTGGCTTATTAATTTCCAATACAACTGGAGATAGCAATTTTTTTTTGACGAACTTCCCATTAAAATGTTCAAAATACCCCAAAATGGCGAAAAAAAAGGGGTTGCGGTTAATTTAGGAGGTAGAAATTTTTGACTTTTGTTTTATACACCGAAACCAACATTTTCCGTGGGGTGGAGATAGATCATAAAAAATTTACCGATTCCACTTATTTTTTGGTTTCACATATTCTACTACTATGACCTGCTTGATTGTGTTTTCCGTAAATTGATGAATGTAAATCATTTATCAATTGATTCCGTACCGTTGTATAGAAATTAAAGACCGAACGTATCGTAAAAATAGATATGTTGTAACAGTTTTCTTATATTAATTGAGTTTCTTCACATTTCCCACCTGGGTAGATTTTTAGGTCATTCACCCTTCAATTGCTTCTACTATGTATTCTGGAAGTGTTCTCTTTATTATTATTATTATATATTTATTGTTTGATTCTCCACGTTTTATTTTTCATTTCTGCTCCATATTTGAATGAGCTAAGTTTTAACCAATCATCAATTGCATTTGAAGCCTACAATTTTGATATTGTTTTTGGCTCAATTAGCCCTGGTTATACTTCACTGTAGCTACGCTAGGAACAAGGCTATCTATAGATAGCATAGTGACAAGTGTTGTGGTTAGGAACCTAGCAGAAGTCCTCGAGAAGGAGTAAACCTTTAGAAAAATCTGGCGCCCTAGAATTTGAAGTTTACCGCAGTAAGCAGGGCTGTGCAAAAGTGACAAGGAACGTCTTAACAGTGTGAAGAATATAATAGAACTGAGCTATGAATAGTACATAAAACAAGGTAATATGTGTGAGCCCTGTAGGAGCTTTGGCAGGTTATGAACCGATTAGTGCATCAGCAAAAAAAATCTTCATCTTAAGAGTGAAACAGGACAATTTAGAACGTATAGATATGCCTGAATTCTGATAAAAAATTAAAGAACGTATAGCTCGATCGAAAGAAACAGAAAGAGTGGTTTGATGGAAGTAGAGCGATAGCATAGAAACGGGAAATTTAGTGATGATACTGAAAACGAACGATTAGGAAGTTGTTGGCAAAATAAAAATGGGCGTTTCAAGTGACCACAGTTGACCGTAATAAGACAGAAGATTTGAGAGAATGAGCTAGGGTATTCAAGACTGTGATAGCAGTCGATAAGTTGAAACTCTAGATCATTTTAGGGGCAGGTATAAGGTATATTGTGCAAGTGACTGTTCAGAGAGATAGTTCGGAAAATATCAGACTTATACATTCACGACGAATAGTGGAAGCATTAGTGAGATGAGCAGTACAAGAAATGTCGGACTCATTCCTTTATTTGGTGAAAATTTATTGCAGTATGTTATTGCTTATAAGAAAAGAATATAATGAATTTATTTTTATTCGCTATCATCTGATATAGGATACTATCATATTATTATATGAAAGAAAAACTACTATGTTTTTATACCACTTTTATTAATAATAACGTGAAAACGTAACTATAGTTTCAACACCGAAGTGAAACTTATTAATTTTCTATTTGTTTGATAATGGCACTTCGGTGTTGGAACTATCGTTACGTTTTCACGTTATTATTAATAAAAATAGTATAAAAAAAGCATAGTAGTTTTTCTTTCATATAATCGAAATGATAAATTACCATTAAGTAACGGCTTCCACCATCGATTGTTTTATCATATTATTTGTCATTACAGATGATCAACAAACGGGGAGATACCCGACCTGTCAGGAGGTCCGAAAATGTTATGACCACAACAGCGCTATTAATAACAGCAAGGGGAAGTCCCGCAGTGAATCCGTAGAGATACCTCGATGCGCGGTAGCGACGAACGCCAACAACAATGGTACTAGGAAGATCAGAGGGGCATTATACGTTAGACTAAGCCCAATGATGGTCGATATATTGAATGATTGAAAGCTTCCATAGATAATACAGTGATATTTTTCAAAATATAATTAAGTCTTGTTGAATAAATGTTTCATTGAAATATTAAGTATAATACTAACTCTAATACCCCCTTATGCACCAAAAATACTGTCAAAGTACTGAGAACCTTTCGGCTACTAAGAAGACATCATCAGAGTGAACTAAATTATAAAACAAAATGTGCCAGTTTGAATACTATTTGGGATAATAATGCTAACAAGGGTTTACCCTCAGCTGAAGATAAATCATAATTTAATAAATTGCATTTTATTTTATACATTTCCATCTCTTCTAAGTTACCCACATAATTGCCCGCATTATGTTTTGAATGTGATAAGCTTGCTTGAGAAATGGTGTGACTTATATTCAAAATATTTTCGGCTAACGCTGATTTTTCATCATTATTTTGATTTATTTTGACAAAAGGTTCTCCATACCGAGTTCCTTCTAGTTTGATCTACATATCATTTTGAACATGAACGTACTTACTTCAGAGTCAGTCAACACATTTTGAAAAATATCAGTTTCGGTGCAGCTGAAATCGTACATATCATCAGACATATTATCTGAGGAAGATAGGTACCTCTTCCGCTTCATCATGAAATAACAAATCTTCGTTATCACCAATTTGTTCAGGTTCATCAATAATCGTAGTATTTCCAATTATGTTTCCAACATTTTGACAAAAGGTATTATTATCTTGATGACGTAGAAGACTGCATTTGATACCCGTAGATTTGCAAGAACAGCGCGCTGTTTTGCAAACAGCTTTGCACTCGCAAGCAATGGCCTCAATCAATTCCTCTGGAAGAAGTGCTTTGACAGTTTTTATTAGCATTAGTCCATTCTCTGCATTTTGTTTCCATCCAAACTACTAACGTCACACACAAACTTGAAAAAACGTACGTAACACGTGGTAAAAAGCAGCATTTTGTGTATGCGGTAATGAACTCTATCCAACCGGTATCGGCAAATTTTTCATTCCCAGTTTTTGAGAACATTGGTATCTTGAATTTTCAAGATCCGCTTAATTTTTCATATTCCAGCCATACGGCATAATGACACATCTTTCTCCAAAAGATTTGATACTTTCTTCAGTCGATGATGTATCATGAAAGTTGTGGTATCACATCCCGAAAATGCATGAATGAATGTGATGGTCTCATTTAGTTGCGGATATTTTGAAAACATTTTGCGTGAAAACTTTCTCTGGAACTTTGTTCGATGCTGGTTTCAGAAAACATACAGAGCCGGACCACTTATTATAATAAAGATAATTTTTTTTGTCATATACGATGTTATACGGACACATACTCATATGCCGTGGCCAATTTTTGGGTTCGCCTTACTTTTTAGTAAAATTTATGTTTGGTCAGGTCAGACTAAATCGAAAAACCTACAATTTGGCTTTCAATACTTAACCCGACGACATTTGGCGCAAATTCGGCAGCGTTTTGAAAATTATCTAAATTTGGACTAAAAGTGGAATTCCGGTGGAAATGTTCCATATTTTTTAGTGAAATTTGGTAAGTAGTTTGTTACTTATACGGACTACCTTCACACCATTCCGTTCAATTTAGATCTTTTCTCAATTAAACATATGTATAAATATATATTATAGGAGGGGTGAACCGATCATCACGAAATTTGAACTAGAAGTTCCTTAAGCATCGAGAATGAAAGGGTATCAATTTTTTTACCTTAGCTAGTACTGGAAGTACTCCAAAAAATAACAACTCAGGAAATAACCCGTAAAATGGCCAAAATACGTCAAAAAAGTAATTTTTCAGGAATTAGAGATACTTTCAGTTTAACAAGGCCATAAAGATTAGAGTGTATTGTTATTACCATCTGAACAAACCTTTTTTCCCATGTAGCTAAGCCCGCTCAACAATTTTTGCAAGCTAACTTTTTTTTGCTAGGTTTACTCCACTATGATAGAGGCGTAACTGGCGCAGTCGGTAGGATTGTAGCGAGAAAGTGGGATTTTCGACAACATCGAGAAAATTGGTGCCTGTTTGTTTCAACGATTTACTCGCTAATCGAACAAAGTGAAAAAAGTGAACTTGAATAATCTCAAAAACGAGTCGTTATTAACAGCTATCATCAATAAATCAGAGGGTAGAGCCAGAACTCTAATAGGTAGCCGTGATGACGCAAATTCATGGCCAGATATGAAAATTTTACTGATTCAATATTTTTCGGATCAATGGAATGAAGACTGCCTCGTTCAAGATCTCTTGTGTTTGAAACCCGAATCAAGAGAAATATCTTATCAGTTCGGGGTGCGTATACAAGACATGCGTAGTTTATTACAAACTAAGTTATGTCTGACTATTCCTGACTACCATATAATATGGTCCAAGAACCTTGAGCTCTCACACATACTTTATTTTCCGAAAGACAGAATGTTGGGCTTCGAGTAGTGTTCGTACGTACATTGAATGCTAGCATACCTGCTAAGTTGGTTAGACGGCCGATTTACAGGTACAAGGTGAGAAAGGTAACTAATAATAAGAGTAACTTAACTCGCTCAGTGGGGTCTGAGATAGTGGACGTAATGTTATCAACATCTGCTAAAATATTCTTAATAGGTCTTTACCAATCAAAGGTTCTATATTATATTCATAGGACAATACAATCCGATATCTATGTTTCGTAACTTATTGTACAAATCAAAAAAATTCTCAAAAAACAATGCAAATTTAATTCTAACACTATCAGATAAAGGTAGTGTAACAGTAGTGATGGAAAAAAAAATCTAACCCTGTCCTATGATATTATTAATAACAATTCATCGTATGTAGAATTAACTAAAGATCCAACTAGTTCGATTCAACGGAAAGGAAATGCTATTATAAAAAAATTATATGACACTAAACAAATTAATGACATTACAAAAAAGAAATTGACGTGTTATAATGGCATTTCTCCGAAAATACACAAACCAGTTCTTCCAGTCAGACTAATTGTTGCTTCAATTGGTGCTTCTACTGCAACAATTATCTCGACTAAAGCATACGATTTTGATAATGAATATTACATAAAAGATTCGTTTGAGGTATCGGAAAAATTTAACAACACAATATTATCACCTAATTATAGTTTGGCCAGTTTGGGTGTGGTCTCCTTATTCAGCAATGTTCATTTAGAGGCTTGCCAAAGAGCAATCCACAAACAATGCAAGCAGTATTAGCCTGCAGTGTAATATCGAAGAAGAACAATTCATAACTGTTTTAAACTTCCTTTTTGATAACACATATTTTTCATTTAATAATAAATTTTATAAACAAACTTTTGGAGCTCCCATGGAGGCTTCAATTTCACCAATTTTAGCAGGTTATGTGATGGATGATGTATTAGACACGGTATTACCGGTTTTATCGTTCAAACCAAATTTTATAAAAAAATATGTAAATGACATCATTATTTCTCTACCTAATAACTGTATTGATGAAATCCTTGACACCCTTAAAAATGTTGACCCTCATATACAATTCACCATCGAAACAGAAGATTGTGCACAGTCAGTACCATTTCTAGATACAAAATTCATAAGAAAATTTTTTTTAATAGATTGATACAGAAAAGCTTGCAGTTCAGGTAGATACTTAAACTATTTGTCGCATCATAAACAATCTATGAAAGTGAAAAATTTTAATATCCTGTTGAACCTCTTTATAGACAATGCATACCCTTCAAGTATGGTAAAGAATATTTTGTTCAATACATCGTCTGTTCCAGAATTGTTAACAGAGGTGAACTCTTCACAAAATGTCATTGATAACAGTGCAGTTAATATTGAACCAGTCCATATTACATTTACATTTTTACCTTATATCAAAGAGATCACTCCTAAATTATCCAGAATTTTTCAAAATCTCTCAAATTTTGAAATAGCAAATAGAACAGTCTTAACGATAGAAACCTAACATAGTAAATTAAAAGATAAAGTTCCTCTAACGTCACAAACGAATGTTGTATATAGTATTCCTTGTCTTAACTGTGATAAGAAAAACGTTGGACAAATCTCATGAACCTCAGGTTCTAGAATCACTTCTCATAAGAGCGATTGTAGATTAAATACTGAAAGATGTGCCTTGGCAGCACATGTTAATAATTTTGATCATCGTATGAATTTTGAATCAGTGAAGGTTTTAGCTAGTGAGACTCTCTCTAATAAAAGATCCTTTCTAGAAATGGCACACATCTTTGAAGAAAAGAATTGAACAAATGAAAAAATAGACATCGACCATTTGAGTGAAATTGATTTATATTTATTGACCTTAGACATAAATTTATCATATAATAACGGAGAAAGGTGGTTTATCTGAAGAAAATTGAGGGTTTCCTTAGGATCTTCAGCAATTTCAAATGGATTATCTCAATGAAACAAACTTTTAATTCGACGTATTCTGAAGGGTGATTTTTATATATGTTACTTAAGGGACTATTTCAAACATATGTTTGTTCAGCCAGACAAATCGCAAGGGCCAAACATCCCCTCAGACATCAAAAACATTCAGCCTTAAGTATGAGCGCGACGGTACTATGCTCGTGCTTTGGAGCGAGTGAGATAGCGAAGTGATTTCTCAATCCTAAACTTAGTCTTAAGAGTATGGTATCATACCGCGTCATTTGAACTGCGTTTGATGTGAATAGAAATCTTTAATAATAACTTGATAATGTATTTAGATATGCAATTGAAGATTTATAAAAGTAACTTCAAGTAATATTGAAATTTTCCCCAAGTATAGTTTGAATACTTACCAATTTTGGTTCAATAGTTTTCCATCCTCATTCTAATGTAATGAAGTTTATGAATAAGATTATATTTTACAACATTTAAGTCTGAAGGTTTATTCTCTATATATATTTAGGAAATTAATATTGTCCAGCAATTAATATCGTCAAATAAATATTTATGCGCATTTTATTTTACAAAGTTCGAGATAATACTCATTGTGATAATGTCCGGAAATGATATAATAAATATGAATGACTATTTATTCAAAAATATTATTTGTCCCTTGATCGTCCTGGTCATTATCATATCACTAGCGTCACTAGAAACTTCATCATCAAACCAATCATGATTCTCTATTTTGAAGTAATTATCATCATCATCTATATCATAATCATTACAATGTTGGGTAATATGCATAATTAGAGAAATGACGATTCAAATGTATGGATATTAACAGGCACTGGAGATAAGCAAAGATATATTGTGTAACGAAGCTCTAAAATATCGAATAATTATTTAATGGGAAACACGTAGGTTGATTGTGAATTTCAAATTTCGTTTATATTAGTATTCAGATTGATAATTCCGAATAATTATATTATTGTATTGGAAGAGATATAGTACCGGGCATTGACATCCGTGTTGTTTAAGTGTCAGATTTGCGTACAGTTCCATTCATAAATGGCGTATATTTTGATTTCATTCATGAAAAGTCAATTCGTGTCAGCAAAAAATAACAGATGTAATCATAAAAACCTCACAAATCGAGAAGCTGATGAACCATCATGAGCGCGAAATGAGCAAAAAAGGGCTCGGCTGGAGCTGGTGTAGGTGACTTGTCCTGAACCTCGATAAGTATAGAAGAACGTCTCGCAAGCGTTAAATTTAATTATTGTCAGTGAGACAGTGCGAAGAGATAGCCAGAGAATCCGAATAGTGAGCAATTGGAGTGCAAAGATAACAATTAGACAGCCGAGACCAAAAAGTAAGTGCTCTACCAATTACCTTTGACGCATTAGGTAAAAAGTGATTTTGCAATTTGAGTTAGTACATTGAGTTCCATTGCTTTGCCAACGATGCGCCCTTGTAATATCAAATATTGTTTAATTAGTAATTGTAATTGTTGTATTATACTTGATACGTTTATCCTGTACAGATTTCCATAACGTCGATAATTGATTGTGTTTTGTACCAATAAACGTGAAAAATTGAATGTGTTGAGTAATTGTATTGTGTCAGAGGGTGTGGATGATTAGAGTGAAAGGGAATCACGACGCACCAATATACACTGTGTCTACCCGGAAATAAGGGTATGTCGTAGATAGTCCTCTGCCAGGGTCTACACGCTGTTACTACCCGGAAGTAGGCTCTGAAGGAGGGAAAGAGTGAAAGTGAATCACGAGGCACCAATATACAATGTGTCTACCAGGAAATAAGGGTGCGTCGTAGATAGTCCACCGCCAGGGTCTACACGCTGTGACTACCCGGAAGTAGGCTCTGAAGGAGGATGTATGTTTGAGAGTCGTGATTTCCACTGTACATACTGTGTCTACCCGGAAGAACAGTGGTGTTGCTGACGAGGTGATTATAATTCTAACACGCTGTGACTACCCAGAAGTAATAATTATAATTCCAGAATTTATGTGTGAGTAGTATATAAGTGCCTGACACTGTCGTACAATTACCCGTGACCGTTCCCGGGAAATTACGCGTACTAACCTGAAAGAAGTGCAGGATAAATGAATCGCAGTATTGATCATTGTTAAACGTTCCTAAAAAGATTAATGATATTACGCGGGCATAGTGGGGGTATTGAGGAGGTTCCTTTAAAACTCAAGACCTGCTGTCATTTGCTTTGCTCGAGTATATGTTGCACGATAATTAATTTTGCTAATAATTGGTGCATGAAAAGCCGTTTTAATAACACTTATATGAATATTTGTTGGCATGGCTATAATAAGGGGAATTAGCCTGTTTGGACAGCGGTTTTGACAAATATTGTTCCTGAGCTTCCTTGTGCTTCCCTCGGATCGGGACAAATCATTATTTTACAGAGTAAGTGAAATATCAATGTATGTTCAAAGCTATAAATAAATTATTGGAAAATTCCGTGTTTATCTGAAGTGATTTTCTGCAACAGCAATTAAGTAGTCAAGAAGTAACCAAGTATTAATTGCAATTGAAGCCTGCAATTTTGATACTGCTCAGTCTTCCCTATTGACCCCTAGTCACTACTTCACTGGGACTACCCTGGGACAAAGCTATCCGTAGATAGCACAGTGATACGGTTTGTGGTAACCTTAACGAGGAGTAGACCTCTACAAAATCTGGGCCCGAGAAACCAGCATAAAGGTCAATCGTATTCAGATCTGGTAGACTTGAAGGAGTATTGAAGCCGTAAAAAGTAATCGCCAAAAAGTAACAAGGTATGTCACAATCGACTTAACCAAGATTGACGAGTTCTTAGGACCGACGTTGTGTTGAAGCTTACTCGGATTTCATGCTCTCACTGGATGTGACTATAATCCTGCTTCCTTCAAAAAATGGAAACAAAGACCATTCAATACATTTAAGAAAAAATATGATCATCAGCAAGCTTTTATGGATCTTGGCGAGCCAGAATCATTTAAAAATCAGGATACACAAGTTGTGTTCAATAAAATACAAAATTTCATCTGCGACATTTACAATGTTACTGAAACACTTGGTGTGGATACTGCCCGGCTTCAGCTGTTCATGAATAACTATACAGTTTCTGATGTGAAAGAGGAAGTTGACCACAAAAATTTAAAAAAACTTTGATGCGAGCAATCTACCACCATGCAAAAATGAGATTTTCAATTTCTTCGAGCAAATTACATTTCAAGTATATGGAATAATGCTAATAAAAAACAACCTAGCATTTTCACTCCAGAGAACAATGGGTGAACATTGGAAGAAAACCAGTACCAGTTTCACTGGTTTGATGATGACCAATTACCGGGTTTTGTCAGTGAATCGCTTCAGGAGAATACAGGTATTTTACATTGACTTCGAATTCTGAATTTATTATGTTCTTAGTGGTTTGTTTCTTAATTTCTCAATTTGTTTTTACAGGAGAAGCTGCTAGCGTCGATAATGATAATGATATATATGATGATGATGACTCTAATATAGAGGATCATGATTGGTTTGCTGATGGAATTTCTACTGACGCTAACGATGATGACCATGACGATTAGGGACAGTTCTTGAATATTATCTCGGACTTTGTAAGAGAAAATGCTCATAATATTTATTTGACGATAATAATTGCTAGACAATATCAATTTCCAAAATATATATAGAGAATAATCCTTCGAACCTAAAAAAATAATTGTGAAATATAATCTTACTCATAAATTTCATTACATAAAAATGAGTATGGAAAACTATCGAACCAAAATTGGTAAGTATTTAAGCTATATTCGGGGAAAATTTCAATATAACTTAAAGTTACTTTTCTCAAACATCAATTGTATATTTAAATACCTTATCGAGTTATTATTGAGGACTGCCATTTAAATCAAAAGCAGTTCAAATGACACGGTATAGTACTGTACCCTTAAGATTAAATTTAAGAGGGAGAAATCATTTCGCATAGACATCTCACTTGCTCCAAAGCACGAGCTCAGTACCGTCGCGCTCATACTCACGTCTGAATGTTTTTGGCGTGTGAGGAGATGTTTGGTCCTTACGATTCGTCTGGCTGAAGAAAGCATTGTCACTCCAGAGAACAACGGGTGAACATTGGAAGAAAACCAGTACCAGTTTCACTGGTTTGATGATGACCAATTACCGGGGTTTGTCAGTGAATCGCTTCAGGAGAATAGACATTTACATTGACTTCGAATTCTGAATTTATTATATTTTTAGTAGTTTGTTTTTTAATTTCTCAATTTGTTTTTACAGGAGAAGCTGCTAGCGCCGATAATGATAATGATATATATGATGATGATGATGATGACTTCAATATAGAAAATCATGATTGGTTCGATGATGAAGTTTCTACTGACGCTTACGATGATGACCATGACGATTAGGGACAGTAAAATATTCTTGAATGAATAACTATTCATATTTAATGTCTCATTTTCGGAAATTATCACAATAAATATTATCTCGGACTTTGTGAAATAAAATGCTCATAAATATTCATTTGACGATATTAATTGCTAGAAAATATCAATTCCCAAAATATATATAGAGAATAATCCTTCGAACCTAAAAAAATAATTGTGAAATATAATCTTACTCATAAACTTCATTACATAAAAATGATTGTGGAAAACTATTTAACCAAAATTGGTAAGTATTTAAGCTATATTCGGGGAAAATTTCAATATAACTTAAAGTTACTTTTCTCAATCTTCAATTGTATATTTAAATACCTTATCGAGTTATTATTGAGGACTGCCATTCAAATCAAACGCAGTTCAAATGACACGGTATAGTACTGTACCCTTAAGACTAAGTTTAAGAGGGAGAAATCATTTCGCATCGACATCTCAATTGCTCCAAAGCACGAGCTCAGTACCGTTGCGCTCATACTCACGTCTGAATGTTTTTGGCGTGTGAGGAAATGTTTGGTCCTTACGATTCGTCTGGCTGAAGAAATATATGTTTGAAATAGTTCCCTAAGTAACATACAGTATCGAAAAATATTTATCTTGGGTATGGTGGTTTCATGAGAGCTTAAAGAATAGCTTGCTATATGTTGAGAGAGCATTACAATTTCTCCTCGTCACGACACAGAGATAGTCGGGGCGGTCAGCTCGCATTGCCAGTTGGTCAGTTGACGCGTCGGGTAGGGTAAGAGGAGGGGCGCACAGCAGGGCGTCTCTCTTGTTTATGTGGTATTATCATATCATTGCGTTCCTAGTTGCTCGTGTAGATTTCTGTCTATGCCTCAGAAGAATTGTTTCCGATACTGTATATAAAAATCACACGGCAGAATATAAGTAAAGTTCAATTATTTTTTGGGAACTTTAAAGCGTCTGGCGGGTTATGGCTGGCGGGAAGTGTCCGGCAGTGTTGAATATTATTTTGTAATAATATTTTATGGAATATATATAAGAATCGACCATCAGAATTTAAGTTATGTTACTCTTGTTTTTAGTTACCTTTCTCACCTGTTACCTGTAAATCGGTCGTCTAACCAAGTTAGCAGGTATGCTGGCATTCAATGTACATATGAACACTACTCGAGACCCCACATCTTGTCTTTCAGAAAACGAAATTTGTCTAGGAACTCTGGGTTATTACTAGAGGTGCCACGAATAGTAATTTTGCCGAATACCGAATACCAAATCTTCGGCAAGGATCTCGACCGAAGCGCCGAATATTCGTTGGCCGAGTATTCGGCGACACTTAGTATATTCCGCGGGCGACAGGTTCCGACCTGCATCATTGAAGTGCTTTCGATAACTACGCCGTGGGCGTATTTGTTTCATTTGCGAGTAGGTCGTGTCACAACCCGCATAATTTGTTGATTGTTACATCAAATTAAATTACTCTACTGTTTGCCTAGTTCGCCTAGATCGGACAGCAGACCCTTACAAGTGACAACGCAAGACAGTATCCAAGCCCAGCAGAATTTGCCAATATTTATTTACATCTCCCGGTAGCAGGAATAATTTATGAGGGAATGCGCAATCGTTTGCATCAACAAATGCTGAAAAAATTGTTTTCATTCATTATGACTTACCAGTGATAGATTTTAGGTATTAAATATGCTAATTTTTTACTAAAATAAAAATTGTTCTGAGATATATTTATTATGAGTTCTTTTCCATAATTTGGTATTCGGTATTGAATGGATATTCGGCCAAATACCGAATAATAAAAAAGTGGCCGAATAGGCCGAATACCGAATGGTAGCCGAATATTCGTGGCATCTCTAGTTATTACTCTAATACTACCGTACGCTGACTTAGTTGTGTAAAAGTCCTTCGGCGCTTTTTTGAACTTCGAGCAGTGATCGAAATTATTTTGAAAAGCATCGCCCTCTTACCGAATTTCCAAATAGCGAAAAGCTGTGAAAGTTAGCATTCTATGTCGATTTGAGAAAACATATGAACGAACTAAATTTGACATTGTAAGGAGAAAACTAGCTTCTCCCTGATTTATACACGAATATCAAATCGTTTCGGCAGAAAATAATACTGTTTCAATCATAATTACGTGAAAAATGTTTCACACATTTTTTATAAAACATGTGAAATGTTCAGCCACACTACTGAGACTGAATTTCCACTCGACTTTCGATCGAAGTTTTGAGTGGTTTGAATATAAATTTTCATACTCGTTTCTCAGACTTTGAAGTCATTGCGAATGAAATTAAGATTTTCAAAATTCTTTTGATACTGACATTAAAACCATAGCCCCGAAACTTCAAATTGAAATTATTGTGTCTTTCACTGGTACAATTTCATAATATGCATAAAATTGCACGTGGGCTGTTTTCTGTTTTCGGTATTACTTACTTTTGTTATGACGTGTACCTTGTGTGACTTTTCGGTAAACTGCTAACTGCGGTAAGCTCCAAATCCTCGGGCACCAGATTTTTCTAAAGGTTTACTCCTTGTTGAGGACTTCTGCTAGGGTCCTCACCACAAGGCTTGTCACTATGCTATCTATAGATAGCTACAGTGAAGTAAAACCAGGGCCCATTGGTTAGAAAACAGTATCAGAATTGTATGCTTTAATTACAATTGATACCTAGTTAAAACTTAGCTCGTTGAACGGGGAATTCCAAATATTAAAATATGTAATAATTATAACAAGTACACTTTCAGAATAATTAATCAATACAATTGAACGCTAAATTTCACAAAAATCCACCCAGGTGGAAAATGTAAGGAAGCTCAAGCGGTATATGATAACTGTTACAACATATCTATTTTTAGGATATGTTCGGTCTTCAATTTCAATTCATCGGTACGGAATCGGTTGATAAATGATTTACATTTATCATTTTACTGAAACAAATCAAGCAGGTCCTAACGTAATAAGCGGTGTTCGGTAATTATTCAGATAGCAGTATTACTTGAAATGCTCATAACACACTACGATATATTGAACGGTTAAAATTCGGTCGGATCGGAAGATATTGGCCGGCAGTAGGTTTCACGATTGTATGATATCAGATTTCACGGTATTTTCGGATAATTACTCTGATTGAGTTTATTCTGTCACATCACCCACCATTATATTAGCTATCTACGGAGTTCCCTGTAATTCTATGACAATGTTAGATTTCATACACTTTACAGATTCAGAATATAGACAATTGGGGCTTATACTTCCGGGTTGACACAGCGTGCACAAACCCTAACTATCGCATCTGCAATAACCCCTAAATCCAAGGCCGGGGCTTCTCATACGAATAAGGGGTAATTACGATTATCACTCACACAACCACCCCAGCTTACACTTCCGGGTTGACACAGCGTGCACAAGCCGTTGGCGATTTGGTCATCTAGGATATACTTATACTTCCGACTTGACACAGCGTGCACAAATATACCAAAGACGCCCCTGTCGTTCAAACATACACATCATACAATTACTTGGAAATTTCAATTCTCGTGCGAATTCAAATCGTACGCGGTCCGACCTATGACGGAATAAACTCAAATATAACAATTTAAATTACTGAAAGCTACGGAACTCAGATATCATACAATAGAACATTGACAATCATAAACTACGGAAATCAATACATCGTAATGCTCAAAAATATAAACTATTAAGCTATCATTTACCTTATGTAAAAATTCACTAAACGGAACACTATTGTTGATTCAAAATTTAAATCTGACTTGAACTCGGATAATAATTAATTCACACTGATTCTAATATGATAATCACACTATATCGGTACTGGTTGAAAATCAAAATCACAAAAGGGATGATCTTTTGTCTGTCACTGCTTTTAGATGTTTTCGAGGTTCTGGTCAAGTCCAGACGCAACAAACTGCGAATTTACGCATAACTCGAATGACAGTTGATATTCATTGTTTATTCAAAGTTTAAGCGAAATCGTTCCAAAGATTGCTGTTTCTATCCTTACAGAAGATAACGCTCAGAATAACATGCGGTGTTGTCGATGGGGGAAGTATGGTTGTTTGTGAAATAGACAAATTATACATGAATTCGTATGAGTAATTCACGCCACTTCCAGAATTCTCTTGCACTAGAATTAGATATTTTATACACGTTAGTAGTGTAGACTGAGGAATGACGGCCACGGAGATATTGGAGGCCATGTGATTTCTTGTATATAAGCATATACGTTGACTCAACAGATCTAGTGCGCCAACTCGTTCTAATATACTAAAGCAATGCTGGTAAGGTTTGCAGCATATGTATGTGTATTCAGATTTTTATATAGAAATGTTGATAGTTTAGTATATGCTTATAGTGAATGTGTTTTTTCAAAGGTATGTAAATCAAGTTGTATATTAAATAGAATATTTTCTCAGATGTTTATAGAATCACCGTTTCTTCTTCTCACTTCAAACATCAATATGAGTATTTCACATAACCTCAATGTTTTTTTTGCCTTATAATGAGAAGGAATATAGTGTAATAGCGGCCAATGAACTGGAGGTGATTGCGACATGGCCGCCGTTACCCCAACATGCGAAATTTCGATTCATAGTTTTGTTTTGCATATGCCTCGTGAATATATTCGTAGAACAGCCAAAGCCACATGAACTTACGGAACTCTAAAGGCTGCCTTAAATGCTATAGAAGGGGGACGAAGTAACAGGGAGGTTTCCTCAACATTTAGCATCCATAGAAGCACTTTGCAGGATTGTCTTACAAATGGCTCAACTTTTGGACCATTGTTGGGACGAAAGCCAGTTTTTAGGCAAGCAGAGGGAGGGAAACTTATTGTGCTAGTGATCAAACTTTCCTAAGTATTTTATGGCATAACACTTGAAGAAATCAAATAGTGTGCATATACATATGCTAGAGAAAGTAAGTTAGAAACTCCTTTTACGAAACAAAAAGAAGCTGCTCGAAGAGACTGGCTGAAAGGTTCAATTAAAAGAAATCCCTTTATAACATTGAAGAAACTAGAGGCTACTAGCATTAAAAGAACTAGAGCGTTTAATGGAATAGATAGTTCGTTTTTACTCAAACTTAAGTAAGCTTATCGAAGAACATGAGTTCACACCGACGAGGATATTTAATGCCGATGCAACTGGAATCACAACTGTCCAACGTCCTGGGGAAGTTTATGCACAGAAAGGCCAAAAAAGGATTGGGTTCGCGAGAAGAGCAGAAAGGGGACGAACAACAATGGTAATGCGTGCATTCAGTGCATCTGGAATTCACGTCCCTCTCATGTTCATCTTTAAAAGAACAAGAATAGCTCCTCATTTGAAAAAAAATGGATTTCCGGATTCCTTCTATTTTGCTTTCTGTTTCTGGAGTAATTCCAACATTTTCTAGCTTTCGTTGAGGCATCAAAATTAGAACCTGCATTATTGACACTAGACAGCCACTTCAGCCACTGCACCTTAAAATCGTATAATTTTTGTAGAGATAATGGAATTGACCATCTCCCATCGAATGCAATCCCTTGATATGTCGTTTCATGCTCCGTTAGGGGCAGATTGTGATGAATATATGAAAAGCCATGCCGGAGACAGAATAGCCACAAATGAACTTGCTGAGCTATTCAGCAGTGGCTACTCCTAAAACAGCAATAGAAGGGTTTCAAGCAACCAGGATTTTTCCAATCATCGCTGATATTTTTACATAAGACAATTTTATTCCAGTGTTATTCTCGGAAAATATCCCGAATTTATTCCAGTAGAAAATATCGAACCCCTCGGAGTAAAAACTGAATCTATCAACGAAATAACACCAGGAGTCAATAATAGAGTCTCATTTTCTGATATTATACCTATTCCTGGATGTTCAACCACAACCCGAATGAAGGTTATTTTGAAGAGAAAGGAAAGGAAAAAGAAAAATAGTCAAAAGAAACTAGAAGACAAAGGAGATCGAAGAGCAGGAAACATAGAAACATAGAAAAGTCAGAAGAAAAGTGTGGGTTGAAAACGGGTTGACAAATAAAATACCGCTTAATAACAAAACAAAACTGCCAAAACCACGGGAAAAATCTAAGAGACCGAAGAAAGATGTGAAATATGCTCACAATGATGAAAAAACGTATTTATTGTTGAATTCCAATATCGACCCAGAAATTAATCAGGACATATATGTAATTTGTGGATAATTCGGAAAAAACATAAAAGTGTGGCTCAGATGTGTGATCTGCGGCGAATGGGCCCACAAAGCCAGTTCTAGTGGCGAAAGAGATGACTTTGTGTGATTTTTGTTTGTAATTTATAAGACGCCATTACCCCCACATGTGAGGGGAATACCGGCCACGCAGGGTATATCCGATTTATTCATTTAATGTTTATTTTTCTTTTTACCTGTGTAACACAAGTTTTGTGTTTACAGTATACATTGACCTTCATTTTTAGATAATTACCACTTTGAACATGCTTTCAGTTCTATGACAACTTAAGTTTTCCCTTAGAGAGGCGTCATTCCTCCAGTCTACCCTAATATTATTACTTGAATTTCATATATCGTGCGAAACCGGAGAATTGATATGAAAATGCTGAGTGATTTGAGTAATAGACATGCAACTAGTAGTTCAGTCAAATTAGACATTGGTGACAGAAATGTTGGGGATGGCAGCCAAACCTATTTCATTCGGTCGCGGGTATGTAGGAACATTTTTGCACAATATGCCCCTTTTTTTGTAGCGCTGTTTGCCTAAAATTCAATTGTTAACATTTTTTTCCGATTCTCGCTGCTTTTCAAGTGTAGTTTGGTTAGTTTACGTCTGAGATGAAAATGACCTGTGTAAAAGTTGTTGATAATTTTATGAGCCGCAAAACCCCGCTAATAAAAAGTTTTGAGCCATTAATAATATTCCGCTATTGATGGAAAATTGTAAACAGAAATGTAAACAAAATGCAGATATCTCGCGATATATAGAAGTTAGCGGAAAATTACTAATCACAAAAATGTTCAGCCAATCTTTTCCTATAAGTTGGCATTATTCAATATCTGGACTCATAAGATTTTTCTTACATTTCTGTTTACAATTTTCCATCAATTGCGGGAAATTATTAATGGCTCAAAATTTTTTCTTGGCAGGGTTTTGTAGCTCTTAAAATTACCAACAACTTTAAACCATTTTCATCTCAGACGTAAACTAACCAAGCTACACTTCAAAAACAGCGAAAATCGGCCAAAAAATGTAAACAATTGCATTTTCAGCAAACAGCCCCACAAATCTTCCTACATGCCCCCACCCCGCCCCCGACTGAATGAAATAGGTTTGACTGCTATCCCCATCATTTCTGAAATCAAGTGATTTTTTGTATAATTCAACTTGACTATAGGCATACATGTCTGGAAATGTCATTTTAAAAATGACCACAAATGCTAAAAATAACGAGTAACCCTATTGCTTCCGACATACGGATGCAGTAAACTTACGGAGGTAATAATCAACGTAAAGGGATGGACTCGATAATATGTAGTAGTACGTTTTCTTGGTATTTTCGTTCTATTTTATGAATATGGATAAAATGGAACTTGTTTTTAGCATTTAGAGGAATGTTTAAGGTTACCAATCTAGACAGCAGGAATATCATTGAGAAAACTAGTTTAAGCTATTTCAATTTACATCATCTAAGAAACTATGATGAACTCAAGATTTTTAAGATCAAACAATGACAGAATCAATCTCAAAATAATGCATTCTAATATCCAAGGAACAACGGGAGACAAGATAACAAGTTTTGAAATTCTCTTGGACGATCAAAGTATAGATATATGCTGCTTGTCTGAACATTGGCAAAACAAAAATATAGATTCTCAATTTTTCGGTACATAGTGTTGAGTGCATTCTACACGGATAAATACATCAGGAGGGGTGTATGGGTTATCGTAAAAAAATCCCTCAACTGTAATAAAGTGGCGATACAAAATCTTAGTGATGAAAGAAATTTCGAAGTAGCCTGTATAAAAATTGATCGTGTAATCACCAAGAATTTAGATACGTTTCTGCAATAGATGTCATTTACATGGAACATATATAACCGAAAGTACAGATACGTCATATGCGGTGACATGAATATGAATTTCCTGTCTTAAGCTAGGAACCAAAATAATAAGCGACTTGCAAACCTATTTCTAGAATATAATTCGCACCAAATATTTTCGTACTAACTAGAATAACAAAGAACAGAGAATCCTGTATAGACACTATATTCACTAGCCTGAGAAATTACTCCACCGCGGTAGTAGATAGCGAATTATCATACATATCAAATCCTGACGATACTGTCGGTACCCGCGAGTCAATAAACCGGCACAATAAGAATGAAACATATATACAACAAACATTCTATCGATTCTTTCAGATATGCATTGGGTGGAAATTAATGGTTCGACAATGTAGATAATAATATCGATATCAACATCTCGAGCGAACAGTTTTTCAATAAATTTGTAGAAATTTTCAACCACTCGTTTCCTCTAGTATATCTTAAGGAACCCCCTCAATACACAAAAAATAAAAATTAATAGATCTCCCCAAAAACAAAAGAGTTAAAGAATGATTGAAGAAATGACCACTATAGATAGAAGAATTGATAAGGATATACATCAAGGTAGGTATCCAGCATTGAGAAAACTATACAGGAGTGAGTTAAATGAAGAGAGAAAGAAATAATGATAAGCGAGTAATCTCAGCAAAAAAATATTATTAAAACATTCTGGAACATCATTAACCAAAGTCGGGATAAAAACAAAAATAAATTATTTATCTCCAACGTTCGTGACCAACTTTAGGAAGACGGGCAAATTATAACTCACAAAGAAAAGATTTGTATCAAATTCAATACCAACTTCATCAAAACGGCCGAACAAAATAAGATAAATGTAAATAACATCACCGACAAACAATCATTCTTTCTATTCCCAAAAAATCCTCAGGAAATATGTAAAGTAATGAAAAAAGATATGTAATAAATGGTCATACGTTGTGGATGGAATCATGTTGATAGAGGTAGTCGATGTAGTAGCGGACACTCATCAACCTTGATAAGCCACAGTTTTGATAAGAAAGTATACTCAAAAAGACTGAACGAATCCAGGGTAATTCCTATATACAAGGGCATGGGAGAAAAAATTGGACAAATAATTATAGAGCTATCGTGTTACAGAGCCATTTTGGGAAAGTATTTGAATAAGTTCTCAATCAACGTCTAACCAAATATGTGGATAAGTAAAGTTTTTTTCAAAATACCAAAATGGATTTCGAGCCGGACACCAACTCAAACGGCTTTGAATATGGCTATCTATCACATACACGATGCCGTTAATAATGAAAAACAAATTAAGAGACTGTTTTTTGACATGTCCAAAGCATTTGACACCGTGAAACATCATCTACTTGCACACAAACTGGGAACAGTGAGACTTTTCGATTACCTATTATAAGTGTGAAATCGTAACTAGCCGACTAAAAATATTGAATAGAAATCCATTGTACGAGTAACAATTGAACCGTAATCACAGAAAATTATACAAAGATAACATCAAGTGCGATGACAATGAATACAAGTTCAATCAATGAATCAATTAAAACGGGACCGAACGAGTCCGAAGCAGTTAGACCGCTTGATTGAGTCCATTGTGCGCCCCTTAATACAAGAATCAGTCCAGCCGAAGGCTAAGAAGAGTTGATGTGAGAGGCAGTTTCATCCGCCTCTCTACTTCTACTAACAGTTGGGTATTCAACAATGCCCATTATGTATAGATGTTTATTCAGATGACAGTGTCCTGTACAGAATCCTGTCACAAGGCTTAGGCCTCTCCTGCTCCTCGAGAGTAGGGTTTTAAATAGCTTAGGCGAGAACTCCCCAATTTGGAGCTTCGCTTGCCTCATACCGGGGGCACCACGCCACTGTCTATCCAGTAGCTCCTTGAGGGCGTGGAGCCCGGTGGTGTAATGAAGCATCCTTCATTACTTACAAATCAATTTGAATATTTCAGTATAGTCGAATTATATAGGCACAGTTAAGAGATCAAACTTCGTGCACATCTATGTATAAAAACATCGTTGAAATTGTATAAGCAGCCGCTGAATAGTAAACATCGTTGAAATTGAAATAGTTAGTTATTATATACCGTTAGTATTTTTTGGAATAGAAACAAGTGCAGATTTTCTTTGAGAGGTAAGGAAAAGCAATCAATTACAAAACAGACTTTGAAATAATTTAGTTAGGGCGGCTATATTTAAACCCAGTGCTTCTCTTTCAGATTTCTTTTTATAATGGAAAGGAGAACCCAAAATTTTACTCCCAATGAGGAAAATATCCTAGTGGCTGTGATACATAAATATCAGTCCAACCTGGAGTGTATGAGAACAGGAGCTGATATTAATAACCTCAAAAAGGAAGCGTGGGTTAAAGTTGAGAGGGAATTCAATGCAGAGTGTGGAAGCACACACAGGTCAGCTTTAATGCTGCAAAATAAATACCGGAACCTGAAGGAAAGAAGCAAGAAGAAACTGGCTGAAGAAAAGTGTGAAGCAATGGGTACAGGTGGAGGTCCCATAAAAAAAATTGAAATCAATGATACAGATGTGGCTTTACGCAGCATTCTAGGCAGTCAGATGACTGGGAAGATAAGTTGCTTTGACGATGACACTATTGTTGTAGGTAAGATTTCTGTTGTTGGAATTCACTATTTGATGAAGTTGAATGTGTTACAATGTGGTTGTGCAATTAAAATATATCAAGTTGATACTTCAAAGTGTAATCTCTATTTTTCATAGGAACAACTGCCATACTTCACATGGCTGAAGAGACTGTAACTGAGGTACTACCACAAATTTCAGATGGTAAATATGATAGAATATATTCTTTCCTAACGGTAATCAGAATTTCTCCCTTCTAGGTCCTTCAACTCCAATAGGGATGGACATCGAGTTGGGTTTTTCTACGGATACACCTGTTGAGTTGCAAACCCCAATGCAGACGATGGCAGTAACATAATAACATCTCTAACTGAGGAACCACCAATAATTTCAAATGGTAAATATGATGAATTACTTTCATTCCTGAAGATAACCAGATTTTCTCCATTCTAGGTCCTTCAACTTCAACAGGGATAAAAAGAGTAGCCGATTGGTCCACATATACACCTGACAAATTAAAAACTCCTAAGTCAAGGGAACTTGCTCTAACCTAAGGGCCGAAAAATAAAATTGTGAATAAAGTCACATCATACATTCAATCAAAAACCGAAACTAACAATATGGAAGATTCGCTCATGCTTGAACAGCATAGTGTACGATTGACCTGCATGAAACAAAAACTGGAGCAGGAGATGAAACACGCTGAGGAACGACATAAACTTGAAATACTGCATGCTGAAGAGCGCCATAAATTAGGAATGGAAATTTTAAGAAAACGCTTAAATTCCGAAAATTAGTATTATTATTACTATGTATTTTACAATCAAATGAAAAAAATATAAATTCATCAATATATGTTTCTTTCGCCCTAGATACATTAATAAAAGTCCTGCATAATAATTGATCAATGTTTGTCTGGTAGTATTGGGCCTCAGAGCTACACCTACGATTATATCATTGTTTGCTGCTGCTGCCTCCATCTCCAACAAATGACCTAAGTCAACATCTACTGGAGGTAGTTCTTCTCGGGTTTCACAAGCTATATTATGGAGTACAGCAGTTGCCACTACTACAGCTGCAATTGTTTCTTTCTTCAGTCGTATTCTTAATGCTAGTATTGGAAAACGTCGCTTCCATACACCGAAACACCTCTCAATCGGATTTCGGGTTCTTATTTGTGATTTGTTGAACAGGTGTTCAGCTTGTGTTAACGGGTTCCTCAATGGTGTTATTAGGTAAGATCTGATTCCATAACCACTGTCACCCACTAGAAGGTTATCGCCAAATTCTCCATTTTCAAATCTACCACGAATTCTGCTCATGTTGAATATTGTTGAGTCATGACTGGAACCAGGCCAGCGGCATACAATGTTTGTAATTCTCAAAGTTGAATCGCAAATACATTGCGCATTGATAGAGAAATAGCCTTTCCTATTTCTATATATTTCGGCATTGTTTCCTCCAGGGGATTGTATTTCAATGTGTGTGTAGTCAATAGCACCTATGCACTTTGGAAACCTGGCTATCCTGTAAAATCCTAGACGAGTTTCATTATATCTCTCCGGATGGGTTGGGAATCGAACATAAGGAGGTCTCAATTGAGCAATAGCTGTTGAAACTTTATGTACAATCCGGCTTGCTGTTGACTTATGAATGTGAAAAAAGTCCCCAACTGCAACAAGCATGGAACCACAAGCGAAAAAACGTAAAGTTAATAGCAGCATGTCTTCAGCGTAAAACTGCGTGATTTCTAAAAGCAACTGTAGAAGTTATTATTTGGAGCGCATTTTGTTACGTTTCCCAAACATACCTATTAGTTGGCGATTTTATCGTGTCTTGTACTCCGCCGAGTATTAGACGCACTGAGTTTTTGGTAAGGCGGAATCTATTGTAAAAGTCCTCTTCTGTCCATTTTTGGAAGTGATTTCCTCTCTCCTGGATTCTCCGACGAATTCTTTGCAATCCGTCGTTAATCGCTTCAATTAGCTCCATAGAATCTTCGTGGTCAGTCAATTCAATGTCCATGACGATGCCAGAAATAGCTTATGAAATACAGAACTTAATAATTCAAGCGCCAAACTCTCATTCAAAACAAGATGAAAATCAAAAGTGAGGTTAAACTTGCCTTGAACCATGGTTAACCTACCGAAGTCGGTGGGTAAAGATGATCAATGAGTTAACTATGGTTCGAGAGATGACCACTGAATGTACAACATCCTTTTTGACTTGAACTCTAGTTTACTCCTGACTGTGGTTTAACTCATGATTGTACAACTGGCCCTCAGTGATGGAAGAAATTTCGAAGTAGCTTGTATAAACATTGATCGTGTAATCACCAAGAATTTAGATACGTTTCTGCAATAGATGTCATTTACATGGAACATATATAACCGAAAGTCCAGATACGTCATATGCGGTGACATGAATGTGAATTTCCTGTCTTGAGCTGGGAACCCAAATAATAAGCGACTTGCAAACCTATTTCTAGAATATAATTCGCACCAACTACTTTCGTACCTACTAGAATAACAAAGAACAGAGAATCCTGTGTAGACAGTATATTCACTAGCCTGAGAAATTACTCCACCGCGGAAGTAGATAGCGAATTATCATACATGTCAAATCCTGACGATACTGTCGGTACCCGCGAGTCAATAAACCGGCACAATAAGGATGAAACATAGATACAACAAACATTCTATCGATTCTTCCAGATATGCATTGGGTAGAAATTAATGGTTCGACAATGTAGATAATAATATCGATATCAACATCTCGAGCGAACAGTTTTTCAATAAATTTGTAGAAATTTTCAACCACTCGTTTCCTCTAGTATATCTTGAGGAACCCCCTCAATACACAAGAAAAAATTAATAGATCTCCTCAAAAACAAGAGTTAAAAAATGATGAAAAAATGACCACTATGGATGGAAGAATTGATAAGGTAGGTATCCAGCATTGAGAAAACTATACGGGAGTGAGTTAAATGAAGAGAGAAAGACATAATGATAAACGAGTAATCTCAGCAAACAAATATTATTGAAACATTCTGGAACATCATTAACCAAAGTCGGGATAAAAACAAAAATAAATTATTTATCTCCAACATTCGTGATCAACTTTCGGAAAACGGGCAAATTATAACTCACAAAGAAAAGATTTGTATCAAATTCAATACCAACTTCATCAAAACGGCAGAACAAAATAAGATGAATGTAAATAACATTACCGACAAACAATCATTCTTTCTGTTCCCAACAAATCCTTAGGAAATATGTAAAGTAATGAAAAAAGATATGTAATAAATGGTCATACGGTGTGGATGGAATCATGTTGATAGAGGTAGTCGATGTAGTAGCGGACACTTTCAACCTTGATAAGCCACAGTTTTGATAAGAAAGTATACTCAAAAAGACTGAACGAATCCAGGGTAATTCCTATATACAAGGGCATGGGAGAAAAAATTGGACAAATAATTATAGACCTATCGTGTTACAGAGCCATTTTGGGAAAGTATTTGAATAAGTTTCCAATCAACGTCTAACCAAATATGTGAATAAGAAAAGTTTTTTTCGAAATACCAAAATGGCACCACGCCACTGTCTATCCAGTAGCTCCTTGAGGGCGTGGAGCCCGGTGGTGTAATGAAGCATCCTTCATTACTTACAAATCAATTTGAATATTTCAGTAGAGTCGAATTACATAGGCAAAGTTAAGAGATCAAACTTCGTGCACATCTAAGTATAAAAACATCGTTGAAATTGTATAAGCGAATTGTTTTTCTAGAGACTAAGTTAGGATATTGCCTAAGACCAATTTGTTGAATTGTGAATAAATTCACAGCCGAAACCGCTGGAAAAATCAATCCTGATAGCTTGGACGAATACGATTCAGCTTCTGCGAATTGATTCCAGGGGCTACGTCGTGATACTTTCCGAGACCGACGTGTGAAATTATCAAGTCAGTCATAGCCGAAGATCGCTGACAAATCAACCTGGTCCGTTATGCCCCGCTACGTAAGAAATTACGTCTGAAATACAGGTCAGAGTGAACACACGATCCACGCTACGTCGGAGTTGAAGGTGTACTAAATATTTAGATTGTCGCGAATCATTTCTAGACCTAGGGACAAAAACTTGTCTACCATCTCATCCAGATGGTGGAGACTTCCGACGATAGGAAAACATCTAATTAGCGAGTTATTTCATACACGGAAAACGAACACATTAAACGGCCTGTTCCGTGCAACATTTTTGTAAATAGATTGTAAGTATCTAATGTAAATATACGGAATGTATTAATAAACTTAGTTGAACAAGAAATGTCTGTTTTATTTGGCAATCCACACGACAGAGGAATAGCAATTTTAAAACCTATATAAAAAGGGAACCTGGACCCTCAAGAAACCCGAGCAGGTCAGTTACTGTCATGAGAGGACAGTAAGTGACAACCTCCCCACTTGTAATTAACCATTCAAGCGGAAGGAGGTTACAGTGGTCGATGAAATTCCGATCGTTGCATTGGGGTCAGGGGCGCTCAAGGAACACCGTTAGGCCAATTCATCGGTCACTTCGTTTTCCTTCACACCACAGTGGGCGGGTACCCACACTAGCTGGAGTTTTTTCCTTCTGGCTAATTCAGCCAGAGTTTCCCTGAACTCGAAAATAAGCCTGAAAGTCACGTTGTGGGCGCGAAGTGCGTTCAGGGTCGCTAGGCTGTCAGTGCAGATGTAAATCCGCCTACATCCGTAGTTTAATCTTAGATTTTCCGGGGCACAGGTCCATATTGCACAGACCTCAGTCTGGAAAAAGGTTGCACGAGCACCTAGGGCAACTAAAATTTCCCTTCTGGGTGTACACGAGTAGACTCCGGCTCCGCCAGACTCGCCAGTCTTAGATCCGTACATGAACTACACGAGTGCCGCTGGCGGAAGCGACGCAAAGCACTTGTTCTCGCAGTTCGTCCTCTGTATTATGAGGACGTCTGGTGTTTGAAACCTGACAGCAGGCGCCATCGCATCCTGCGTCAGTCGGAGGATCATACAGTTCTCGGCTGCACAATCCTAAATTTTTCCATGACCGCGAGGCACAGAAGCACCTACTGGTCCAGACCAGCCAGTCTATATGCCGCAACCATGACCACTGTTTTAATATGGAGCTGGAGAGGGACGATCCTCATCAGCACCTCCAGAGCCCTGGTGGAGGCGGTCCTCAAAGCCGCGTTATCCTAAGGCAGACAAGTCGTTGGGTCTTGTTCATTGCCGCACGGGAATACAAATAAGAAATATACGGAACTTTTGTGGTCACAATACATAAATTATCGAAACAACATTTTGGGAACGATATCTTCAGATCTCGTCAAACTGACAAACCATATTCAAAGCATAATAATTCTGCCAGATCAATTCTAAGGATAGCTTCCTAAAATAATTCGAACAGTCCAACTGCACCGATCTATTCAGATGGCATCTCCAGGATCAATGTGATCACATTACAACAAGCTAAGACTCTATTCGACCATTATGTAGGTACAATACATACCTAATTAACTTCATTCTAGTACTGTGATATTCACATCTGTGTTCAAGGGGAAAACTCAAGTCTTTGACTAAGATAACATACCCTAATGTGGTGAAAAAATAAAAAATTACTGTGTTTAATCCTGATTTCTCTCTAGAGCTCATCAGGTTTCATACTCTCATTCCAAGAATTCTAGAACATAATGTCAGATTACAGCTCAGATGTATTAGCAACGTTAGTTAATTCCAGCGCTCATACGTCGTAATCAAATAAAGTTTCTGAAAATAATTTTCATCTTTCAAACAAAATTATCAAATCATGTAACATTCACTTGAGAAAGCAAAATTCGGTAATACTCATCTCCATTACGGTATCAGATGGATTTTACAAATATTCAAAAACTCCCAATCCCTTAGTTAATATAGCAGAGCCGTTACGACTCGTTTTGCACCAGTATCCATTTGAGGCGTTGTATATTTTTCAATATGATGTGTATCAATTTCATTCATTCCAACGTGGGCTATTAGCTGACTGAATAACGATGATAATATACCGGGATATCAAAATTTATCTTGGTCAATGGTGGTTATGGAATCTAAAACGTGTGTCTTACTTTAAGTTTGAAATATTTATGTCACTGTCACACTGACATCATCAATAACCTACAAATTTCATACCTATTTATTTCAGTTGTAAAACAATAATGAACTACAAATTATGAAATAACGGTTCTAGTAACAAGAAAAACTAAGTTACAGTAATTGTTGGAAATGTCCCCTCTTGACCAAGATAGTTTTTAATTTGTAGTCCATTATTGTTTTACAACTGAAATAAATAGGTATGAAATTTGTAGGTTATTGACGATGTCAGTGTGTCAGTGACATAATTATTTCAAACGTAAAGTAAGACACACGCCCACCCTTGACCAAGATAATTTTTGATATTCCGGTACAAATACAGAACAATTATTACTGTTCGTTCGTTACAAATTAGGTCAATTTTTTTTGAGCCCCTCGACTCTGGCGCCTGTAGTAAGTCTGTGGTTTCCCAAAAAAAGTTTAAATCTACCTCGACTGTTCTGGAACTCTTTCGAGGCGTTATTCTTCTTTGAAGTGTGCATTGTAGACATCATTTTCAAAATTCGATTCCAAAAATAGGCTACTTTTATTCTTTCTGACAATTCCTCATTATTCGAAATTCCTCCAATATTATAGATGTACGTGTCGTTTGGAGTATATTTCCTCCAATGTTGATTCTCGGGAGTAGGATTGCTAGAAGTATAACATTCAATAATCATTGACATGATCATAGAAATAAATGAAGATGATAACCATTTTGTAACTTATTATATCTTTTATGTCATGCTTTCAAGAACTACTACAGAACCTTGTTTAGGTCATAAATCTCAATCAGCAATTTTTTTCAACACGTTCACTAATTCAGTATGAATTCTTATTCTCAATCTGGCTTTTCACCTAGACTTTTTTCATAGTGGAGAAACATTTCTGGATTTTTTTCCAATTCAGATATATACGGAACAAACTTTGGAAAAATGTTAATCACCTGATAGTAAGTAGAAGAAATGTCAACAACATCAAAATGTAATATGGCACAGAATGCCATATCATACATACTGGAAGTACTAAGATTCTACTATAACAGTATTCGGTTATTTAATGCAGTTAAATGCGTATCAAAATAGGCCAAAATCATAAATCCTTGGGAAACGAATCGATTTTGATGGAACAAAGAATGTCATCAGAAAGAAGTTGACCACAAATGAAGTTGTACAAATTTGTTATAGTGTTTGAAAACGAAAAATGAGCAAATCAATCAGCTCAATATTGAGATTACACAAAAAATTAACAAAAATGCAAAAGTTGGCCGTTTTTGATCGAATATTATTAACGAAATAGATTAATTCGAACAAAATTCCGACTTTAGGGTCGTTTTCGGATAATTTTGGTATTCTGAGCTTACTTTTATCGTCAATATCGTTCATTGTATACCCACAAATTTGATAATTTGTTATAAAAACATTTTATTCATCATTAAATATACGAATTTGATCAAAATGTCGACTTTATAGTCGTTGTCGGATTATTTTGGCCTCCTGAGTACGATTTTATTGCTATTATGGTATTTGAATGCATACATAAATATTTGGATTGTTATAAACAGTTATGTTTATTGATAAAGATATGAATTTTACCAAAATATCATAGTTGTTTTCGGATAACTTCGGCCTCCTGAGTATGATTTCATTGCTATTGTGGTCTTTGAATGCATACATAAATTTTTGAATTGTTATAAACAAATCATTTATAAACAAATGAAGAAAGAAGGAATGTGACATATTCATTCATTTTTATACAATATGCACACTCAGAAAGTGATTATTATTATCTTTATATAATTTTATATTTTCTATGAAAAGGACCCCGCAAATTCCTTACCGGAATTGGGTTCCGGTGGATATTTCTGAATTTTTGATATGATGTAGTCCATGTAATTCTGAACAAATATTATCATTGCGCCAACCCTCAAAAATGAACAGATTCTCTGCTAGGGGGGTTATATTTACATTTTATTCTTAATGGATTATTTATTTCTGAAGACGGGAACAATATTTTAACATGCTTCATTCTAGTTTATATTGCATAATATGGTTCTTCTCCCATATTAAAATTTTGAAGCCCCCCCTAACCCCTAAACGCCCCTTAAATAAAAAAATATACCTTTTTCTGGATCACTTCAAAAATCATTGTAAAATGTTTTAATAAGCTTGAATACGGAATCAGCACTTGTATTTCGAAAATCAACCGCCCCCCCCCAATGGGGTATGCACAAAAAATTCCGGTGAATTTTTCTGAATTTTTAATATGATGATTCAATTCCGAACAAATTTTATTCATGCGCAAACCCCGTGAAATAAACGGTTTTTCCGCTAGGGGGGGTTATATTTACATTTTACTCATAACAGACTTATTCATTTCTGAGGGCGAGTACAAAATTCTTGCATGCTTTACTTCAGCTTATGTTGCATGATATTGTTCTTCTCCCATGAAGAAATATTGAAGCCTGCCCTATCCCCCCCGCCCCCACTTTTTTGAAAATAAAAATACTAATTCCTGGGTCACTTTGAAAACCATTGGAAAATGTTTAAATAAGCTCAGATATGGAAACCGCCCTTCTATATCATAATTGCCTCCGTTATCCATATTTTTAGAGGAGGTCTGTTTTCCCAATTACGCCGGATGACTGCTATTTCACGTTTATTTGTGTTTACTACTCCATCAATTCTTAATAGTTGATCTGGGCGAAAAGATCTCTCGCATACGTAACAATCCCCACGATTCAGGTACGTCATTAATTTTAGAAACCACAACCAGTAAATAAAACTACAATAATGCAGAAAAGCACAACAATAATTACTACTAATAAACAAGATGACAGTTCTTAGGCCAAGATAAAAGATTGCTCATAGCCGCCTCTAAATTAATTGCAATCGATAAACGTGCGTTCATTAGAATGAAGAAGCAAATGTAGTTCAAGCAACCGTAGAAATTGAAGGACTCATAAGAAGTGCCGTATGCGTCCATTTCAATCGAGATCATTTGAAGCCATCTTCCTGCCTTACAAAAATGCGAATAAACGTCAAATAGCTATATAAATAGTTATCCGGCAAAATGTGGATAACAGACGCACTTATGATACAGAAGTGCGGTTTCCGTATCTGGGCTTATTTAAACATTTTCCAATGGTTTCGAAGTGACCCAGGAATTAGTATTTTTTATTCTAAAAAAAGTGGGGGTTGGGGGGATAGGGGAGGCTTCAACATTTCTTCATGGAAGAAGAACAATATTATGCAACATAAGCTTATTCTCAAAAAAGTGGGGGTTGGGGGGATAGGGGAGGCTTCAACATTTCTTCATGGAAGAAAAACAATATTATGCAACATAAGCTGGAGTAAGGCATGTAAGGATTTTGTACTCGCCTTCAGAAATGAATAAGTCTGTTATGAGCAAAATGTAGATATAACCCCCCCTAGCAGAAAAACCGTTCATTTCTCGGAGTTTGCATATGGATAAAATTTGTTAAGAATTAAATGGACTACATCATATCAAAAATTCAGAGAAATCCACCTAAATTTTTTGTGCATCCCCCATTTGGGGGGGAGTTGATTTCCGAAATACAAGTGCGGATTCCGTATTTAAGCTTATTAAAACATTTTACAATGATTTTTGGAGTGATCCTGGAAAAGGTATATTTTTTTATTTAAGGGGGGTTTAGGGGTTAGGGGGGGGCTTCAAAATTTTTATATGGGAGAAGAACCATATTATGCAACATAAACTAGAATGAAGCATGTTAAAATATTGTTCTCGTCTTCAAAAATAAATAGTCTATTAAGAATAAAATGTAAATATAACCCCCCTAGCAGAGAATCTGTTCATTTTTGGGGGTTGGCGCAAAAATAACATCACATTCAGAATCACATGGACTACATCATATCAAAAATTCAGAAATATCCACCGAGACCCAATTCCCGTAAGGAGTTTGCGGGGTCCTTTTGGTGTACAAACAAATTATATAACTCAGAGAGTTCTTTATTTGTCTCTAGGGCTGAATTAAGTTTATATTCTCTTGAACTTGGTTTTATTCAGTAATATAATTAACGATAGAACTTGTCGATGTTAGAAAAGACTAGAACTTACTAAAGTAAGAATAGAACAACACGACCGCACTACATGCTTATCTAGTAATTTAGTCTTGATGTAAATATTTAAGAGTATATAATTCAGACAATTGTACTTCATAGTTGACAATATCTACATACCGATAAATGTCAATGTAGATATTGAGAATAAGACGCTAAATTAGTCGAATAGTTTAAGAATATATCAATAAGATTATAGATATATTTAGTTTACAATGTCTACGTGCCAATAAAGGTCAGTGTAGATAACATCAGGAAGATGGCTACATAATTTCTCCCTCATCAAGTTAGCAAAATAAAGGGTCTTCATTTTGAGATTTCATTTCGAATTCTTCACGATACTTTTTCTTCATTCTCAATCTGGGGAGGATAATTTTATCATATATTACAAGAATACAGCTACCCAGAACAATACAAATGATAATTATGGTATTGGTCCGCGTATAATGCTTATGAGTTACGTGAAGATTCGATGCATATAGGCTCTTGGTGATATCTTGAATTTGTCTTAAATTTTTGTCATTCATCGTATTCAAATGAATTATTGGATAATTTCGATTTGCAGGATCAAAAGAAATATTGGTAGTTCAAACACCGATTCTTCGTGGAGGGTATTCTCAGGCCGAAAGATGCTTCCATTTATTTTATTACTTCAATTTTGCATAGTAATCACAGAGGGATGGTTCTTTCGGGAAATCCCATTAGTCTCGCAGTTTGTTTGGAGAGCAACTATTTGAACTGGAATTATTAGAACTTGATGGGAGTTAACCTGTAGATTAGTTTCTGTTAGGTTGATTTTGATACCATGACAAGTACTTTTCCACTTCTGATAATCTCAGCAATGCATGTAGTACAGTAATTTTATAGGTTTTTTTCGAGATTTGGAATTTTTTTTTCCGACTTTTGGTTTGAATATACAGAAAGTTAGGAAATTTTCCGTAGATTACGAAAAAAATAGTGGCTAAAAACTTCCAATCAAGGAAAATGTTGTAAATTATATATATATATATATATATATATATATATATATATATATATATATATATATATATATATATATATATATATATATATACATGTTTTCTCGTCAAGGTGAGATCCGTATATTTTTTGTGGACAACCCGAGATCCACTATACGGAAACAATTTTTTAGATCTATTTTATCGGGGCAATGCAAATAGATACATGCTTCGCAGGAATTACGAGAGAGGGGAAACAATTTCTCAATTTGAAATATACATATATATACGTACCAGGTAGAGTTCCGTTACAGATACATTCAAGACGAGATCCAAAGTTGTATATTAAGAAATTTTTGGTATAGGTGAGATCCGGCGGTGTTGCCGGTCCAACTCATACGTTATTCATTTGTACGTCTAACAATATCTCTGTACATACAAAGCTTTATGAATCACTACCAATTTTTGATTAATGGAGTAACTATATTAGTACAAACCTTTTCCAATGTGGTAAAAATATACTAACTATAAGTATAATAATAAATATAAACACCTTAAAAACTTCCCTGTTCATATAGGGTAATAATATTTATGCCAATAATATTACTATATGCTCGCAATATTCACATATTTCGTTACCCTATGACTATTGAAATTCATCTCGGAATGTCTTATTTTTTATTTGTTGTTCATTATTTCTTATTAACAAAACTTGCAACACTTGCAACTCACACGTGTCATAATACTTCTGACAATGTTGATATGCAACGGAACATGTTGAGTATATCAAAGTTCAATAAGTGTAATCTCGATTTTAATTCTGTTGAAATCATTTCCTGAATTATAATTTTGATTTCCAAGAGTTCATTTCAATTACAAAATAAAAGCAAATGTTCATAAGGGTGATCTCCAGAAATACTATTGTTATTGAAATATAAATTGAATTATAACTATTGAAATCTACCTAGATATTAGCAAAAATTAACAAAATCTGTGAGAGATTTTGATGAAATTTATTCGGAAGCATCACAAATATGACCTAATATAATTAACTGATGAATGCGAATAACAATCGATCAGGCTTTCGCGCGCTAAAGACGGGTGTCGCACCGTATTGTTTGACTCTATTAGCATCCACGCTTCCCGCGATATTATTGCTGAATTGAAGTTATGTTATTGCAGACATAATATTACTGGTTATTTCAACCAAATAGTTGAAATGTTGCGGGGACAAAAGATAGTAGAACTACTAAAAAAGACTGAATCATGCTAATCGAATTCAATTTCATTGAAAAACTGCAACGTATCCAAAAATTTTGAAATAGAAGCTCTTATACCCAATGATTCATGTAATAAGTTTCATACCCAATGATATTTACTACATGCTCTCAGTATGGAAATGTTCATTCCCACCTACAAGTATTGCAGTTCATCTGGAAATGTCTTATTTACTTGTCGTTTGTTTTATCCATTACTTGTTATTATAATACAAATCACTCACATATTCTGATTATTAACACTCAGTTCAGGGAATTGTCACCTATACTGGAAGTTTTTGGAGAGCTGGATCGGAACTAGGAAATTTATTTAATCAAATAAAAAATTTCAAATGCACATGAAGAGCCAATCTGCAAAATCATTGCAAACCAATATTTCACTTCTACAAATCTCAAGGATTCCAAGCTTATACATATTTAATATACTAATTTCAATAAAGAAAAACGTTAACATGTACAAGAAAATCAATGATTACATTCTCATGATAGTATAGATCTGATGAAGAATACATTTCTCTCCAGACTTTTAGTAGCAAAAACACTCGTTTATAAAGGTTCAAAAGGTTTTGACAATATTTTTGAAATTCTGCCTCTGGCTTATAAGATATTTTTTTATGACAGATGAATAAACTGCACATCAAAACAAACGAACATAACACTCGAATGAATTATCATCAAGTAGTTGATGTCACATACAGAGCATCCATCAATTAGGCCTCAATTCAAGGGATTTCTCTTATCCTATATATTGAGTAATGTGATGTGACCCCTATATAAAACGAAATATACTTAAATCATAACCTTTTAATTATATGTGAAAGCTTGAGAAATAGGACACATTAACACAGATGTCTACTATATTTTTGTCTTTACGTTCGTTGCGGTTTCACGACCGTCATCAGAAGAGGTTCGAAAACTAATTCACATGAACTAAAGCGCGGGATTTCTTCAACTTATTTTACTGAGCACGTCATCAATTAAAATGTCTACGTCGCATCAATGAACGAAACTCGAATAATTCCAATAGTAACACATTATAACGTGTCACTGTCATGCTCGAAACCTGCCGAATTCCTTCCTACCAGACTTCATTTTTTAATCGATCTACGAAGTTGTGGACCTAGTGAGGTCTTTCCTCATGCCTATAACCTCGATATCTTGGAGAAAAATATCAATGCCTATCTCATCTTCCTACTCCCGCTGCTGGCTCACACGATGTTCTCCGAACATCATAGGATCCCTCTCTTGTAGTCAAAGTATATAAAAAAATTTTAATTGTTTTCAAATTTCGCACTAAGGAAATGAACTGCCGGTTTATTTGTTGTACAACTAACCCCTGTTACGTTGTGTATTGGTGTCTTCCTTACTATAATTATACCGAATTCCACACGCCTACCATTTTATGTCAGTAGTGCTTACACTTCCTATAGACACATTCACAATTCCCCGGGTATTCAGTCCCTTCTTCGTAGATCGTTTCTCGATTTTTCCTGCATAATGTAATTCTACTACATATATTACATATTGATATATAATATTGGTGCGCCTACCCACAATTTATCAAAATCTATCAATAATATAAAAGGGAAAAATGAATTTTATGTGAACGAGTCATGGAATTAAAATGAGTTTGAAAAAAATCAATCCGTACCCGTGAATCATCATCTAATTTTCTTGGATTTTGTATCTTCATTTACAAATGTACCAATCGTTTTGGCATTGAGTAGCATCAAAAAACGTTGAGCAGAAACTGAAAACCACACACCTCTAGATCAATAGGAATTTATAAATGCATTATAGTTTTGCTTAGAATAGAATGCACTTATTTTCAATATGGCGAGCAATATTTTGGACAAATATTCGGTACAGCAATGGGACCCTATTTCAACTACTATTGCTTACCTTGTTATGGAATGCCCAGAGGAATCTGTTATAAATTCATAAGATTTTCAACCAGTATTCTTTGAACGGTATGTAGATGATTGCCTTATGTGTGTTTCCAATGATAAAATTCAGTACGTGATTGATAAATTTAACAATTTCCACTGTAAACTTCAATTTACTTGTGAAATAGAAGTGAACCAAAACATACATTTCCTAAATATGAACATTAGGCATGATGAAGATGAAAAATAAAAAATTTCGTGATTTACTAAAGAAGTTTGATCTCAACGTTATCTTCACTTCAATTCCGTTGCACCAACATGTTTTAAAAAAAGTGTTATAAACAGTCTTACAGATCACGCGGTCAAATTGTCCCACGCAAAGGACCGTCCCAAAAATTTAAAATTGTTCGTAGTACACTGGAAATGAATGGCTACCTAGAAAGACTTTTCAATCCTATCATTAAAGGAAGAATAAACAAAATGTATAATGAATCGTCATTTATAAATAACATGAAACGTAATACAGACAATTGACCTCAGAGAAAATTAGGAAATATTTGAAAAAGTATGATCTAAATGTCGCGCATGAGCCTACTAGCTGTGTTTAAAATATTTCTCAAATCTGAAACCTTTAATACCTAAAGATAAACAAACCCACACAGTGTACAAATTAAATTGTTTAGTTTGCGATGGGACTTATACTGGAATCTCTAAACAATATCTACAAAAAAGAATGTATGCCCATAAGTATAGCACAAGAAACAAAAACTCAGAAAATTCCACCGCCCTTCCTAAACACTGCTTTGATTATAACCATCTATTCAATTATCATTAGCATTATAAAAATGAAAATATTTCAACTAAGGAAACCGATTATAATAAAAGATCTAATCTGGAGCTTCACATGAGACGTGACTCTAAATCTGTAAATCATAGGACAGATATTCAGACACTAAGTCAGATGTATACTAACTTAATTAATTGAAGCTCTTGCAAATTCCTACATGCGTCTTTATAATGTTAAAAGTATATTTTAGGTAGAATGTCAAAAGTATCTTTCCAATAACTGACAAACCTTTTCCTATTAGCTCGTAAATCTTAACATCTGTATTGAAAGTGGATACTTGAACCAAATGTTCTCATTTGTAGTCGTTCATAGACTTTGTTGACGTGAGCTTGCACCTCTCAATTTTCCATTGAAAATTTTAAACTTTGTTTCTATGAACATTAATAACGAAAATGGTGACGATATACACTCGAAACAAAACGAGATCCGAAATCGGATCTCACCTTACAAAACGGATCTCCATTTGTATAGAAAATATATATAACAGATCTCATCTTGTCGTAATACATATATATATATATATATATATATATATATATATATATATATATATATATATATATATATATATATATATATATATATATATATATATATATATATGTTTCTTCTTAGGTTCTCGCGGACGTAATGTGTAGAACTGGATTCTCGGGTATTGATCCGCGTTGTGTGGTTTCGGTCCTCAAAAGGACCAATTTCACGACGTTTCGGCAAAGTCGCATTTGCCATCTTCAGGTGATTCGACCGTAGAGTCTGGAAAATCTAGGCGAAAGTTCGCCTAGATTTTCCAGACTCTACGGTCGAATCACCTGAAGATGGCAAATGCGACTTTGCCGAAACGTCGTGAAATTGGTCCTTTTGAGGACCGAAACCACACAACGCGGATCAATACCCGAGAATCCAGTTCTACATATATATATATATATATATATATATATATATATATATATATATATATATATATATATATATATATATATATATATATATATATATATAATTTTTTACATTCAAACCTGGTCGGGGCTGCTGCGAGCTCCGACGACATCGCAGCAGTCGCGCCAGAAAAACCTAAAAGGCGGTTAACCGAAGCTACTCCTCCCCACCGGTCGGTAAGTAGCTTCAGGTTCCTAAATCGTGTGCCCTAAGTATTCTAATTGAACCCAGAATGACTGCCTTTTGCATCCGGTCTATCAAGATCTGCGCCGAGTTCCTACAGGCCGGAATGATCTTCAAGTTTGAACGCAGCGAAGACCGAATTCCGCCCAAAACACCGATGATCAGAACCACTAATACGACCTTGTGGCCTGGGTATAGCGTGCGGAGCTCGAACAGGAGATCTTGATATTTTGTCCATTTTTCCTCCCCTTTCAAGACTATGTTCTTCTCTGCCGGAGCGGAGGATTCGATGACATACATAGTCTTGATTAGTTTATCGAGGAGGACAACGTCGGGCCTATTTGCTTGTATGGACCTGACGGTCGGAAACGGATAATTCCAGAAGATCTGGCATTTTTCGTTTCCGACAACGGACTCAATATCTCCTGACATGTAAGGCAGCACCGGCTTTTGGTCTATTCCGTACGAGTGCCTTAGATGGTAATACAGCACCCGTAGGGCCGCATTATGGCGATGGGTGTACGCCGAGGCCGCTTTTGCCGGACATGCCGACAGAAGGTGGAAAAGCGTCTCAGGCACCTTTCGACAGGCCCTGCAGCTGACATCAGGGACCTGCACACCCATCACATTGCGGCGATAGACCAAGGTGTTAATTACGCCATCTTGGCAAGCTGCGGTAAATCCCTCAGTCTCGGATGTAAGCCCGGCTGACCTTAGGTAGCCGAAGGTCAGCCTAGTTGACAAGCCGAGCGTTTCGATGTTTCGATAGAAAACACCGTGTATCGGCTTGTCAACATGCCGCCTGAGCGTAAGATCTTGCTCCGCGGCATTTATCTGGGCTTTCAGGCGAGAAGGTAGGAGCTCGAGGTTGCCCTCTAGTCGGCCTTCTCGACTGATCTGAAATTCGAGACCAAGTTCTTCCGCAGCTTTTTGTGCTGCCTTAACGATAAATGCCCCCACTCCGGCCAATTCGTGACTTTTAACAAGGCACAGGAGGGGGTCCGAGCTCCTAAGAACTTTACAAGCTATACTCAGAACCACACTTCGATGCAGACCCTCCAGACTGAGGAGTCCCCTACCTCCCCGATGACGTGGGAGATAAATACGGGAAACGGACGATCTAGGATGCAAACTGTGATGGATATGCATCATTTTCCGGGTGTCTTTATCGAGTCTATGCAGCTCATCGACCGTCCATTTCACCACTCCAAAAGAGTGGAGCAGGACTGGAACGGCAAGCATATTTGTTGCAGACACCTTGTTCCCACTCGAAAGTTCGGAAGACCAAATCTTTCGAACAAGGTTTCTGTATTTGCCGCGGAGAGCCACCTTTACCTGGGAAGCGTCATAATTAGGACGCTGTTCAATTCCCAGGTATCGATAGGTCTCTCCAGCATCGAGGTGTTTAAAGATGCTTCCGTCGGCAAGCTGCATATTCTCGTACACTTCCGGAGATCGTCCTCTCCTCAAATGAAACACTGCGCATTTGTCCAATCCCAACTCCATGCCTACGGCTCGTGTATATTCCTGAACCACATTGAGAGATTGATGGAGGTTCTTCTCCCCAGAGGCATAAAGTTTCAAATCATCCACGTAAAATAAATGGGTGATCTGATGCCTCCGGTCGTTCGGTGGTCCAGAGTAATATCCATGAGTCCGTCTTAAAGCAATGGAGAGTGGCAGCAGTGAGATATTGAACAAGAGGGGACTCAAGGAGTCTCCTTGGAAAACTCCCCTCTTGAATGTTTCCAACTCTGTCAAGACTCGTCGTGTGCCTGATGTGATGGCAAAACGGGTCTTCAAGAGTGGCAACAGATGTTCTATGCATCTCACTAGTGGGGTAGGTACCGCAAGGCATTGGAGCAAGTATAATAATAGCTCATGTGATGTTGAATCAAATGCCTTGCGGTAGTCAATCCAGGCCATGGAAAGGTTGCGCTTGTAAAGTATAGAGTCCTGAGTGATAGATCTATCTATCACCAGGTTCTCCCGGCAACCCTCCATCCCTTTCTTTGCCTCACGCTGCTCGCTGATGTTATTAACTACCGGACCGATCGATTTCAACAACCTAGCATACAAGATACGTGTAAATAACTTGTAGCAGGTGTTGAGACAAGTGATCGGTCGGTAGTTCTTGGGATCAGACAAGTCTCCACTCTCTGGAAGTAGCACAGTGTACCCCTCGACAGCCCAGCTTGGAATATGCCGCTCCTCTTTGACCCATGAGTCAAAGACTCTGGCCAGACGGCGGTGAGTGGAAGGAAATTTCTTCCACCACCATATGTTAATGCTGTCAGGGCCGGGAGCAGCATAGTTTTTGGTACCGACAAGAGCTTGTCGGACCTCATCCTCGCTGACTGCCTCGCACACTTCTGTTTGCGGAACTTGACGTTCAGCGCAAAACATTTGGAAGTGTGCTAGGGCTGGAGTGTCTAGGTGAATTGGACGCGGTGACTCATACACTCCTTTCCAGAACTGCTCAACCTCCTCCACAGTCGGTGGAGCAACAATTGTGGGCGGTGGAGATTCAAAAAGCCGAGACGGGCTATCGCGAAATAAGGAATTCTCCCTGATGCGTCTAACCCGTCTGGCCAGATTTCTCCTTACCACGCCCAGGACTCGAATCCTATCCGCACAATGTTGCTTGATGGTCTGCAACACTGTACGTTTTAGTGTGTGATGGTGGCGGCGCAGTTGAGCGGCTATACGCCTAATTTTTGGCGTGAAAGCCCTGCCGCTAGAAATAAAATCCATCACACACTGGATCCGAGACGCTTGCTGCCTCGCCGACTGAATTTTGGCCTCGACTTTGTGTAGGCGCCGTTCGGTTTTCTCGATCTGGTCGTGCGGTCTCTCACTCCGCACTTCCGGAACGAGTCGCTTTGCGGCACCATACACGGCCTCGTTGATTTCCCAGAGGTCGGCGAATTCCGGAAGCTCGTCGTTAATCAACGTGTTCAATTCTACCAGCTCGTGTGGTCGTACGGAGACCCTGATGTTGATTCGGGTTCTCCTAGTTCTAAGATCAACTTCGGTGTTCTGGAGCAAGCTTGCTCTACCAGATCTGTTGCGGCGCACCACAGGTGGTGCTGGTGCGGCTAGATCCGGTTCTGGTGCTGCAGCCTGCCGGAGATTCGTTCTTATATAGCCGGTTCTCCGCAGGTAGAATACTTGATTCCGCAAGGTTTGTGCGGAAAAGTCACGGCATAGAGGATGCATGATGCACCAAAGTGCATGCAGCCGTGACATGTATCCCCTACGGGCCGGCTCGCTGCGCTCGAAGCAGTCCAGCAAGTCATCCCGAAGTTCATTAGTCCACTCAGAGCGTCCATGTACATTGCGGTGGTCGTCAACGTCGGGACCGTCCTCTTGGGCCCCACCCACCTGTCCCTGCTCCTCATCCGACGAGGAGCTGATGTGGGAGGCCAATCTTCTGCTGCCCGTAACAAAAGATGTACCCTCTGCTGGGTTGTTAGCCGAGCATCGGGACGGCATCGGTATTGAGTGAGGTTACCGAGCCGATTTAACCCCGACTTTTTATCGAGGTTGTCCCCTCTACGCTCGGATATGTGGTGGCGCTACTCACCAGTGAGCAAACCGAGATCTGCTCAACCCTGCATATATATATATATATATATATATATATATATATATATATATATATAAATTTAAATTATATATATATATATATATATTTTTTTTTTTTTTTTTTTTTTACATTCAAACCTGGTCGGGGCTGCTGCGAGCTCCGACGACATCGCAGCAGTCGCGCCAGAAAAACCTAAAAGGCGGTTAACCGAAGCTACTCCTCCCCACCGGTCGGTAAGTAGCTTCAGGTTCCTAAATCGTGTGCCCTAAGTATTCTAATTGAACCCAGAATGACTGCCTTTTGCATCCGGTCTATCAAGATCTGCGCCGAGTTCCTACAGGCCGGAATGATCTTCAAGTTTGAACGCAGCGAAGACCGAATTCCGCCCAAAACACCGATGATCAGAACCACTAATACGACCTTGTGGCCTGGGTATAGCGTGCGGAGCTCGAACAGGAGATCTTGATATTTTGTCCATTTTTCCTCCTCTTTCAAGACTATGTTCTTCTCTGCCGGAGCGGAGAATTCGATGACATACATAGTCTTGATTAGTTTATCGAGGAGGACAACGTCAGGCCTATTTGCTTGTATGGACCTGACGGTCGGAAACGGATAATTCCAGAAGATCTGGCATTTTTCGTTTCCGACAACGGACTCAATATCTCCTGGCATGTAAGGCAGCACCGGCTCTTGGTCTATTCCGTACGAGTGCCTTAGATGGTAATACAGCACCCGTAGGGCCGCATTATGGCGATGGGTGTACGCCGAGGCCGCTTTTGCCGGACATGCCGACAGAAGGTGGAAAAGCGTCTCAGGCACCTTTCGACAGGCCCTGCAGCTGACATCAGGGACCTGCACACCCATCACATTGCGGCGATAGACCAAGGTGTTAATTACGCCATCTTGGCAAGCTGCGGTAAATCCCTCAGTCTCGGATGTAAGCCCGGCTGACCTTAGGTAGCCGAAGGTCAGCCTAGTTGACAAGCCGAGCGTTTCGATGTTTCGATAGAAAACACCGTGTATCGGCTTGTCAACATGCCGCCTGAGCGTAAGATCTTGCTCCGCGGCATTTATCTGGGCTTTCAGGCGAGAAGGTAGGAGCTCGAGGTTGCCCTCTAGTCGGCCTTCTCGACTGATCTGAAATTCGAGACCAAGTTCTTCCGCAGCTTTTTGTGCTGCCTTAACGATAAATGCCCCCACTCCGGCCAATTCGTAACTTTTAACAAGGCACAGGAGGGGGTCCGAGCTCCTAAGAACTTTACAAGCTATACTCAGAACCACACTTCGATGCAGACCCTCCAGACTGAGGAGTCCCCTACCTCCCCGATGACGTGGGAGATAAATACGGGAAACGGACGATCTAGGATGCAAACTGTGATGGATATGCATCATTTTCCGGGTGTCTTTATCGAGTCTATGCAGCTCATCGACCGTCCATTTCACCACTCCAAAAGAGTGGAGCAGGACTGGAACGGCAAGCATATTTGTTGCAGACACCTTGTTCCCACTCGAAAGTTCGGAAGACCAAATCTTTCGAACAGGGTTTCTGTATTTGCCGCGGAGAGCCACCTTTACCTGGGAAGCGTCATAATTAGGACGCTGTTCAATTCCCAGGTATCGATAGGTCTCTCCAGCATCGAGGTGTTTAAAGATGCTTCCGTCGGCAAGCTGCATATTCTCGTACACTTCCGGAGATCGTCCTCTCCTCAAATGAAACACTGCGCATTTGTCCAATCCCAACTCCATGCCTACGGCTCGTGTATATTCCTGAACCACATTGAGAGATTGATGGAGGTTCTTCTCCCCAGAGGCATAAAGTTTCAAATCATCCACGTAAAATAAATGGGTGATCTGATGCCTCCGGTCGTTCGGTGGTCCAGAGTAATATCCATGAGTCCGTCTTAAAGCAATGGAGAGTGGCAGCAGTGAGATATTGAACAAGAGGGGATTCAAGGAGTCTCCTTGGAAAACTCCCCTCTTGAATGTTACCAACTCTGTCAAGACTCGTCGTGTGCCTGATGTGATGGCAAAACGGGTCTTCCAGAGTGGCAACAGATGTTCTATGCATCTCACTAGTGGGGTAGGTACCGCAAGGCATTGGAGCAAGTATAATAATAGCGCATGTGATGTTGAATCAAATGCCTTGCGGTAGTCAATCCAGGCCATTGAAAGGTTGCGCTTGTAAAGTATAGAGTCCTGAGTGATAGATCTATCTATCACCAGGTTCTCCCGGCAACCCTCCATCCCTTTCTTTGCCCCACGCTGCTCGCTGATGTTATTAACTACCGGACCGATCGATTTCAACAACCTAGCATACAAGATACGTGTAAATAACTTGTAGCAGGTGTTGAGACAAGTGATCGGTCGGTAGTTCTTGGGATCAGACAAGTCTCCACTCTTTGGAAGTAGCACAGTGTACCCCTCGACAGCCCAGCTTGGAATATGCCGCTCCTCTTTGACCCATGAGTCAAAGACTCTGGCCAGACGGCGGTGAGTGGAAGGAAATTTCTTCCACCACCATATGTTAATGCCGTCAGGGCCGGGAGCAGCATAGTTTTTGGTACCGACAAGAGCTTGTCGAACCTCATCCTCGCTGACTGCCTCGCACACTTCTGTTTGCGGAACTTGACGTTCAGCATATATATATATATATATATATATATATATATTGTGTTCATCAATGATCTACTATCCTTTCAGAGGTTTATATTTACAAAAATATAAAAATCTAACAGGACCGAAGTGGTGTAATTGGTAAACACCCTGGACTAGAAATCCAGTAATGTGGGTTCGAATCCCGCCTATGGTTCAATCTTTTACGTTTATTCATCTTTATAATCCTATGTTAAATTATCTAAGTTATCTTCATAATTCAGAAAATTTAATTCTATATCTCTTAAGTTACATACACGATAGTGGCCAATTAGGGAAAGAAACTTTAAACTTGTTTATAATTAACCAGAACAATTCTCAGTCAGTTCTATTGAAATATATAAGAACCGGGATGCTGTCATTTGAATAAGAACTGTCAAGTAACTGCCAACCATAGCAGTACTAACCTACAATCCTTACTTCAAAAAACGACTGAACTTCAGATGAATGTGCGTGAATAGTTGATCTATGGTAGGGCATCGAATCGCATTGTGTTCATCAATGATCTACTATCCTTTCAGAGGTTTATATTTACAAAAATATAAAAATCTAACAGGACCGAAGTGGTGTAATTGGTAAACACCCTGGACTAGAAATCCAGTAATGTGGGTTCGAATCCCGCCTATGGTTCAATCTTTTACGTTTATTCATCTTTATAATCCTATGTTAAATTATCTAAGTTATCTTCATAATTCAGAAAATTTAATTCTATATCTCTTAAGTTACATACACGATAGTGGCCAATTAGGCAAAGAAACTTTAAACTTGTTTATATATATATATATATATATATATATATATATATATATATATATATATATATATATAAATTCGCTGTGGTTTTCTTTTGCTGGTTTATCTAAAGTAAGTTGTGGGTTCTCTTAGGTTTTTCAGCAATTTTAAATGAATTATCTCAATGAAACAATCTTTTCATTCGACGCGTTTCGGCTTTCGCCTTCTTCAGGAATTTATTCATTGTTTACATTATGAACTGAAATTTAACAAAATATTTTTATATTAATTAGCTGTATGCACAATCTGTATTTATGACAAAGTTTTTCAGTTTGTTATGAGCATTGACTTTAGTTTCATATTTAAAATTTATGTGTATAATAACATAATAACTAACTTAGTTCGGTGATTATGTACAAAATAAATTAATTTTTCATGAATTATTTGAATTTTGAATATACTTATTACGTGATAGAATACCAACAGATTTCGTTTGCGTATGTTGGGGTTTGAGATCTTTCTGATATTGGTGACTAGTATGTTTAATTTACTTACGTGAGTTGATTTTACGGAAGCACACATTCATCATGGCTTTGAAATTCAGACTGAACACAGTTTGCAGAATGGGTTTTTGTTCTGAATGTAAGGGTAAGATACCCTGCTGGTTGACCGTTTGTTACACTTGTTAGATATCACTGCCTGTTTGCATTAAAATTTAATTGCTAACATGTGGCTCTTGTATCATATGTCTGTTTGACTGGACTATTTCAATTTAGTTACTTTAAAGAATTATATTATATATTTGCGAAAGATTATTCATATCGGTCTTATCGTTTACGCAGTTTTGATTTTTTTTGATGTGTACCATTTCTAAAAATATTCGACTCTTCTCATTTTGTTCTTTTTCTATTATGTCGAAATGCTCAAAATTGAATTTATGTTTAGTATTTGTCTCGTGTTTTTTTAACGCTGTTGAGTTTTTTTGGTATTTATGACCTTTGATTCGTTCTTCTATGTTTTGTTTTGTTTGTCCGATGTATATTTTGTCACAGTCTGTACACGGAATTTTATAAATACAATGTGAAATTTTATTTTTGGGAATTTTGCTTTTAAGTTTAGAATATAAATGTTTTAGATTATTATCATTTTTATGTGCTATTGTAAAATTGTATTCTTTTAGAATAATATTGAGTTTTTCTGAGAGATGTTGAACGTATGGGAGTCTTATATATTTTTTAGTTTCTATGTCTTCGTGGTTTATGGTTTTATTGTTTTCGTTGTAGTATTTGTGAATTCGGTTTTTAAAAATTTTGTTTATGAATTTTTGTGGATAATTATTGTCTGTAAGAATAGCTTTTGCTTTAGTTATTGCAGAATTGCGATATTCGGGATCGCTTAAAATGATTGCTCGATCAGCTAAACCTGTAACAACATTTCTTTTATGATTGTTCGGGACTATTGCTTCATAATTCAAATATCGGCCCGACCAGGTCGGTTTTGTATACCATGATGTGGAAATTTTGTTGTTATTATTTATTAGAGTGAGGTCAAGGAAGTTAATTTGTTTGTTGTTTTCTGTTTCTATAGTAAATTGTAATTTCGAATGGTAGTTATTGAACGCGTTAAGTAAATTCTTGAACTGTGTTTGTGGTATAGCTGTGAGGCAGTCATCGACGTACCTTTTGAAGAAAGGTAGTTCAAAATTCAAATTTTTGATGACATTCATTTCAAGCTCTTCCATCACTAATTGGGCTATTACTGACGATATGGGTTGGCCCATTGCACATCCAAATACTTGAGAATAAAAGTTGTCTTTGTACTGAAAGTATGTGGATGTGAGTGTTAAATTAATTGCATTTATGAATTCATTTAATGGTAGCGGCGTGTGGATTTCTATTTCTTTCCATTTTTTAACTATGATTTGTTCAGCAATGTCAATAGGTATGTTGGTGTATAGTGATTGTACGTCTAACGAAATTAGTTTTTGATTATTACCTAATGTAATGGTATTGATGAATTTTTTAAACTCCCATGAGTCTTTGATGTAGTGTTCGGTTTTTCCTAGAATCGGTGATAAACAATTGGCTAAATATTTAGATAAGTTGTAAAATGGACTTTGTATACATGAAATGATCGGTCTAAGTGGTATGTTCGGTTTGTGTAGTTTGGGTAAACCATAAATTTTGGGTGGTAAGGCGTTATTTATTTTTAATTTGTAAGTCATGTTTTTTGGCAAAATATTAGAGTCTTCCCATTTCTTGATTAAATCGTTATTCATTTTTTGGAAAATTTTGGTGGGATCTTTTTTCAATTTTTTGTATGTGAAGATGTCATCTAATAGTTGAGTCATTTTGTTTTCGTAGTCAATGGTATTGATGATTAAGGTTTTGTTACTTTTGTCTGGTTTCAATATTGTTATTTGTGGGTTGATTTTGATGAATTGTTTTGCTTTATTTATATTGTTTTTAATTTTTTTATCATTCGTGTTAATTTCCGAACTTTGTGATTTTTTAAAATTATAAATGCATTGTGTGACTTTCGATCGAATTTCTTGTTTTGAGCTATTAGAATGGTCATTTATTTGTGCCTCAATGTTAGCAATTATATTTTTCACAGGGATATCTTGTCGGTCATATTGTATTGCGAAATTTGTGCCTAAATTTAAACTTAAAAGCAAAATTCCCAAAAATAAAATTTCACATTGTATTTATAAAATTCCGTGTACAGACTGTGACAAAATATACATCGGACAAACAAAACAAAACATAGAAGAACGAATCAAAGGTCATAAATACCAAAAAAACTCAACAGCGTTAAAAAAACACGAGACAAATACTAAACATAAATTCAATTTTGAGCATTTCGACATAATAGAAAAAGAACAAAATGAGAAGAGTCGAATATTTTTAGAAATGGTACACATCAAAAAAAATCAAAACTGCGTAAACGATAAGACCGATATGAATAATCTTTCGCAAATATATAATATAATTCTTTAAAGTAACTAAATTGAAATAGTCCAGTCAAACAGACATATGATACAAGAGCCACATGTTAGCAATTAAATTTTAATGCAAACAGGCAGTGATATCTAACAAGTGTAACAAACGGTCAACCAGCAGGGTATCTTACCCTTACATTCAGAACAAAAACCCATTCTGCAAACTGTGTTCAGTCTGAATTTCAAAGCCATGATGAATGTGTGCTTCCGTAAAATCAACTCACGTAAGTAAATTAAACATACTAGTCACCAATATCAGAAAGATCTCAAACCCCAACATACGCAAACGAAATCTGTTGGTATTCTATCACGTAATAAGTATATTCAAAATTCAAATAATTCATGAAAAATTAATTTATTTTGTACATAATCACCGAACTAAGTTAGTTATTATGTTATTATACACATAAATTTTAAATATGAAACTAAAGTCAATGCTCATAACAAACTGAAAAACTTTGTCATAAATACAGATTGTGCATACAGCTAATTAATATAAAAATATTTTGTTAAATTTCAGTTCATAATGTAAACAATGAATAAATTCCTGAAGAAGGCGAAAGCCGAAACGCGTCGAATGAAAAGATTGTTTCATTGAGATAATTCATTTAAAATTGCTGAAAAACCTAAGAGAACCCACAACTTACTTTATATATATATATATATATATATAATTTAAATTATATATATATATATATATATATATATATGTATTACGACCAGATGAGATCTGTTATATATATTTTCTATACAAATGGAGATCCGTTTTGTAAGGTGAGATCCGATTTCGGATCTCGTTTTGTTTCTAGCGTATATCGACACCATTTCCATTATTCATGTTCATAGAAACAAAGTTCAAAATTTTCAATGGATCTCATTTTTACTCATAATTTCACCTCTTATACAAGTATAGTTCATAGAAATTGATAAAGGTGGCGCTTCACAATACACTAGCAAATATCTATTTTATGCACTACACGAGATCCTCCCGTAGCGGCAACGCTGTAGACAACTAAATACGTGAAATGAAAGAGAGGTATTATTATTAGCATCAGCTGAGTTTGATTCTCTCGTTTAACTAATAATTTATTCACTATAAATTATTACGGTTATCAGTCTCGTGGACTAAAAAATTAGAAATACTCTGGAACGTTTAGTTCATTCTTGCTAGTGTCCAGGTAGATTTCGAAAGGTAATTATAATTCAATTCAGATTCAAATTAGAATCGAGATAGAATTTCTAGAAATTACCCGTCTAATCTAATTTTCTAATATATGAATGATATATATGATATGAACTCAGTTTTTGCTTAATTTCACATACAATATCTAACCTCACATTACCTATGACAATAACAGATAGTCTCGACGTTTGATTTAATTTTATTCTGTAGTATATAGAGGAATAGTACATTACCCTATATACGGGGCAACAGACACTTAAGTTGAAACATAATTACTGGATACAAAAACAAACGAAATATTATTGAATACAATTTTCCATTACGGCATGAAAATTCATTCTAAACTTTTAAATTTCCAGTAATTTGATGAATAAGTTTATTTAACAAGCGAAATAAGCTGTATATTGAATATGTACAAATTTTAATTTTGATTAAAATGTACATGTAAGTAGTAAGAGAGCATTCAATATTCAATTATTATGGATATAAAAGAATGATTCTAAATAATTCGTACTCAGAATTCATTTGGTAATTGATTCAGATCGATTCAGTACCCATAGTAAATTAAGAGGATGCTCTCTATGGAGCACAAAATGCAAGTACTTGTCTCATGAAACAATCTCTAAGCCAAGTGGCTCTTACTTTACTACATGGCCAAACCATATTTTACTGACACACAGTCAATATTGGTAACCAGTGAGTAACAATTTCATTTATTTATCATCATGCGAAATACTAAGGCAGCAAACAAAGAACTAACGGGATGGTGATGGAAAAACCATCATGGGAGATTAAAAGGAGAAATCAGGGGCATTATGACGATGCTACCTATAGCACAGCAGTGAAACCAACTGAAGAACTTTGTACTTATATCTATCGGTATGGGAAATGTGAAGACGCACAGGTTAATTTCAGTTTCAATTATATGAATGTTTAGATAATTTTATGTTGTATAAATTTAAATTCGGAAGTGTTTGATAAAATTATTATTTTCAAGACAGCAAACTATGTGTTTCCTCCAATAAAGGGCAACTAAATATTTAAGGAAATAAAGTTGTTGCACAGTCTAGGTAGATTGTCAAAACAAATGTTAAATTTAAGGCTCAAAAGTCTGTGTACTCAAATAAGCAACATTTCAAATATCAATTTTAAAATGAATAGAAGTCAACGTTCCAGTAATGTTTAACTAGACGAATCAATGTCAACGTGAACCTACACCACGGAATTTTGCTGATCCAAGGTAGAATTTATACATCACGTTCATGACCGTGAAATGTTATATAATAACATTTTATATATCTGGAGCAACGAATCAGCAAATATTAAAAATAGTTCTTATTAAGTTGAATTGAATCTTCTAAATTATCATGCTTGAACAATCTGCCTGGTTATTTCGATCTTAACCAGTACAATTTTTGTCTAAATAGTAATAATGAAATTCTAAATCTCATTTGCTTATTGCGCGACGATTTACACCATAATCTCCATCATTTATTGAATTTCAGTACTTCGGCCGTGTACCTTCCACATCATTCTTCCATCATAATGATGTACACATTTTCAATTTCAATAAGGCAAATTATCCATTACTGTATAACCTGTTACTGGATTTTGATTGGTCTGTATTATATCATACATGCAATGTTAATGTCGCATTACAATTGTTCTATGAACATCTTACCAATTTGCTAACAACTTGCGTTTCATACACTTCCCCCCAGAAAAAAAACAAGGTTCCACCTTGGTTCACGTCTAACATAATAAGGAATATCAGACTTGAGAAAAATTATTGGCATAAATACAAAAAAGATGCTAAACTGGATGACTATGAGGCATTTAAGACTTTAAGATCGGCGATCAAAACCGATATTGCCTGTTCATTTAGACTCTATATATCAAAAATAGAAAATAACATAAAATGTAATTCCAAATCTTTCTGGTCATTCCTTCATACCAAAAATAAGAGCAGTTCTATTCCTGAACACATTCAATGTGATAATCTCAGCTACTCTAGTCCTCATGATGTCTATATTAACTCTAATTCAACAAATAATAAATCTTTGGATAACTTTAATAACTTCAATAATAATATTCTATCTCTTTCAACTATAAGTTCCTCTGAAGTGATTCAAGTTGCTAAAACACTTAAAGCAAGTCACACGAAGGGTCCATATCAACTTCCTGCTTTTTTTGTGAAAGATTTCATCAATATATTCGCAGCTCCACTGGCATTTATATATTCATTAGCCTTAAAATCGCGTACTTTTCCGCATCTGTTACTAATTATCGCCCAATTGCCATCGTTAATAACTTCTGCAAAATATTTGAATATATCTTATATGATGCTACTTTCAATCATGTAAAACTGCAGATATCCACTGAGCAGCATGCCTGGTAGAACAACTGTTAACTTAGGTTGCTACAGTCAATAATTGGCGGAAGTTATGGATGAGGGTGGTCAAGTTGATTGTATCTACCTCGATTTTGCTAAGGCATTTGATAAAATGGATCACAGTATTTTATTGAATAAAATGTCTAACTTTGGATTTACAAATCATTTGATTGAATTTTGGAATTCTTACCTAAGTGATAGATATCAATATGTAGAGTATAGAGGTTTTGAATCGTATTAATTTCATCCCACCTCAGGTGTACCTCAAGGGTCAGTACTTGGACCACTCCTATTTAATTTGTTTATCAATGACATTTCTTCCTTATTTCTCTGTTATTTTCTTCTTTACGCAGACGACTCAAAACTTTACTCGGCAGTAAAGCATTCTTTATGTTGTATGTCACTGCAGCATGATTTGGATGCACTCACTACTTGGTGTGTAATAAATCATCTGGATCTTAGTATTAGTAAGTGCACTGTAATGACTTTCACCAAGAAAATTACCCCTATTATTTACAATTACAAACTTGTTGACACAGCTCTTGCTTGTTCCTATAGTTTTAGAGACTTGAGAGTTTTGTTTGACGTGAAATTGTCATTTGCGTCTCACATTGAATCAATTGTTTCTAGCGCCTACAGAATGCTGGGCTTTATCATCCGAAATTGCCGCCTATTTAACAATAGTGATTCAATAATATTATATAATTCATTTGTTCGTTCTAAGCTCGGATATGCTTCAATTGTGTGGAACTCTCATCATAAAATTTATATAAACAAAATAGAGCGAGTAAATCGGCGTTTCCTAAGATATTTAGCCTTCAAAGCTGATGGTAATTATCCATCTATCGGATTTTCTCTTCAGGCTCTATTAGATAGATTCTCTTGTATAGAGTTAGATAAACGTAGGAAAATCCAAGTATTATATTTCTTTATAAGGTCATTCATAACCTGGTTGACTCCTGTTATTTTATCAAGTCTGAATTTACATGTTACATCTGCTCGCACCCGTTCCACACAATATCTGCCAATCTCCAGAACAAATACCTTATTATTTTCCCCAATTTTCCAAATGTGTAGATTCTACGAAATGATCGGTTTGACTGTTGATACATTTTGTTGTAACCCTAATGATATCTGTAAAGCTGTGTATAATAGTTAATTTTAATTCATACCATGTAATTATATTATATGTACTCCTAAGCTCCAGAAGGGATTTCTCCCGTTGAGTTAGTGTAATTAGATAAATAAATGAATAAATAAATAAATAAATTAACTTTCATGCTTTATATCTTCTCGTCTTTCCGTACGTTTCGGTCTCACGACCATCATCAGAAGACTTATTATGTCTATAACCGGGTTACTTAAAACTAATTGTATCAACAAAAAGGGTCCTTATCGCACCAATTACAATTAAAATGCCCACGTCGCCGTAACGAACAGAAATATGAATAATCGATATTGTAACACATCAATGTTATAAGTATGAATATCAAGAATCCACTGTTAGACAGTACTCTTGAAGAATGCAAGCTCACGTCAACAGAGTCTATGAATGATTAGAAACGAGAACATTAGGTTCAAACTTTCAAATCAGATGCTAAGATTTACGAGCTAATAGAAAAAGGTTTGTCAGTTATTGGAAAGATACTTTTGACATTCTACCTAAAATACACTTCTAACATTATAAAGACGCATGTAGGAATTTGCAAGAGTTTTAATCAATCAAGTTAGTATAAATCTGACTAAGTGCCTGAATATCTGTCCTATGATTTACAGATTTGGAGTCACGTTTCATGTGAATCTCCAGAATAGATCTTTTATGATAATTGGTTTGCTTAGTTGAAATATTAACATTTTTATAATCGAATTGATGGTTATAATCAAAACAGTGTTTAGCAAGGGCGGTGAAAGTTTTTGTTTCTCGTGCTATACTTATGGCCATACATTCTTTTTTGTTAATATTGTTTGGAGATTCCAGTCCCATCGCAATCTAAACAATTTAATTTGTACGAAATAAAACTACTTTCTTATACTATCACTCATATTTAATATAGTCGTTACTATTCATACCTTCGTTTTCGTCTGAAGATGACACGTTTAGTGTTGGAACTACAGTAACGACTATATTAAATACCAGTGATAGTATAACAAAGTAGTTTTATTATTTCGTTAAAAATAAAGTAGCGGCTTCCACAATTGAATTCAATTTGTATACTGTCACTCAACACGTTATCGAGTTTATTTGCAAATCCAACAGTGGAATGTGAATAGTGATATGTCACCAACTGATTTTGGATGGAAATCGTTACCTGATAAATCATTATTCCCAAAATACGTAGAAGAAAGTGATATAATCAACTATCTTATACCTGAAGATATTCTTAAGACCATCCGCTGCCGTTGCACTCGGGGTTGTGGTGAAGGGTGTGGGTGTAGAAAGCAGGGACTCAAATGTTCAAGTTCCTGCACGATGTGTTGTGGAACTGACTGCACAAATATGGAAGTTCGAGAAGAAGAAGATGAAGATGATGATGATGTGAGAGAAATTGAAGAAGTACAAGAAGATTTAGATATAAGCTCAAGTAGTGAGTATGCCAGAATTGAGAGTGAAGACGAAACTGACATCGGAGAGGGGGATAGTTCTTCTGAAGACGAAGCCAACAGCGAAGAAAGCGGTCCATCACCTATCAAACTACCAAGACTTTCAAGAAGATCATAATTATCAGATAATGCACTTTTTCATTTGAATGAACTATTTTCACTTAAATCAGATTAAAATTGAATTAATAAAAATATTATGTACTCAATATTAAAAATAACTCTGGTCTTTCTTTTATATCCTTTGAATTTCCCACATTTCCAGAATAAATATACCTTCCATGATTTTTCACATCAAAACTCACCAAATATTCATTATTAGAGCCCTCAAAAACATATGAATCGATATGTCTTATACTTTACTGAAAAAAAATTGAAAATTTCCTGTTTTCCAAATATATATTCTCTATGAGTTTTCACAACCAAAAAGAGTCGAAATTCGTTATTAGAGCCCTAAAAAACGTATAAATCGATATATCATACACCAAGATTGAAAAAAAAAAAAAAGAATTTCCTGTTTTCCAAATATATATTTTCTATGAGTTTTCAAAACCAAAAAGAGTCAAAATTCGTTATTAGAGCCCTAAAAAACGTATAAATCGATATATCATACACCAAAATTGAAAAAAAAATAAGGATTTTCTATTTTCCAAATATATATTTTCTATGAGTTTTCACAACCAAAAAGAGTCGAAATTCGTTAGTAGAGCCATAAAAAAACAAATAAATCGATATATCATACACTGAAATTGAAAAAAAAAAATGAGATGAAAATGGATACATTTTAAATGTCAAATTTTTAATTTCTGATGATGGGACCTGAATCCCGAAACTAGTAAAGATGTATAAATAATCTACGTGTTTCAATAAGCCGCTACTTCCAAGAAAAATAAACTAAATATATATATATATATATATATTTACATCCCACTATACATAGGTCATCCTTCATATGGTGCAGCAATAAGTCATCTCCCGGAAGGAGTGGAAATATATTAGATTTCTTCACATTCCAATGTCGAATCTGGTCAAAAATAATAAACTTTTAATTTAGATTTTCAGATAAGTTCATATCTTTAGGTACTCCAACTAAATCACGAACCTTGAATCATCCGAACGAATATTTCATCATGCAAATCGCAGCTTTAGGTCCTCTTGTATATACGAATTATACAAATTACAGTTCATTCGTAGCCCAACAGTGTTGTTACATTTTACGTATTTACGGGGTTCATTCAAAGAGCATCTATGTTTTACATGGTCGTGGTCGGTGATTCACAAGGTATCTTGTGTAGATAAGATATGTATTGAAACTACCTATACAATTTAACAAACTCATAAGCTTATGTGTAGACTTCTTTTATCTGTTGAATGTGATTATATTTTACTATATTTTTAAATAATTCTTCATTTGAGGTTATATTTTCTAACGTTAAGGTACAGAGTTCAGGAATTGAATAAACATTCTACCGCCAGAATATGAAACACAAATGGTCACAAATTTGACGATTCCTTTAATGAATTTTAAATGTCTGATATATTTTTCCAATATCAGTTAACACTACACTATATATTACTGTCGAAACAATACAGTTTTTTTCGTTTGAGCACAAGAAAAGTGTTTACTCTACTGCTGTAAAATGTCTAATTCACGAGTATTTCAAATCGAATTAAATTAGTTTCTAGTGATTGTGGTCGAAAGCATGTAGGTGTGTAGTAAACAGTAGCTTTGGGTTAGAAAATAATATTTTTCACTGAATGACTATATTTTCAAAGTAGTTTCGAAATTATTATTAATCCACAAATTATTTATATTTTATATTTATAACGCAACACCTACTTGTATTGCTGTAACTGTGATGAAGGTATTCTTCATAAATCTTAATCTGAAACTACCGAAAGTGACATTAATTTCCTCTTGAATAGTAGACTCCCGCAGATAGCTAATCTTGGAAAATCTTGGCTTCCGAATGGATTCCGCGTCACAATAGCACGACTTGGTGCCAACGTTTCGTCAACCATTACAGGTGGCATCTTCAGGGCAGGCTTGAGGCTTGAACTGAAACTGATTCTACTGGTTTCTGTAGCCGTATTTATTGTATGGGATATCCTTCACGCTACACAGTTCACTGCCTTCATACGGTGGTGAACTTCGTTCTCGCACCTGACCTTGCCGTTGTGTGATTATGTGTGAAGTGAAATTCTCGAAGATTGGTTTCCAAATGTTGGGAAGGTGATATTCTTAGTCACGGTTTAGATTATTTGGAAGTTTTAGGATTTCTATAGCTTCAAGGGTTTTTCGCTGATGGAAGTGTGTCACTGGGGCTATGTGATGATAAGTGTCAAACTTGTGTTCCGCAAGTGCAGATCTACTGGTGTCACGAAGCCTTGTACAGCGCTCATGTTCTTTCACACTGTACGACCTGTTTCACCAATGTAGACTTTACCGCAAGAACAAGGAATTCTTTGAACACCTTCTAAGTGAAGAGGAAGAAGGGGATCTTTGATAGGTTTGTAAAACTGAGGTAGTTTTGGAAGTGTGGAAAACAGAGTACAAATATTGTTTTTTAAGCATTTTGGAAATTCGTTCTGTCATAATTCTAATAGATAGGCAGTGGATGGAGCAGGCAGGGGAGGGGGGTTGTGGATCAGGTTGATTTGAAATTTTAGGCTTAGTGTATTTTTAATGGATTTATGAATGTTGTAATGGGAGAGATTATTTGATAAAAAGACAGATGAAAGATGTTTTGATTCTGATTTTGAGGATTGGGGTTGGGATAAGTTGACAGCTCTGTAGACCACTGAAATTATGACAGATTGCTTTTGTGCAGGGTGGTGGCGGGAAAGACCATTGAGGTATCTATAGGAGTGAGTCGGTTTTCGATAGACAGAATGTCCTGAAGTGCCGTTAGTCTATCGACTAACTAATACATCTAGGAAACTTTTGATTCAACTTCCATGGTGAAAAGGATATTGAATGTAATGAATCTAAATGATTGAGGAAGGGAACATGATTTCCGCGACCATGTTGACAAATAACAAGTGTGTCGTCGACATATCTAAGCCACCATTTCGACTTGAGTCAACAGCATCTTGCTCGAAAGTGTCCATGAAGATACTAGCTATCACCGGAGAAAGTGGGGAACCCATGGAAGCTCCCGAAGACTACTAGTAAAAGTTGCCATCCTACAGAAGATATGTGGAAGATAGACAAAAATCAATTAACTATAGTAAGTATATTGAAATGTTTAAGTTCATTGAAATGTTTCTGCAGGTAACAGTTGAGAAATTATGAAAAGTGTGTCTGGAATGTGGACATTGGTAAAGAGTGACTCGACGTGGAAAGTGACGAGCAAATCGTCGGGGTCATTTTTTAGCGTTTGGAGTTTCTCAACGAAAGGAGAGGAATTTAGGATAAAACTTTTGGAATTACCTACAACAGGTTTGAGAATATATGACAGATAACAAGAGTTCATAAGAAGGGGATCCGATAGTGCTGACAATTGGTCTCAGGGGAACTGAGGGTTTATGAATATCAGGCAAATCATATAAACATTCTGAACAATGGGGGATAAGAATCTATTCTCCTTGCGGAACACAAGTTAGACACTGGTCATCGAATCCTCTTCGAAAATACAAAAATCCTAGCCAGAGCCTCACACTTCTATCAGTGAAAAGTCCTTGAAACTATAGAAATGCTGAAACATCCAAATAATCCAAACCTTGACTCAGGATATCACTTTCTCAACATTTGGAAACCCATCCTCGAAAATTCCACTTCGCACATGATCACACAACGGCAATGTCAGGAGCCAGAACGGAGTTAATCACCGGAACAAAAGCAGTATTTCCCTACGATAAATACGGCTACAGAAACAAGTAGAATTAGTTTCAGTTCAAGCACCACACCTGCCCTGAAGATGCCACTCGTAATGGTTGGCAAAACGTCGGCATCAAGTCGTGCTATTGTGACGCGGAATGCTTTCGGAAATTTTCCATTGATTTCCTCTTCTTTTATACAGTGTTTTTTCAATAGATTAATGACCAAACGTAAATCACCATTATTTTAAGTTGAATTGAAAAACATAATCAAGAAATGTCTTTAATTTGATTTTTACTTTCAAGATGATAGAAGGTAATTCTCACTAGAAGTTGTTGTTGTTGTTGTTGTTCATAAGTATCGAAACTAAACAGAAAATATTAGTAGTTTTGTAAAGATAATTTTATTGTCTTATTTTGACCGATAATATGAACCTAGACACTAATACAGGATGATTCATAGGGTCGTAGGGTCATAAGTGTGATAGGGTTAACTGATGTGGACAAAAGTGGTTATAAGTCAACCGTAAGTGATGAGTCTATCGCCTCTGGTTATTATGATACATATTGATCGTAACTTTCAAACGACCCGGTATAACTAACTCAACTGGTCGAGATCTTTTACTCATCTTACTTAACAATCCGTATAGATCAAAATTAAAATTCAGTTCCGGAATAAGGAAAGACAATATTTTTAATGTATTAACAGCATGCGTAGCATAATTATTAAAATCTGAGTAGTTTGGGCAGAATCGAATGATTATTCGAATGCATAGAATCGAATATTCCGAATTAGAATACTGCCGAGAATCGAATGATTATTCGAATACAGTAGTATTTGACTACTTCAATAAGAATCGGTTGCATCCGAATACTTTCATAATTTGTATTCGAATAGTTCTACCACTACTACTAAGTACAGGTGCCAGAACGGAGTTAACCACCGGTAAAAGGCAGTGAAATTTGTAGCGTGAAGGATTTTTTTCCTACAATAACTACCGCTGCAGAAGCCAGTAGAATCAGTTCCAATTCAAGCGTCAAGTCGGCCCTGAAGATGCCACCAGTAATGGTTGGTGAAACGTCGGCATCAAGTAATGATATTGTGACGCGGAATCCATCTGGATGCCAAGATTTTCGAAATTCGCGGTCGGAATGTATTTTATGTTTATATTAATTATACGTACTTTGTAATAATAGTAACCAATAATAAACAAAATTTCGAAAATATGACGTGTATGTTGCACTTATTTTTAATGTTTGCTTCTGGTGTCATTTAAAAAAAAAACTTTCTAATCTATAAATACTGAACTTGCTTCTGTATATAGAAAACACCGACATAGTCATTAATTTTTATTCATGAAATTATTCGAATTACATATATGTTATATTATTAACAGGGTCTTGTGGTATAAGTCGTTTGGAACAATGTACAATAACAATCGGAATATCAAAACCTAATCAATATTGAACTACCTAGTATTTGAACTTCTTTGTTTATGAAATTAGAATTTTGCAATCAAATAGGTTGGAATGGACAATGTCGATTTGATTTGAACACGAGACTTTTCGTTCACTAGACTGTGATTCTACCAACTGATCTACAGCTATGATCCGAACTATCTTCTATATGAGCGACCGTTTTTGCCCAAGATACCACATCTTCACTGTGTTAGGGTTTTTTCAATTATAAATTACAATAAAGGGAAAGAAAAATTAGTGAAATTATTCAAAGATGATGAACAGTTGATTCAGGAAGTTAAGAATAGTGCCAACACTGAAAAGCTGATTGACATCAGCTGTAAAATTGTTATCAAGTTATATGGAGGTGGAAAGAAGAAGGATAGTTATGACCTTAAAAAATACAGATATACGTACTTTGAGAAAATAAAGATGAACAATGCGTTCAAACTTGAGTGTTTACCCCCAATATTAGAGCACTCACTAAACACGTTATCGAGTTTATTTGCAAATCCAAATACCATGACAAATGTCATTTTTGTACTTCCTCTATATTTTGTACAAAATCAGTAGTCTCAGATTATATTGTAACAATGAGTTGTATTAAAAATTACGAGGCTTGTTCATGTTGCGACGAATTAAGTCAAGTGAAAATGTTCCATTCCAAATGAACATATTTTCTAGAGTTGATTGAATATTGTTCACCAGAAATGTTGAATGTGGCAAATAGTAAAGGTAGAGTCTGGAAAATCTAGGCGAGATTTTCCAGACTACGGTCGAATCACCTGAAGATGGCAAATGCGACTTTGCCGAAACGTCGTGAAATTGGTCCTTTTGAGGACTGAAACCACACAACGCGGATCAATACCCGAGAATCCAGTTCTACACATTACGTCCGCGAGAACCTAAGAAGAAACATAATTAACCTCTACGAGGAGGAGGTTTTCCATCAAACAAGAAGTTTCGAGAAGTTGAGAACAAAGAGATCGAAACTTTTGTGCGACCTTACCTTTCTACGCCGCTGCCGGGACCAGAAGATTATTCCAACCTGTATGAAACTTTCGTATCACACAAAGACAACTAGTAAGAAGAACATCTTGAGAAGAACGATTTTGCACTGCTTCGAGATGCCATTCACCAAACAAGAAGAATTCTGGATGATACTGACAGAAAGCTACTACGTGTTCACCTCTATCTCAGCAATGAAATCAATCCTTTACTTTGGGAAAGAATTGACCAGCTTGCCGAGTTCAGAGCAGAGAAAAACACTGAAATAACCATAGAGAAACAGAAGAAGGAGTTCAATCATCTGAAAGACACCCAGAAACATGAGGGAGACAGCACAAACATAGATCCTGTCAAAGTTGTCCATAAATTATCCGACCATTCTTTGAATAAGGCCTCCATGGATGTCCTTGCTAAAGGTTTTAACTTCGCTATTGCACCGGCACGCATTCCATTGGAAGACATCATTTGCAACGTGGAATCTGCTATAACTTCGCTGCAGGATAAAAGTGAAGCAGAGATTATTCGCCAAGATGTGTCGCGTATTCTACGAACCTCGAAGCCACCTAAAAGGAACATTTCACACGACGAGTTCCTAGCACTGAAAACTCTTCGAGAGAACGAAAGCATCATCATCCTACCAGCAGATAAAGGAAATGCAACCGTTGTCATGAATACTAATGACTACAGAACCAAGATGGCTGCGCTATTGGACGATCCGACTTACAAGAAGATTAGGTCTGATCCCACTACATATCTAGAGAAAACAACGAAAGCGAAAATCAAGGCATCTCCTATCGACCCTGAGTTACAGTTACATCTCATTCCAAGAGAAAAATCATCCAGATGTCCGAAACTGTATGGTCTCCCAAAAATACACAAGCCAGCAGTACCTCTGAGACCAATATCAAGCTCTATCGGCTCACCATCACATGCATTAGCAAGATTCCTAGCTAAGAAGTTACAACCGCACGTCGAGACAGCATCATCGTATGTGAGGAACGCGGAACACTTTATCGAACTTCTAGATATGCAAATAGTAGGACCTGACGACATATTAGTAAGCTTCGACGTAGCATCCTTGTTCACACAAGTACCCATAAACGAAGCCCCAGAGATCATCCAACATAAATACAAACCGGGAGGATACATCATTGACTTGGCCAAACACTGTGTAGCCAATACTTACTTTATGTACGAGGGACAGCGATATAGGCAAATCGAAGGAGCACCGATGAGATCACCAATCTCACCAGTGATCGCAAATCTTTTCATGGAGGATTTTGAAATTAAAGCTTTTAACACAGCGCAACTAAAACCCAAACTTTGGCTCAGATATGTAGATGATATTTTCGTTATTTGGCCACATGGAGAAGGACAAGTAAGAGGGTTTCTCGATCACCTGAATGGAATCCATGATCGGATAAAATTCACAATAGAAGCCTAAGAGAACAACCAATTACCATTTCTAGATGTTTTGGTAACAAAGAAAACTGACGGCAGTTTGGGACATACAGTATTCAGAAAAAAGACCCACACGAACCGATATTTGAATAGTAACTCGCATCACCATCCATCCCAGCTACAATCAGTCGTAAATACTCTCATGACAAGGTCAAAACGTCTCGCTGATGCGGAGAACTTCGATGGAGAAATGGAAACCATCCGAGCAGCCCTTAGGATGGATGGCTATTCAAAAAAACAGATTCATAACTCTCAACGCAAAAATGAGAAGGGTGTCAACAATGAAGATCAACCAGTGGGAAACGCTTTTCTACCTTACATAAAAGGCACAACTGACAGAATCTGCAAAATACTGAGCCGTCATGATATCAAAACAACCTTCACAACAAATCAAAAATGTTCTTCGGAATCCAAAAGACAGAATTCCTCTAGAATGCCAAGGAGTGTACGAGGTGCCATGTGGTAATTGTGAAAAGACATACATCGGACAGACCAACAGACGCATTGATGTGCGAAAGACTGAACATGCAAACGCTGTGTCGAAAAACGAAACCACGTCTTCACTAGCTGAACAAGTAAGAAGTACGGGCCATATGATCAACTTTAGCGGCACAAAGACTCTAGCCAACATTGAACACTTCTACACCAGAATAACCAGGGAGGCAATAGAGATCGAGAAACGTCCACATAGTCTGCACAAACGAGATGACGGACTAAGATTACCAGGAACATGGAAACCCGCTTTAGAAAGTCGGAAGATACAACCAAAAACAAGAGAGAACGTGGTATCCAGTGCACGTGCAACAGGTCACGGAAACTTTCCTGCTGATTCCAGCGTCGCAATGACGTCATCCAAACGTGTCACTCGGAGCCAAACACGTAGAAATCAACCAAGCGTGAGATAGTTCGAAAGTCCAAAGGTCAAGCATAACGGGGGATATAAATACCTGTCCCTCCAAGTAAGCGTCATTTCGCCTAGATTTTCCAGACTCTACGGTCGAATCACCTGAAGATGGCAAATGCGACTTTGCCGAAACGTCGTGAAATTGGTCCTTTTGAGGACCGAAACCACACAACGCGTATCAATACCCGAGAATCCAGTTCTACACATTACGTCAGCGAGAACCTAAGAAGAAATATATATATATATATATATGTATATTTCATTATCAGTATATATACGAACCAATATACCAAGAAAACATACAAATATTACAAATGGTTCAAGAATATCAACAAAAGAATATATATATATATATATATATATATGTAGAACTGGATTCTCGGGTATTGATCCGCGTTGTGTGGTTTCGGTCCTCAAAAGGACCAATTTCACGACGTTTCGGCAAAGTCGCATTTGCCGAAACGTCGTGAAATTGGTCCTTTTGAGGACCGAAACCACACAACGCGGATCAATACCCGAGAATCCAGTTCTACACATTACGTCCGCGAGAACCTAATGTTCTGTATATATATAATGTAATATATATATATATATATATATATATATATATATATATATATATATATATATATATATATATATATATATGTAGAACTGGATTCTCGGGTATTGATCGGCGTTGTGTGGTTTCGGTCCTCAAAAGGACCAATTTCACGACGTTTCGGCATAGTCGCATCTGCCATCTTCAGGTGATTCGACCGTAGAGTCTGGAAAATCTGCCGTGTGCTCAAATCGCTGACGTCCCTACTCGTTTCAATGAACTGTTTCAACAATAAAATAATTTGAATAATATATACAGGGTCCGGCAGTGAATAGGGAAGATTTGAGGTAGGGTTTGCAGCGCGCCGCGAAGTGGTGCGGAAGAAAGTAGCACTTGCCAAAATCTGCATGATTTACCATTTAGTTTACAATAAAGCGTTGCACATGTGAGCATCGCGGTTACGCAGTTAAAGCCTATTTTCAAAATGGTCAGAGTTCAGTGCAAACGCGTCGTGACTTTCGACGGCATTATAACATACCGCGCAATTAACCTGTTCCGTCAGATAATGCCATAAAAATGGGTAAACAACCTCGAACAAACAGGATTGACGTCTGAAAAAAGGGGTGGTAGTGACAAAACAGTTCGAACCCCTGAAAATATTGAACGTGTTCGACAAGCAATGTCAAGAAGTCCACGCCGATCGGCCATTCGTCACGCCACACGTGTTGAAATAAGTGACAGATTGATCAGAAGGATTCTCCATAAGGATCTTGGATATCACCCTTACAAAATACAGGTTGTGCAACAACTTCATCCGAGTGATTATCCACAGCGTATCCGTTTTTGTCAGATTATGCTTGCCAGACTGGAAGAAAATGACAACCAACTTAACAATTTGTGGATAAGTGATGAGGCACACTTTCACCTCTCTGATTTTGTTAATAGACAAAACTATAGATACTGGGCGGAAGAAAACCCTCGTTTGCTTCATGAAACACCTTTTCATGCTCAAAAAATAACAGTATGGTGGGCGATTTTGGCTAATGGAATTATGCAGAACTTTCAGGCAAAACTCCAAGAATGCATACATTGTAACGGAGGACATTTGATGGATGTAGTATTCAAAAAATAATTTTTTTGACATTGTAAACCAAATGGCTACTCTCTTATTTTCCATTAACGTATTAAAAATTATTTAAAAAAATATTCTTGAACAGTAAAATTAGTTACGAAATCCTCCCGTTTCACTGCCGGACCCTGTATATATAATTAACCGGAGCGCATTACATAGTTAACTTTGTTTTAAAACCTATATTAACAAAATAAGCATTGACGTGCGGAGCATTGTATTATATCGCCGATTCAGAGGTTAAAGTCAATATAGCCATTGTTCTTCGGCAATCAAAATGCGCTCACCCTGTTGATCTAATATCACAATTCCCTCTCAAATTCCTTGCAGAAATAAGGTAATCCGAACTACCCCTATGCCAGCTACCTACAGCTACGCATCTCTTTCTTTTACAAAACTACAAGCAAAATTTAACGTAGGTTGAATTGGAATAATTTCTTCATGGACTAATATGAACACGAATTGATAAATGAATTTAATCTCTATACATTTCTTGAAGTTAATTTGTTACAATCTTGACAAACAGGATATTAATTGTTTTCAAAAAAACAACTTGGATTAAGGTTCTACTTGACTTGACTGGAAAATTACTTCATCACATTATAGAGACATTATCTCAACAACAATAAAAAGAAATTGAAAATATTCCAATTATTTGGAGTGTGGAATCTAAATGAAACATATAACTTGAATTAATGCAGCAATGGGTTATCCCTTGAGCTAGCGAGTGAAGCTATCTGAACTTACCGAACGAGTAGGTAGTGAATAACTCGGTTTTTTTTCTCAAAAAGAATTAGTATTTAGAGAAAAAACAGAGTTCTCCATCACCTAGCTGAACTCGTTCGGTAAGTTCAGTTAGCTTTACTCCTTAAGGGATAACCCATTGCTGTATTAATTCAAGTCATATATTTCATCTAGATTCCAAACTCCAAATAATTGAAGTATTTTTAATTTCTTCTTATTGTTGTTGAGATGATGTCTCTATAAAGTAATGGCATAATTCTTCAGTCAAGTCAAGTAGAACCTTAATCTAGGTTGACGCGTAGCTGTGGGTAGCTGGCATAGGGTAGTTTGAATTATCTTATTTCTGCAAGGAATTCGAGAAGGAATTGTGATATTAGACCAACAGAGTGGGCGCATTTTGATTGCCTAAGAACAACGGTTATATTGACTTCAACCTCTAAATGGGCGATATAATACAATGCTCCGCACGCCAATGTTTATTTTGTTAATACGGTATTTTTTCCACCCCTCAGGCTAGTTGATAGTAGTTAGAGAGGAATCTTTCTTCAATTCTAAATCTTATTCCAATCATCGATGTGATCCAGCGCGAAATCGATCACTATCACTGTGCTACTTAGTTTTCACTGATTCCAACTCTCTTAAAAGAACCGGAGCAGGAACTCGCTTGCTGGGAAAAGGGGTAGAACTAGCGACATTGATAACGGTTTCCCAGGTTCCCACTTGGGGTGAACCTGAATTAGACGTCTTCAAATCAATGCTATCATACCCATCACCAACTTTTGAACTAATTTTATATTCGTTTGTTGTGTTGTAATGTACCAAATTATGGTAACTTTTATTCAATACATATTTATCATTTAATTTGATTAACGAGTCTAACTGGTGATTCCTAATCACCTCTCAGCGAATACGACCTCCAGAATTTACGATTGAATAGATATAAAGATGTAATTGTATGAGGCAGTCCCTTGGAAAGGATCAAGGCCACGTAGTCAAAAACAGCTTCTAGGTGGGCTGAAATATACAACTAGTGATGGCAGCTTTAAAGAACCTTGAGAGTACACGGATCAACTAAGATCTTTGATACCCGAGCAGGTTCCAACAAACAATTATCAATTCATATAACACGTCAATGAGGTATTAACTCTACCTGAAATAATACTCAGCCGACTGTTACAAGTACGAGTTTCAGCGGTGATATAGGCTTTCAAACCTATTCACTTGCCTGAAATATTGAATCTGGAGTAACTTCAAATTTATAAAATATAACGCTCGACGTACTGTTACAAGTGGTAAGGGTGAATGTACGCTAACCAATAATTTTAGAGCGTTTCTCTTCGAATATATCAGTTACGAACAGTGGCGACTTCTCGAAGGAGGCTAAGGAGGCTCAGCCTCCTCACCAATTCATCTTGTTTTATATCTCAGATTGCTTTGAATATAAAAATACAGTTGTCAATCAGAAAAACTTGTTAATTATCAAAATATGATTGAATTCTCATTTTATCTAATTTGTTACAATTTTGTAATAAAGACCTATTAATGTTATGATCTACTGCTATAACAATTTGGCAACGAGGTAGAACATTTTGAAGAAGAACTTTCAATACAGGCATATCAAGCAACGGAAGGAGATTAAGATTTAAGGTGGAACCGGAACAACTTCAAGCGATTATCACCGCAATGAACCATAACCAACAAGCCCTGATCGAAGTGTTATTGCGAGGAGGAAGAGAAACCGAAGAAAGGAAACTACCAGTGATCAACATACAGGGTACCATGTACCCCGCCTTCTGATCCTAAGAAGGAGAACTCCAAATACTATAGGCAGCGGTTCGAAAATTATATCAAAATGAATGGGCTAGATAAAGATAAGACAAAGAGCGCTCAAATGTTACTCAACTCAATCGGAGCATCAAATTATAACATCTTGGCAGCTTTAATAGCTCCAAAATCGCCAGCAGAACTTGATAACGATGAGCTCATCAATCAATTGGAAAAGCATTTAGCTCCGCGGAAGAGTGTATTCGTAAGTCAACACCACTCCTTATCAACATATCAAGAAGGGACTGAAACGTTCGCAGAATAAACAGCAGCACTACGATGCAGCTTAGAAGAGTGTGAATTTAAGATGGAGTGTCTATGTGGAGAAGAAGTTTCAGAAGCTGATCTATTCCTGCGTACACAATTCATTTGTGGGATTAAAGATAGTTGGATTGAGAATAAATCCTTCAATCTGAACTCATCGAATTCAACGAAATTGTGACAAAAGCAATTTCGCTAGAAACTTCAAAAATTGACAGTCGCGAACTAACAAAACTTCCATCAATATCAAATACGACCATTAACGCAGTGAACGAAGTTAGCGAAGGAAACTTCCGGAGTGGTAGCCGGACCGAGGCCAGAAATCAAAAAAATCGGAAACGACCTCAAGAGACGCTTCAAGACAGTAAGAATCAACATTATCAGTTCAGATCGAAATCAAGAGGACGTATCGACTACGAGAAACTCGGTATCAATAATTTATGTCTACGTTGTGGACGAGACAATCACATGGCAAGAGATTGTCGTACGAATGTCAGCAGCATAAAATGTACAGGTTGCAATAGAACTAGGCGCATCGCTAAGGTATGCATCAAAACTCGCCTTAAAACGAAATCCTAAACTTCAATGAGTCATGTAAATAATTATGAATATTTTGGCGTGAATAAAATTATTGATGTTTATTATGATCAATCAACGAATAAAGCTGCATCCGACGCAAAAAAATATTACGCGACGTTAAAAATCGAAAACCGCTATCAGAATTTTGAAATCGACACGGGAGCTGGATATACCTTAACTCCTGATGATCAATTCTAAGGCCTCGACAGCATACGACCCTTGCTATCGACAAACATAGCTTTTCGGTCATATACTTCTAACATTTTCCTCCCTATAGGGAAAATGCAGGTCAATGTTCAATATAAAGACCGACAATCAGTCGAAGAAATGTACGTAGTACCTGAAGGTCATGATCCTCTTCTGGGAAGAACATGGATTAGGCATCTACAAATCAAATTAGATGAAATCGACCAAAACAATGAACATCGTATCAGTACGAATCACATTCTACCAATAAGCGATATAGACGACCTTGAAAAAAATTATCCAGAAATTTTTAATTTCAATTGCGTGAAGGATCCAAGCCGAGTTATACCGAAGAACGCATCGTTCCATATGCATTATGCGAAGAAGTAGAAAAAGAATTGGATACTCTTGAAGCAGAAGGGATAATTACAAAATCAACCACCAGTGATTGGGGATCGCCATTAGTCGTCATCCGAAAACCAGACGGATCGGTTAGACTTTGTGTGAGTTATAATATCGGAGTCAGTGATATGTTGGTGAACGCAAATTATCCAATTGAAAAGATCAATGAAGTACTCAAGCCTTCGGAATTCGAAATACTTCTGTCGATTAGACCTTTTTAAAGCATATTTAAATTTGAAAGTTGATGAAGAAAGTAGTATCATTCAGACAATATCAACAAACCGAGGAACTTATCGAATTAATTGATTAAATTTAGGCATCAAGATAGCGCCAGCAGAATTCAACCGTATATGTGATAAAATTCTACGAAACTTGAAGAATACTATTGCATATTTCGACGATATCATTGTGCACGGACAAACGTTGGAAGAATGCAAGGGAAAGCTACATGCTTGTCTTCAGAGATTACGTGAATATGATCTACATCTGAACAGGAAGAAATGTGTCTTCTATCAAACGGAAATCGAATGAAATGCCACGACCGAAGAATGTTACCGAATTACGTCGATTATTGGGGATGATAACATATTATTCTCGATTCATTCCAGACGCATCTAGTATTACATTTCCATTAAGGAACTTGCTTAAAAACGACCAGAAATTCTTTTGGTCAGCAGAATACGAATCTACATTCATCAAACAGAAAAACGAAATCACCAGTGATCCATTGGTATAACCATTTTACCCAGAAAAACCAGTCGTATTATCGACAGACGCAAGTTCAAATGGAATCACACAACATTTATGACACAGAACGATCAATAGCATTTGCTTCCCGCTCATTGGCAAGCTCGGAACAGAATTACTCTCAATTGGATAGAGAAGCTTTGGCAATCGTTTTTGGAGTAGATCGTTTTTTCGATTACTTATACGGAAGACGATTTCACTTTAATCACCGATAATCAACCGTTAACCAGAATTTTCCATAGACAAGTGAAATTACCAAATATGACATCATCTCGTCTTTTACGTTATGCATCATTATTAACAGGTTTTGACTATGATATCAAGTTCAAACCAGGAATTCACAATCAAAATGTAGACTGTATGTCTCGAGCACCGATAAATCAAAAATACCTCTCATCCGATATGGTCATCAATGAAGAAACACACCAAGTTTGTGAAACGATCATATTTGAGATATCGACCAGTACTTTCACTCCAGAACAGATCAGAAAAGAAACTGAAAAGGACGGAGAATTGTCCAAAATGAAACAAGATCTTCAATTAGAAAACGTTGAGAGCGAATACACATTGAATGGAGGAATCTTATTCAAAAATGACCGAATTGTTGTCTCAAAAAGTTAACAAATCGAAGTTTTAAACGAATTACATTCCACAAAGTTGAAGATAACTAAAATGAAGCAATTGGCACGACGTTACTGCACCTGGAAAAATTTCGACAAGGATATCGAAAAATTGGCAAAAACTTGTGAAGATTGTGCCAAAATTGAGCATAACCCAGCGAAGACTCATATAAACCATTGGAATTCACCAGGAAATAATTGGGACCTCATCCACGTCGATTATGCGGGACCATTCCAAGGATTTTATTACTCAATCGCAGTTGACGCAAAATCAAGATGGGTCGAGATAAAAGTACTCAGAGAAGCACCGACTTCACTGAATACCATGAACATCCTCAACAAAATATCCGCAAATGACGGATATCTCATCGAAATGGTGTCAGACAATGCTACGATTTTCATCAGCGAAAATTTTCTAAGTTACTGTAAGACGAACGGCATATTTCAAAAATTCATTGCACCAGGACATCCGGCTACTAATGGTTTAGCCGAACGACACGTACAAACGTTGAAGTTTAGACTCAAGGCAATGGTCTCAATGAAGACTTATCGATTTGTCAGAAGATCCAGAAAATACTCTTAAGATATCGAGCAACACCGCTTTTAAATGGGAAGTCACCAAGAGAAAAGTATCTACAGTGATAAATTCGGATCAAACTGGATGCTATGCGCTCGTTACGGGGAGAAACGTAACAAGAAGCTGATAAACCTCGAACACGTTTCATTCAAGTGAGGGAGAGAATACAAGCCAGACTCATCAACAACAACAAGCCGATATGGAAATTCGGAACAGTCAACCGGAAACTGGGAAAACTTCATTACATGATCGAACTTGATGAAGGACGTTTTATCATGCGGCACACCAATCAACTAAGAAAATCCGGTGTTGAAAGGAAAACTGTTACATTTGAACCGTCCATTACCGAGACATCAACAGAAGAAACTTCAGCAACAGGAGTTGAATACGATTTAGTATATTTGGAAATTGAAGTACCAACTCACCATCAGCCTCGTGATACAGTATCAGTGCAGCCGATTGTGGAACCACCAGATTCAGAATTTCGATTAAGAAGATCTGGGCTTAATCGAAGATCTCCAAGTTACGTCAACGATCATATCGTCTATTGAAGAATTCCAAGAAGCTGTATAATAAGTGGGAGAGAGTGTTATATCTCAGATTGCTTTGAATATAAAAATAAAGTTGTCAATCAAAAAAACTAGTTAATTATCAAAATAAAATTGAATTGTCATTTTATCTAATTAATTACAATTTTATAATAAAAACCTATCAATGTTATGTTTTACTACTATAACATCTTGTTCATCATTCTTCATTTCATTCCCTGTTTCTCTAATAATTTTTTCCAATTTTACAATTAATTCCCTGTTTTCAGTAGTTATTTTTAATCTAGCAACAGTGCCCTGAGGTCAGACTCTGTATATATCTCAAACCCTGAACTGTAAACACGTGTTGCTCAACACAGTTGCCGTTTTTCCGACCAGTCCAATTTTTAAATACCGTAAAACATAGCTGAAATGGCAACACTCTCAGCTCTCTAGCCTGCCGCCCGCCTTCAAGTTCAGTACTTCAATACTTCAGTAATTTTAGAGAATTGGAAGATTTGTTTTGTAAATACGATAGTAAGCTTTCTGATTTTATGAGTAACGCGTCAGTATTTGCAGGCACCTCAAAAACAATACAAAACGAAATTCTTGATCCAATAAATTATGCTCCAAAATCATACAGAGGATGAATTATTGGACGTCCTTTTTTTTCGTGGCAGGTTGACGAAACAAAAGATATAACGCGTAAATCACAACAACACAATAATTCTTAGATTTGTGGAAAAATGGACAACTAGTGGAAAGATTTTTAGATGTTAGTTCGAGAAGAACAGCGGTCAATTTATTCAATTTTTTCATGCAAAAATTTCAACGATTTGACTTTGCGAATAAATAAATTGCTCAGACTTACGACGGTGCATCTGTAATGGCGGGACATTCAAACAGTCTTCAAACAAAAATTGAATTAGTTTCACCTAAGGCTATTTTCACCCATTGTTACGCTCACAACATGAATTTGGTTTCAAGTAATGCATGCAGTAGTTCCATTGAGGAAGTTGGAATTTTTTTTCCAACTTATCATTTTCACATTTTTTTAGCAAATCCATCAAACGAACTGAAATTTCAAATAACATAGCAGGAAACAGAATTCCCTGTAATGCTCCAACTCGATCGAATATTACATCACGTGCAGTGTACCATCCATAAAAATAATAAAATAGACAAATTAATTCAGAAATTTGATTTTATATCAAATAGTGATGACTTTTCTAGAAAACGAGGAAAATGTATATTTTGGTAGACAAGAAACTACATTATAAACAACTTTTTTATGAAATTTTAGACACTATTAAAGGTCAAATTGAGATTCGATTTTCCGATTTACATGAATTGAAGTTTTTCGACTTGACGATTGAAAGATTTTTCGAATCTTTTTCGAAAGAGTTTCCCAATACACTTTTAGATAACTTAGTTCTAAAATATAATTTCTTTGATAAAATAGCACTGCACAATGAATTATGCGTTGTATATTCGGATAAAGATATTTTAGGCCAGTACGACAGTCACGCCGATATGATGAAATATGTGATACACAATGATTTGCAACAAGTTTTACCTCAGTTTCATAAACTACTTTGTTTGACAGTCACCATTCCTGTCACGTCGGCATTGGTGGAGAGATCATTTTCTACTCTCAAACGAACTAAAACTCACATGCGGAATACAATAGGTCCACATCGTTTATACAATGTTAGTTTAATATCTATTGAAAAAGATTTAGTGAAACACTTAAAACAAAATGATACATTTTATGATAATATTATTGATCATTTTTCGCAAAATATAGACCGTAGAATTCCGTTAATATATGGGAAAAGTAAATAAAATTAATGAACAAAAACCAAAATATGAAAAATTCCAAAAAAAGGAAAAACATTAAAAATCCAAAAAAAAAATAAAAAACAAAAAACGAACAAAAACATTTTTGCCAAGAGAAACTCTATACCTCAACGTTGGTTCTTGCTGAGCAACAATTAATTTTGTCACTGAAGTAGCTGGTACGGTCGCGGCGCTAAGGTTAAATTAATTGGCTGAATAGAGTATATTTTAACAAAAACGTTTTATGTCCAGCTTCCTCTCTCGAAAAGTTCACGAGCCGCCAATGGTTATCAATTGAATGGAAAAGAGATAAACAAAGTACGCAATTTTGGTATTGTCAGCATCTTGCAGAGCTTATCTAACGTATGTCGAACATAAATCTATACCTCCAGCTATTTCTGGATGGTCATATAAAGATTCAATGATTTCAGTCTACAATAATGAAATCAATTTATGGATATCGTTGTATTTTCTAATGGGCCATTGACTATACCAAAGCTTAGAGTTGCAGAAATGAATGTGAAGACGATAACACTGAGTGTGCGCAATATTGCGGAATTTGAGTGCTGAGAAGCCTATATTGATTCCTTTCCGTAGTTGAGATCTGCCAGGAAATTCGTCAATAAAGGAGAGTACTCGAGACACTTGGGCAGTACAACATCAATGAATTTGGGACGACCCAGATATGTGATTCTAGTTTTCCAAACTGGTCGAAAAAATAATCCTGTTAAGCAAAGCACGTATTTCGAAAATATAAACTTGCTAAATATAAAATTATACTTGAATTCAAAATGTTATATATATGGAGCGATGAAATTGAACTACAACGAACAACAATACGTGGAGACGTACCAGATGTAATATGACTTACAAAAATCATTCTCAAATAAAATGATAAGCGAGCCGATGCTATATTATATAGCATTCAAGGATAAAGCAATTTTCGTGATTGATTGTTCTAAACAAAATGATGTTATGAGGTCTCCAACAGTTGACGTTAAACTGGAGATGGAAAGTATCCTCAATTTCCCTAAAAATACTCGTGCTTATAGCATCATCATTAACGACCGTATCGTTTCTCGATTATCGAATCAGATCCGAATTAGGTGTGAAGAATCGAGTGATCAACTGCATGAAGCACCATGTTATTATTTTAGTACTGAATGTTATACTGCCAAAAGTAATAATATTAACTAACTATACATATTATGTATAGTTCCAAATAAATTTTATTTTGATTATTTTTGGTATTTTATTTCTCAAATGGGAGGTGCTCGTAAACTATGATCGCCGGTTACTAGCAACGGAACATATTGAAGCAAGTAACGTCATCGACCAGCAATAATTGTTCGCGTTGGAAACAAAGAATAAATAAGATCCTTAGAGTTGGCCGTGTTAGAATAAGCCGGGGAATAGCATCAAATAGGAGGAACGTGAACGTCGAACAGAAAATGAACATTCCAAACTGGAACTGAACGTGAACTGGCTGAGGAACATGAGTGTCGTGCGAAAGAACAATCTCAACGCTTATCTCAATAAATTAAAATGAACGTTATCACCTTACGGATAACATTGCACTGAATATTGTTCCACCTGAGATAAATATGATATGGGAAAAGACGAAATTTAGGTGATTGATTTGTTTTAGTAATGAAATACATATTATGATTTTACTTCTTCAATTTCAGGGTTGTATCGAGCACCGAATAACATGAAACTTGAATGATACCTAATACGTCAACAGGAGGATGGTTGGCGAGATGCTGATAGGAAAATTACAAAATCTCTGTTTTTTCCTCAAAAATAATTAGTTTTTATAAAACCATTGAAGCGGGAGCCACCTCACGCGCAAAGCTTGAGAGATATGTTCAATTCAGAGTACTAGGAGCAGACTCCGCTCATGCGTTATTAGAACGATCTATAAAAATCGAAATAGGCGCAGGACAGCTCTTTCCAACGCCACCTGAACTTCTCCTTACATAGGAAAAAGTACCACATGCCTCGTACTGTGCTACGTTTGCTAAACATGATTCCTGGCTGGCCTAGAAGTCGATGCCCCGGAAGGAGGGTTTGAATTATAGTCGCTAGGCCTGTCTGGTACATTGTGCTCAAGATATGATAGTTTATGAAACTTCATTTCAAATTAAATGGGACTATATGAAGGACTCAAAAGTAGAAAAGTAATAATTCGTCAAATTATAACACACTTGCTTCTTGTTGGAATTCTGCCTTACTGAATGAAGCAGACGAGACTACCAACATATCTTGTTGTTGATTGATCAATATCTCAATTTCATCGCTGTTGCCGAAAGATGTTGAGTGAGGATATTACGTGTGAGTTTCTTCTCGGATGATGTCTTCATTGAAGTTTGACTCGTTGAATATTTGAAGTTTTCCTCACATGGTAAACAAAGGACTTCAAAAATGATAAATTCTCCAATAATAGTGCTGCAACAGCAACCTTCCCCTTTGAACTCGTTGTGGGTAATGACTGATGGTGAATAAGAGGATATCTTCTATTGGTAAGATTCAATCGCATGTTCTCTAGTGACGCCGGCTGTAACAACCTTCTCAGATGAATTCGTTGTACATAATGAATGCTGGTGAGTGTTGAAATCTCTAGCGCTCTTTTTCAACTCCAACCTTAAAATGATTTCTTCTCCACGAAAATTTACAGGTTTCCAATTCTGATTCAAAATATTCAGTGTGATGTTAACGAAGGATGTCTTGTTGATGACAATCAACAATGAAAAAATCAGGAGGTACAAGAGGCTAAGACTCGTATATCGTATGAGCCAACTCATTGTTAAAATATACACCTGCGGTTAAGTTACACTCCACTCTAATAGTTTGAACTTTGATTATGTTAATAGGCCGACCAGATACATGTGATTTGCGAGATATCAATTTCTTTTTGCTCAATCTCAATGGTTCACTTATACTATCATGCGGAATGAAATTCACTCCAATTCAACCTTCAGCTCTGTGTGTAGAGTGTTGTTCGTTAGATGTTATTGATAATTTTTGGTCACGTTTTTCTTACTCCACTCCTATCCCACAAACTGCTTTTTATATGGAATCCTCAATATCCGTCAACTCGTAGAACCCTGTACGTATAGTTACTGCCTTCTAGTCACCCTTCCCATTTTTATAACAAAATCCATTGAAACCTTCAATGTTTGAGTACGTATGCAAGCTAACAAGTGCAATAGAATAATATGAGTGAGGATCTAGTTCTATTGGGGGATGAGAATCTACAAATGAGCGGGAGATTTTACCCGTGATAGTGAATGTTTGAGAAATGATTGATGAAAACAGGTAATCTATTCATATACTAATACATCTGATTCTAGTCGACCACAACTTCCAATTGTAGGTGTATTACAAACATAACTGACCACAATTATAAGTACAGTTGCTGAAAATTATCATGATTGAATAATATTTCACACTTCTTATAATAATCCAGTAGTTCGTGAGGTGAGCGTAAATTGACGAAATTATCATGATAGAAAACTGTACCTCCGACTTTCATGAACTCAACACAGTGAATGTCTTCATTGTCTCAGCTATCTAAATGAACTATTCCACACTCGTCTTTCCACGGTTCGTTAGATGGCAGTTCATCACGCATAAAGACTCCTGTGAAGTGAGGAAGTTTCAGAGATTTTGCGAATTCGTAGTTCGTAGATCGAAATCGGTGTTGCGAGTAGGTTTATTATCAGTTTTTTGAATGTTTATTCAAATATAGACCAAGACCTTTGAGATACCTGTTCAAATATAGACCAGATTCTTGTTCTCCCAAAGCTATAGCTTCCATAGTTTCATTATGTCTTTCCGTTTGCTCCAAAGATTCTTGAGCTGTTTTGCTATCGTTGATGTCTGCACCTTCTCGCCAATGCTCCATTAGCGATAAGCCAGCAAACAGAGGTATTAAAAATAGTAAAAATCCTCCTGTCTTAGGTATGGGAATTACTCTTGGTGATCAACAATTTTTTCGACCACGTACTGTTTTCGAACCTTTTTCAAAGCTGTTTGAGATGTTTCATCTAGAATGGATGGCTCGATCTTATATTTCATAATTCTTCTCAACCCTTCGAGAATTGCACTACTGAACCCAGCCTTTTCCCTCATACCCATCACCAATTTCTTCTTTGCCTTCATAATTCCATTCACGCCGTAAGCGGCAATCGTTTCTCCAAATTTTGCGTCTTGAGATTTAATACGTTGCCAAGCAGAGTTCTCTGATACCAAGATCTCATTTTTTTTCACCGTTCTTCTAATTCCTACCGGGACCACAGTATTGTTAACCGAGAGTAAGAAGATCAAACGGCAGCTTGTTCATAAGCGTATTGAGAATACTTCCTCCTACGTATGCTTCCATACAGACTGATGAAAATCCGAAATTGCACCGTTATTTAAAGATGGGGGTATGAAATGTGGGAAGACCAAGGATCTCAAAAATATTATTTTTAATAATTATATAATTTTCCCAATACGAAAAAAGTTATTATGAACTTAAGAATACAAGTCTTCCTAATGTTATAGCACTCACTCTTGATTCACCCCCCTAGTCGTAGAGTTTTATTTATTATAATATCCAAGTCTTCGAGTCAATATTTCAGCTGTTTGTTCGCTTCTGATGATCTACAAATCGCTCATGGTGGGTCCATTGAACGACATCTCAATTATCGATGTGATTATTATCTAGACCCAACCAATTGACATACTGATTACTCCTTCTCTTTGATAATATTTTTCCGAACAAACATACATCGAGTTGTCCTGTTTGCTATGATTCCTTTTCTTAGAATCATCCACTAATCGTTTTTTCCAACATATCTTGCAAAATATATGTAACAGTTGCTGTTACGTGAACTCTTATGATTACAAAGAATTCCGTAGACGAATTGGGGTGTATACCATTTTCGAATATATATACAGCTTTATTCACTCGCACAACATCTCCAACATTGTATTTGTGAGGCTGAACTAATCCGATATGCGAGTAGGATCGCTTCAATATCTCGCTCTCATTCTGTGTCGTCACTTTTATTGGAGCCATATTTATAGTACTACATTTACGTTTAATATATTTTTGTGTGACCTAGTCGAGTATACCAAGCCATTTGTATTTCCCGCTCAGACTGAATCGTTATTAGAGCTCCTTTCAAAGTTCAAATGACACATTCAGCAATGGCGGCTGTTATAACACTATACGTAGACGAATGATTCCTCATTGAGTCGTTATAATGTTTATTGGAGAATTATTTTCCCTGATTCTGTTTTCAACGAACGTGTCGTTGACGAGCTATTACGTAAACTCATATAATTTTAAACAATTCCGCCGACCAATTGGGTGTATATCCTTTTCAAACATATATTCAGCTTAATTCACTTGCATCACACACCAAAGTTGTATTTGTGAGACAATGCTAACCTAATGCGTGAGTACGATCGCTCCAATATCTCGTTCTCATCCTGTTTCATCACGTTTATTGGAGCCATATTCATAGTGCTATGCTCACGTTCATTATACTATACAATCATCCAGTTTACGTGTGTATTATCCCAAAGACATATCGATACTGATATTATTCTGCAATGCATAGGATAGAAAGCTCTGAATATCAATCACTAAAGTATATCCTCCAGCTTTCAAAGTTCAAGTTGCATATTGATGAGCATGCGTCAGTAGATACAGTGGGCGCGCTTTGGGACAGGAGTGTGACGTCACTTCCGGTCTGTGCTCCGATGTTTGTAATTATCAGGTCTCCACTTCCGCTCTGTGCTGGCGATGTGTGTAATTAGTGTTATCGGGTAGATAACGTTATCGGCTAGATAGCGTTATCAGTGATTGTGAGTCACCCGGATGGGCATCCCCTGTGTGTAATTAGTGTTATCGGGTGGATAGCGTTATCAGTGATTGTGAGTCACCCGGTCTGGCGATCGGTATCCAGTGTGTGTAATTAGTGTTATCGGGTAGATAACGTTATCGATAGATAGCGTTATCAGTGATTGCGAGTTTGGTTGTGTGAATTTGATCTACATATAAATAGAAATGCTTAGTTTGAAATATTAATTTTATCAATGAGGTTTCCTGTCAACAACAAGTCGTAACTTGTAGATTGTGTGGTATATAATAGAGCGATTGTATTCAATTTTAAACGGAAACAGATAACACTTTGTTTTGCAACCAACTGATTGTATGCGGTTGATATTTTATGCGATGGGCATCCAGTATGTGTAATTAGCGTTATCGGGTAGATAACGTTATTAGTGATTGTGAGTCACCCGGTCTGGCGATCGGAATCCAGTACGTGTAATTAGTGTTATCGGGTAGATAACGTTATCAGGTAGATAGCGTTATCAGTGATTGCGAGTTTGGTTGTTTGAATTTTATCTACGTATAATTAGAAATGCTTAGTTTGAAATATTAATCTTATCAATGAGGTTTCCTGTCAACAACAAGACGTAACTTGTAGATTGTGTGGTATATAATAGAGCGATTGTATTCAATTTTAAACGGAAACAGATAACACTTTGTTTTGCAACCAACTGATTGTATGCGGTTGATATTTTATTTACGAGAAATGCTTAGTTTGAAATATTAATCTTATCAATGAGGTTTCCTGTCAACAACAAAATGAAAACGTAAACTGTTTCTTGTGCTGGTATTGATAACTTAGCAAATTATCGTGGAAATGTGTCACGTAGGCAACTTTAGGAATCGCGCGCAGCGTTGATAAGAAGGTGGAAATGGTATTGTCTCGAATATAATTTAATCATTACACATTTGATTCTCTAACGAGCAACTCGTGTTTTTTGTGTAGTGCAATTTGAGGTGAGTCTATATTATTATTATTATTTGATTGAGAAAACTCTCATTTCAAGTTGATATATTTCAAATTAACTTCAAATGAATATGATTCGTATGATAATAAACTCGGTTTAGGAAACTTCTATTTCAAATTGGTACATTTCAATTTAACTTCATGTCAACAAGCTAGCTCTTCACTTAAATTCACACCGATTATTACCTTTACTTACTATTGTTTTCTCGATCGATGTTTTAGAAATATACCGAATTCTTTTGAGTAATATTTAACCTTGTTCAATTTGTGGTAAGTCTATATTATTATTATTATTATTTGATTGAGAAAACTCTCATTTCAAGTTGATATATTTCAAATTAACTTCAAATGAATATGATTCGTATGATAATAAACTCGATTTAGGGAACTTTTAATACAAATTGGTTCATTTCAAATTAACTTCATGTCAACAAGCTAGCTCTTCACTTGAATTCACACCGATTATTACATTCACTTACTATTGTACACTCAGATTCACATCGATTATTACCACTATTGTTTTCTCGATCGATGTTTTGAAAATATACCGAATTCTTTTGAGTAATATTTATCCTTGTTATAGATATCCATATCATGATGAGCATGGAAGCATTAAACTCGTGTTCTCTATTACAGAGATTACCTACGAAAAAAGTTAACCAGCTCGAAGAAGGTAAAGTTTATAAAATAACTAATGCAAAAATTATAAACACCCGGTTTGAAGAATCAGTGCTAGCAGAGATTGACGATTTTGGTGGTTTCCTCCCAAAACGTTTAACACCACTACTCAAACCTCTGTTGGATCGGATCAATGAAAAACAATGTATAGGACTGATTTATAGAGGAGAGGAACATTTTGGGAAATCGAATCCAGCAGCAAAAATCGAGTTCCGAAAGAATTAGGGAGCGTTCGCAGACTTCTAAGTGGTGGGTGTAAAGTAAGATTTTTGTTCTATCATTATCATGGACTCTATTTCAAAGATTAGCACCGAAATTGTTGAAATTATCGATCAGGCTCAAAAATATTTGTATAAGTCAAAATTTCCCCCTCAGGAAACAACGAAATGGATAGATTTTTGTACGAAATATATCCGTACTTTCTCGAGACATTTGATGAAAGATGATTTGAATTCAGCCAATAAGAATCAACTTCAGACAAATATCGGTCATATGAAGCGTTTCAATTTTTTTTTTACAATTCAGAGATAAACCGTCTATATCAAATAAGAATCGCAGTGATAGGATCAGATGGAAGGATGGACAGTCTGCTTTTAAATGTAGAATAAGAACCGGATTGATTATCAATATTTCGCATTCAGACCCAATTAATTTTTTATATGATGCTTTTCATCTTTACAATACTAAAATCTCCAAAATCCTTCATGAATATAATTTTATTAAAGTTAATTCAACATTTTGTGGCGAGTACATTAAAGGGAACGTTAACGATGAACTCATTCAGACAGATTTCAAATATTTTCATACACGATCAATAGGAATAGATAATACAACGAATTTATTAGAATGGTATAAAGATAATATTATTGAGAAACTTTCTACAAAATTAGAAGAATTCCAAGAGAAATATTCTAATTGGAGTCTCAGAAATATAGTAAGTCTGCAAATAAATATCAATAAACACGAATTAATTAATTCGGGATCTTCCTATATAGTTCTTCCTAAAGAAATTGCGAATAAACATGCTGTTATCAATGTTAAAAATTATGATGAGTATTGTTTTGCTTGGGCAGTAACAGCTGGATTGCACCCTGCTATTAACACAAATTCAAGTCGAACATCTTCATATCCTCATTTTAGTACTGTTTTAAATTTACAAAATTTAACTTTCATGATGCCTATTTCACAAATCCTTTTATTCGGGAAGCTGAACAATATAAGCATACAAGTTTTTGTGTTAGAATTATGTGATAAAACAGATGGTGCTGGTGATAAGGAAAAATTAAAGGTTCTCCCCGCATATCTATCAAAAAATAAACTAGAAACGCACTTTAATTTGTTGTTGATTCAAGATAAATATTATCGCGATGTAGAATCTTCAGATACATCGAATTTTGTTAATCCAATAGTTAAATTCCATTATTGCTTGATTAAAAATTTAGCTCGACTTATAAATTCACAAATTACTACTAGGCCTAAAACATATTTATGTGAACGTTGTCTAAATAATTTCAAGAGCGAGATAAAATACAAGACTCATATCGAGGATTGTGGTAAGATGAATACATGTAAAATAAAATTCCATAGAGAAGATCATTCAGTTTTCAAGCATTATTCAAATAAAATTCCAATGCCATTTGTGATTTATTTCGATTTTGAGGCTCTATTGCTACCAATCCAAAATTGTCCTCCATCAAATTCAGCTTCATACACCAACCGAAAACAATAACATGAAGCTCACAGTCTAGGCTATTATCTGAAATGTTATTTCGATGATTCCATTTCGAAATATGATAGTTATAGAGGTTCTGAACCAGCCAAATGGTTAACCGAACAATTAGACAAAATTAGTATATTCATAGAGAAAAAATTGAAGTGTAACATACCTATGAGTGTGAGTGCGGTTGATTTATCATCCAAAATGGGGGGAACTAAACTTCATATTTGTGAAAAATGTTTTACCGATGGGGATATACGTGTAAGAGACCACTGTCATTTCACTGGGGTTTTTCGCGGCTCAGCACACCAACATTGTAATTTGCAATATAAACATAAATTTGTAGTGCCTGTTTTAGCTCATAACCTATCTGGGTATGATATGTTCCTATTGATACGAGATTTAGCTGAAGCGAACAAACAGAACATTCAAGTACTACCAATCAATAGAGAAAAATATATAAGTTTTACTAGAGGTTCCTTCTTTTCCCCAGTTAAATTCCGTTTTATCGATTCATGTAGATTTTTGAATACATCACTAGATGAGTTGGTGTACTTTTTTAATGTTGATCAATTGAAAATTTTGAAGCGTGAATATAATCATTTGACAAACGATCAGTTTAAATTATTAACCCGTAAGGGGGTTTTTCCATATGAATATTTAGATAGTTGGAATAAATTGAGCGAACCAAATTTACCACCAATCGAAAATTTTTATAATAAATTGAAAGATGAATCAATAAGTGAAGGAGACTATGAACATGCTCAAAACGTTTGGCAAAAATTTAATTGTGGTAATTTAGGTGAGTATTCCGATTTATACTTGAAAACAGATGTTTTGCTGTTGGCAGATGTTTTTGAGAATTTCAGAGCCAAATGTTTAGAGATATATAAACTTGATCCTACGTATAATTTCACTTTACCTGGCTTCTCATGGGAGTGTATGTTGAAATATACAAATATTTCTCTTCAGTTTCTAAAAGATATAGATATGATTATGTTTATAGAAAGGGGGATACGAAATGGTGTTAGTCAATGTGGCAATAGATTCGCGGCTGCTAATAATAAGTATATGGAAGATTATAATCCACAAGATGAGAGTAGCTATCTCATGTATTTTGATGTTTGTAATTTATGTGGGTGGGCTATGGCGCAATATTTACCTTATGATAACTTTGTATGGTATGATGATCTCAACATCGATGTAAGAGACATTTCAGATGAAAGTCCTGTTGAATATATTCTAGAGGTAGATCTAGAATACCCTCAGAAATTACATGACACCCACAAAGACTTACCGCTATGTCCATTGCACTCTACACCTCCCAATGCAAAACAAGCAAAATTATTATCGACGTTATACAATAAATCTAAATATATAATTCATTATGGGAATTTGAAACAATGTTTAGCGTTGGGGATCGTGTTGAAGAAGGTACATAGAATCCTTAAGTTTAGCCAATCCAATTGGTTGAAAGCTTATATCGATTTAAATACACGATTACGTGCAGCTGCAAAGAATAAATTTGAAGAGGCTCTTTTCAAACTCATTATTAATGCAATATTTGGGAAATCGATGGAGAACGTGAGTAAGCATCGGTGCGTTAAGTCAGTTAATGAATGGTATGGACCATTTGGAGCCCGATACTATATTTCTCAACCAAACTTCAATAGTAGTAAGATTTTTGATGAAAATTTGATGGCAATCGAGCAAAATAAACTCGAAATATTATTTAATAAACCAATTTAAATAGGAATGGCTATTTTAGATATTTCAAAAATTTGTGTGTTTGATTTTCATTATGACTTTATGCTAAAAATATATAAAGATCCTGAAGCGATAAGGCTGTGTTATACAGATACTGATAGTTTGATCTATCATTTAATAACAGACGATGATATTTATGAGACCATTATGAAGAAAAACGTTCAAAAATTTGACACTAGCGATTATGCATTAGATAATATTTTTGAAATTCCACCTATAAACAAGAAAGTGGTCGGATTAATGAAGGATGAGAACAAAGGACATATAATGACGAAGTTCATCGGTTTACGCTCTAAAATGTACAGTTATAAGGTGGAAGGGAAAGAACCCGTTAAAAAAGCTAGAGGTATTAGAGATTCGGTTTTGAAATACTCTATAACTTTTGAGGATTATGTTAAATGTCTTGAAGAAGAAATCGAGATATATAGAGTCCAAAAATCTATCAGATCTTTTAACTTTAACCTCTACACTATAGAACAAAATAAAATTGCCCTCAGCCCTTTTGACAAAAAGAGGTTCCTGATAAAAAATAGAACAAACACCTTACCTTATGGACACTATTCACTATTATCTTAATATTTGTTTCGATATGTTAATTTTGATATATGTTAATTGTAATTGTATTTGTATTCATATGTTATATACTAGTTTCAATAAAAAATCTTTCTATGATGTATGTGTTAATTTTAATATTTGTATTGATATGCTAATTGTAAATGTATTCATATGTTATATACTTGTTTTAATAAAAAACTTCCTATGATGTATGTATATATGTTTTTTAATAAAAAACAAAAACTGTTGATCTTATTTTATTGTTCTAAATCATACAAATCCTTATTTTTATAGTAAAATTACATTTCTTCAAGTGTATTGGTCAATAAACATTTTGGCGATGAAATATTAATAAAACAATATAAGAGTTCTGATGCACTGGCATGATTCCTCATGCTTTTAATCACATCAATAACATTGTGATAGTATGAAGAAAAATCAAATTGTTCGAGAAAAGACACTCGATCTGATAACACTCCATCGTTGATATTAATAATTTCTCGAACATCTTCCTCACACAGCCAAAAATGAATACCATGCTTCGTAACTTGAAGTACTTTTTCATTATTGTCCCACACAAGTTGAACTATTTGGCAATATTCATCGGATGCTATTGGGGCAGGATCGAAATCTGTTTGTAAACTTGAGAAGAAATCTCTGATTTTAGTTCGAAGAATTCCGATGAAGTCATACCATTCCAGCACCCCAAAGGTGAGTTTACAATTTTGCGAAGAATGGATAAATGATATCGTTGGTGCCAAGATTCGCATAGGCCTCAATTCACACTTAATTTCATAAACCCCCTCCAATGGGTATGTTGTATTCAACAATAGAAAATTTTCATCCCGAATTAACATTTCAAACTCTTCAAAAATTCGATCTAACTCGGAACTATCTTCGGATGTACCACTATCTTGGTACAACATTTTACTACAACTGAACTGATTGTTGGATTTTCTCTAACATACACCCTGAAGATCACACACGCACGCGCAGATCATATAATATCACTTCTAGCAATCCAACTTTTCTCCTTTATTCCCAACCATTTGACGTACATTTTATCTTTTTTCCGAAGCACCCTCTTAATCAAAAAGACATCAGGTTGTTTGGTCTTCTGCAATTCTTCCTCGCAGAAACAACCCTAATTGGTGAGCTCTCCATATCCTCGAGTAGATACATGACTGGGTTAGTGATTTTAACTTTTATAATTCTAAAGAGCTCCGCCGACCAATTAGGCGTATACGATTTTTCGAAAATATGTTTGGCCTTGCTTATACGTACCACATCGCCCACGTTGAATTTATGTGGTAAAGCCAACTTGAGGTGTGAGTAGGATCGCTTCAATATCACGCTCTCATTTTGTTTTTGTCACCTTGAATGGAGCCATATTTATAGTTCTATGTTTACGTTTATTATATTTTTCCGTGATTTCTTGAAGTATATCAATCCATCTATATTTTCCTTTCAAACTAAATTGTTTGTAGAGCGCTTCTTTCAAGGTTCGAATAACACGTTCAGCAATGGCGGCTTCCTTCACACTATACGTATTATAATGGTTGATTTTGTGTTTTTTCATCAGCTCGTCAAAATGCTTATTAAAGAATTCTCTACCTTGGTCGCTCCTCTTCGGCTGATTTCGTTTTGAATGGACGAGTCCACACGAATTTCGAGAAGCAATCGATCATCACCAAAATATACTTGAATCCTCGATTTTCACGAGCATAGATACCCATTTCGGCTAGATCCATCTGCCACAAGTCATCCAGTCCCTTCAAAATTGAACGACGACGTTTGAAACTTTTTCGGGCTGGCTTATGAATCTCATCGACAACTTGTTGCATCGTTTTTCAATTATTGTCCAGTTAAAAATCATCGGTTTATAGGATTTGGAGTTATACGTTCCGGGTTGTTTGATGGGGTGGTAGCATAATTTGGTCTTTTCTTCGAGGGTGTCGTCATATGTTGTTCCAACGCCAGCAGCCTACTCACAATATCCTCCTGATGTACATCCATTATGTTATAATCTATAGTGATCTTGTTCAATTTATCATTATGATCACGCAAAATAACGCGTTGACTCTTATGATATGTTTCGAAATTATCAGAGAATTTTTTGAAGATATCGAGTACATAAGCGGTATTCGCTCCAACGGTTTTGAGATCTCTATCATTTTTCTTCTTGTATTCATCCAATTCTTTATGTAAACTCGTGAAGCTATCATCACTTTGATTTTTGTGCGATTGTATGTTGATGGAGAAACTACTAATCTCTCCAATTAATTTCTGAATCTTATGTGAAAAGTCATCGTTGAAGATGCGCTCCAAGTTCTCCCCAATCTTCGCACTCGCATCATCGACATAAATCTTGCTTGCAACATCGCTCTTGAATGTGGGCGTTTTCACATTACAAATTTTCACGTTCTCGATGTCTACATCACCATCTGGTGTACGAGCTAGAACGTGTGAAAATCGATTGTCGAAGAGCGTTGATGCTGGTTGAACCACCAATCACAGATCTTCGTCCAAACTTATCAAGACTCATCGTGTAAATGATATGAAACAGTAATGAACACACACTAATATATGATATCGGCTTCTCGTAGCTCATTTATTATAGCGACTATCTCATTGTCGTGCGATGTATTCCCAGCTTGTAGAGATGCCATCAAAAGACTCAATCGTTCCACAAGTTCGTTTGGATCGTCCCAGTACACGTACTCCACTGGTTCGTTGTTATATGTCAATCGCATACCGCTACCGAGAGCTTCCTCATGAATTAGAGGTCGAATTTTAATGTACTTGTATCTTCGAGTACCTTTCAAGTTTCCAGCACTATTTCTGTGGGGATTTGTCAAGTTCAGAATCATCCTGTAATTCATCTTATCTTTCTTGGTAAAATTTCTAGGTTTGTCATAGAATATAAGTTCACACAGACCGACGGTATTTTTGAATTTTCTCCCTTGTGTCACGATAGTATCTCTATTTTCGGAATCGATTAATTTACCTCCTAGTAACCATGACAACGAACTAGCATGGTAAACTGGGCCATGAACTCTATCGATTTTTCTACTCTCTGACCAATAATCACCGATATATTTTTGAAGTAACTCTGGGTAAGATTCTAATACGTCATAGTCATCATCATCGTTGTCAGACTCTTCAATAACAGTTTTCATACTTGCATCGCTTACATCCAATACCGTTCCTCTTTTATCTTCCTCCTCTCCCTCATCCTCCTCCTCCTCCTCCTTTTCATCCGCATCATCCTTTTCTTGCTCAATTTCACGTTTAATCAATGGTGTATTATTGGATTTGATTATTTCCCGAAGTGGTTGCGATACAGGTTTAAATAATTTATTGATCGACTCGTCCTCTTCCGTTTTACCCAGTTTCAATTTGAGATATTTCTCGCGTATAGATCGTGCCAATTGAGCGATTTTTCGGTTACGTGCTAACCGTTCAGCGTCCATTGTGTATTTGCTATAAATTTCACTTCACACTTTAATATATACATCGAAACCTTTGCGGTATCTTCCATTGTTCAAATCGAAATCTTTAACAATTATCAATGTTCCAAATTTCTCCATCCAACACATAGAACACATCTTTTTGAATCGATCGAAAGTAACGTCTGGGGATACGTGCTCATCAAACACGTGTTTTAGATTTATTTCATCCTGTTTGAATAACACGATCAGGTTAGAATTATCGCGAATCAGTTGTTTAGGAATTTTATAGTATGTTTTACATAGATATAATGTGTCAATGTTTCTATGTCTACACATCGAATAATATTCTCGAATTTTCTGTTGTCTTGCAGGATATGTCATCAAAAATGAAGATAGAATTTGGTTTTGCATCGTTCGGACTTATAATTTCTTCATTGTTTTTATATGGGAAATAACCAACTCCTTTTACACGTTCCAAAATCTCCTGCAACAGTATGTATTTATCTTGATATAATGACTTCGAGTATACGTAAACGTTTTCAAACTTGACACTATTTGGATTGATTAACAACGATAACATAACGTTTGTTTTTCCGCATCCGCTCGGACCACAAATCGAACGAAAGTTACGTCTGGGGATACGTGCTCATCAAACACGTGTTTTAGATTTATTTCATCCTGTTTAAATAACACGATCAGGTTAGAATTATCGCGAATCAGTTGTTTAGGAATTTTAGAGTATGTCTGACATAGATATGATGCGTCCATGTTTCTATGTCTACACATCGAATAATATTCTCGAATTTTCTGTTGTGTCCTACAGGATATATTATAAAAAATGAAGATAGAATTTGGTTTTGCATCGTTCGGACTTATAATTATAATTTCTTCATTGTCTTTATATGGGAAATAACCAACTCCTTTTACTCTTTCCAAAATCTCCTGCAACAGTATGTATTTATCTTGATATAATGACTTCGAGTATACGTAAACGTTTTCAAACTTGTCACCATTTGGATTAAATAACAACGATAACACAACGTTTGTTTTCCCGCATCCGCTCGGACCACAAATTGAAGCACGAAAAGAGTTTGGTAACAGTTTACCATGTTTACCAACGCGATCAGTTCTAACTTTTAAATCTAAATTCTCGATTGGAAGTGTCTGTTCTTGTTGAACGGTCTTCATCGTGTGAAACATTTCTACTTAATGATAACGTATAAAAGGAAAAATCACCAGAGCGTATGCTCATTAACAATGTTGATTCATCAAGGTGAAGGTTAATTGAATACACTCATTAACAAACTCCCGTTTGAATTACACATTCCTTCATATCAATTCTGTGCTCCTGGAACTAAATTGGAAAAGCGTCTTGCACGCGGTTCTGAAGGTATCAATCCTTTGGATTCCGCTTGTCGCGAACACGATATAGCTTATTCACAAAACAAATCTCTGGAGGAACGTCATAAGGCTGATAAAATATTAGAGGACGCTGCTTGGAAACAAGTTAAATCAAGAGACGCTAGCGCATGTGAAAGACTCTCTAGTTTATTGAATACCGGTGGGATGAAGGTTAAACGAAAACTAGGTATGAGTATCAAGAAACGGAGGCGACAACGAGAATGTTGTTTCCGGAAAGATATCGTTGGAAGCATCGCAAAGTCAATGGAGCCATCTTCTTCATTGAGAAAGTCCGCTATGAACGCGTTGAAAGCCGCACGGATCGCGATTAAACGAGCTGGAGGTAAAAAGCGTATCAGAGTACCAAGAGTAATACCACTACCAAAGTCTGGAGGATTCCTCCCACTATTATTACCCATCTTAGGAGCTCTAGGAGCCTTAGGATCGGTTGCAGGAGGTGCAAGTGCTATCGCAAATACGGTGGTTAACGCTAAAAATGCCCAAAAGAAGTTTGAAGAAGATCAACGTCACAACAAAGCATGGAATCGCTGGGAAAAGGTTTATACTTGAAACGCAACGCTGAAGGAGGATATGGATTGTTTTTGGGAAATCAGCAGCAAAAAAACTATCAATTGAGCTACCCGATGATAGACCAATGTACGATCGAGATTTGATACGTTTCGCTAGAATTCTGAAAATCCCAAATTTTCGAGGTGTCTTTATGCGAGATACGCTACCGCACAAACCTAGACGTCGTGAATGTATCATTCTAAATTTGGACTTGACTAAAAACAATGGAACGCATTGGGTAGCGTTCAGAAAAATCTATAACGATGTAGAATATTTTGATTCTTTTGGAAATTTGAAGCCACCAAAGGAACTCGTTCGATATTTGGGCGAGAACGTTAGGATTTTCTACAATAACGACACCTATCAGAACTATAATCAAGTGATATGTGGACAGCTGTGTTTGAAATTTCTCAGTCACACTCGACTATTCGAAGAGTAACAACCACACACCACCATGGACTTCACTTCTGCAGTAATACAATACATATGCGAAAATGAGAGTAGTAGTGGGAGTAGTTTGAGGAGAATCATCGATTTTATTTATGGAAATTTGATCGAGGCTATCAATAAACCTACGAGCGAACTTACAAGTAAGAATTTATCGTTTCTACCGATGGAATACATCCTAAAACATTTGGATGTGGTGTTTCTCAATCAAAATGAGGTTCCGGAACATATGTTTGATTACCTTTACCGTCATATGCAGTGTAAGGAACATGTCAATGAAGATTGAGATGGTCCACAACCCCCACGCAAACTATGTTCTCAATGTTTATCTGAGCAGATTTCTCACATCATGGAAACGAGGAAATAACTCATCACGAGAAGCAAGTGTTGATAGAAGAAGTTTGCAAAGACGATCCATACTTTATGAGATCATACTTATTCCATCTATTAATGTTAAAATATAAATAGAGATGTTTCAATAAATTCTTGTTAGTATCATGTCTCAGTTGTTCACGTTAACAAGCACCAACCATATATTCTCGTTTACACCGCTGAATTCGATTGTGCTGAGGCCAGACAAAAAATATTATTTAGCATTGTTGAGATTCAATTCATACAATTCCATACCCAATATAGAGAACGAGGAATTCTACTATTACGTAGAAGGAGATAAAACAAAAGCGAAGACTAAGACTCTTGAAGCGATAACAATTCCGGCTGGAAACTATGAGATAAGCGATATCGAAGAATTTATCAGGAAAAAATTGAAGGTTAAAGAAGATATATTCTCGCTGAAACCGAATAACAATACGTTAAAGTGTGAAATATTCCATAAAAATCACGATATTTCGTTTGAAAAAAACGATAGTCCTGCTAAAATATTAGGATTTTCGCGGGGGGCATTGAAGAAGGGTGTGTTGCACGTGTCTGATTTATCTGTCATTATAATAAAAGTCACCAACATACGTTTCGAGTCGAACATTACAGTGGGAGCCTTCTATCGAAATAGACCTGCGCATACGATCTACGATTTTCCTATCACAATCGACACCGGCTATAGGATTGTGGAGCGTCCGAAGAATCCTCTCTATCTACCAGTATCCGATATCGGAGGGATTACCAACATAACAGTACTAGCTTTAGATCAGCATTTGAAACCAATGAACTTTCGTGGTGAAGAAAGTATTCTACATTTACATTTACAAGAAGTAAAGAAAATATGGGGTTGTTTGTGGACAACAACAATAAAAACAGTTCATCCACCACATCATCATCAGTCTTCAACAAAACACCTAAAGTGCGTGACCTACTCACCAGAGCCGACATCGTAATTTTGAAATCATTGGGGTTTCGTCTTAAATAAGAATGTCATTATCCAAAATAAAGTATGCACGTAACACTAGCGACGCCAGAGATGTTCATCATACAGCGATCATCTCACCTATTTTCGATATATACCAGGAACCGAAATTTGATGAATCGATTCGAAAAGCCGAGTACAGATCGTCAAGGCGATATCATAGAGTTTGGATTAAATCAAGTAGACGCTTTTTTCGCTATGAAAGATACTCTGTTAGCGATCAAAGGGAAAATCGAAGTTAATGGAGTGGGGAATGTAATATTGGTACCTAATTATGGGCCTTTTCTTTTCGACTCGTGTTCCTACAGTGAGAGCGGTAGAGACATCGAAACTGTACGTGACCCTGGAATTGTTAGCGCTGTGCGAGGATTCACATGTTATTCTCCCACAGATTCGACGCATATGTCTATAGCCAGCTGGACTCATCCGGAAGAAAGTGTTATATTGAACGCAACAAAGTCGTTCAGTTTACTCATCCCACTCAAGCATATCTTCAACATTTTCAACGATTACACCCGAATCACGTTCGAACGACAAACGATTCGATTGGTACGTGCTCGAAACGATAACGATTGCGTTATAATTGAGAACGTAGCTACAACAGTCAAATTTCTGATTGATAGTATAGAATTGAAGGTGAAATATATCTATCCCAACGATCTAATCAGAGAGAAGCTATTGCGATCCATCAAAACCGATTCTCCTGTTCTGTTCGCTTTCCGGAAGTGGGAGCTACACGAGTTGCCTGCCATAACGGCCGATGCGAAGAGAGAAATATGGGCTGTGAAAACTAGCGCCTCCGTCGAATAACCACGGTATGTTATCGTATTTTTCCAAACCAATAAACGTAACAATGTGAAAGCTAATCCTACAATATTCGATCATGTGGATATATCAAGTATCCGCTTATCGCTGAACGGAGAGTATTGGCCTAACGAACGGATGAACTTGGACTTTGCCAAGGAAGATTTCGTTCTAGCCCACCTAAAATATACCGACTTCTATCCTAGCTACACGAATTCCACAACAAAACATCCCATATTGGCCTATGATAAATTCAGAAAACGCGAGCTTCACATCATCGATTGTTCTAGACAAGAGGAGGCGGTAAAATCATCAACAGTCGACATACGATTGGAGATTGAAGCGGATGAAGGATTTCCAGCCAATACCAAGGCATATTGCATCATCATTCACGATTGCTTGATGGAATACTACCCCCTCACCGAAATTGTCAAGAGTCTCAATTAAACATCAGTCAGACTAAATCGAAACTTCAAGCGAATCGCATCATCATCAGAATCGCATTAGTTGACATTCAGGGGTTCTTCATTGACGATGACTTCCATTCAAAAGAAATGTGTATACAAATTGGATTCAAACGTCATTATTCCTTATTCAAACCGCACACATCTTATTCATCGCTAAATGCAAAGGAGCGAAAATCCGTATGGTATTTACAAAAATCTTATCATGGACTCGATTATGTATCTGGGAATGTGGATTATGAAGAAATAAATAATATTCTTATTCTCTTGTGTGCAGTCGACTATATTTATGTCCGAGGACAGCAAAAAGCCGAATTTTTGAGAAGGAAGTGTATAGAATTGGATATTTACCCACACATCGTAGATGTTCATAGTGTCGATGGTACTCAATGTGAAACGGGGAAATTCGAGCAAACAAACAATTTGACCTGTCTGAATCATCGTAATGATGGTGGAAAATACATGTGTGCAGTTCACCATGTGGATAAATTACAGCAGTGGTTTCTGAATGTAATACTACCTAAATGATATGTATTTTATTCTGAAATATTATCATTATCAATCTTTTGTTTGTTTTAATAAAACACCTCCTTTATATAATAATTATTATTTATTTAAATGGTAAATAGCTTTCTTCACATTTTTAACAAACATTTTCAATAATAACATTGAAACAAAAGATAAAATAACATTCAACATTGCGAGAATTTTGGAGATTTCTCCTTCTATTGCAGATGATGTGAGCGTAGATGTCTTTTGTACGAGATGTGGTGGACATGATGATTGTCGGATCATTTGCCATTCAGCCATATCCCCCTCACTTCGATCGAAGAATAAGAGTTTAAGTTTATAATGTATGGTTGTACGATTGTCTTGTGGTATGTTAAATGTGAATACCTCCAATTGATTATCGTTTGATTTTTTGAAAATTCATCGGAATCCATTCGGTACGGTTACACTCCCCACCACCACCACCGCCTACATCCTTCAGACAAATATAGATGTGTGTTGGGGAACGTTCGCGTATAGAATACCATTCAGAATTGTGGTTAGAATAACAAAATTTGTTTTTAACACTCCACTCTAATCATCCTCACTTTTTACACATAATTTGTTCAGCAGTCTTATAACTTTAATTTTATCTGCGTAAAAATTCAAGTTTCTTCTTAGTTTATGAACTTTTTCCATGAATTCGCAAAGTCTGCGTGTGTATTCTTCAAAAGGTATAGTGCATAATGATATATTTGTAGATATCTTATATTATTATTTTGAGAGCCACAGAACATCTTCCTTCATAAGAAATTCGAATAACTTCAAACTATTCGCACTAGAACACATAGGATGTAAACAGATAAATTCACAATTTCCTCGCTCTAATTTTGGACATTTACCTTCTAAATTCACCAATCGATTTAACCCCAATTCTTGGAACGCCCCCCCGTAGCTTTTATCTTCCCACATACATAAACAGTAGCATCCGGATCGATATTTTCCTTCAAAATTTCATACAATTCATCATATTCCTGATAGCCCGAGTTCCCGTGATATTTTTCACAATGAAATGTTTTCTTCATTTGCCTCTCGGATAGTTGATCCATCGATTTTGATGGTTTGAATAGAAAATATTTCTCCAACCTTTTCTCGCAGTCCAACAAAGAGAGTTCCTTGATTTTATATACGTTTGCAGAAATCGGGAAACTTTGAATATCAACCACTATAGACGACATTTCAAACTAGAATGATAAACTATCCAAAATATCTAGTTGCACAGGCGCAGATCATTGACATATTTCTTTGATGAAATTTCGAAAGAGTACGTCAAAGCACAAAATTTGTAGTGATGCTGGACTTATTCTATAGTTGCTGTCATCGACCTCCCCTCCTATCGCAGAAAACATTTGAAACATCTTAAAGGTGTAAGAATTGGAAGTATCTCTTCGAATGCTGCGCATGTCCATTATCTCACATCGGTACGGTAGAAGTGCGATCCGATAAAAATCAACATCAATATCATGTAGCACTCTAAAACAATCAAGTATATACGATCCTGGTTTCGGAACGATACCCGAAATTTGATGCAATATGATTTTTCCCATTCTTCTATGTTGATATTTGAACTGACCTTCTATATTCATATCGATTATCTTCCAATCTTCTGGAGGTGGATCGAAATCTTCTCCGAAATAGAAAATATCAGCATATGCCCAATCGGTCGAGGCCCCCACAAGGGAAGTTACGAATTCCCAGCGATTATCCAATTTTTGGATGGTAATTGTAAATCTTCGAGGATTTTCATCAAATTCGGAGGACATACGCTTATTACGAATTTCTTCGCATCGTACACGGTGGTAAGCACAATATGAATGAAACTGTTGTATAATCGAGGAGACATTATCACGAACTGAGTTCGATTTTGTTGGAGCAGTCGCACACAACAACACACTCGCGCATGTCAAGCTATTGACTTTTTCAACCAAAAATATACAATCAAAACTAAATGGTATTCTTGCGGGTGAGAGATGAGAGGTCGATCGAACTGGTAAGTATACATGTAAAATAATGAAACATTTTCAGATAAAAAATTACGTGGGTTCGGATCCCTCTCAATCTTTCTCACCAAAGAATACCATTTTTTTGAATTTGATGTACACGTCGTAGACGTTATGATCGATTCACAACCGCGTGACAGACGCCACGTTGAAGACCCACATGACAGACACCTCGACACGTGACAGATGCCATGTCACCTCGTCCTGCGTGACAGACACCTCGGTGATGTAACACGCCATGACACCTCGTTGATCGCCTCGTGACAGACGCCATGGAACCTCGTTGATAGCCGCCATGACAGACGCCATGACACCGAAGGATCACGTTATAGTTGACATGATACCACGTGTCTAGGACTTCTCTTACAAACAAACTGTATATACAACATATCACACTCTTTACAAACATCCTGTATATACATTCAAACAATAATTACAAACACCGAATGCCAATCGTCAACAGATAGCATGACACCTCGTGACAGACGCCATGACACCTCGTTGATAGCCGAAGGATCACGTGACAGACGCCATGACACCGAAGGATCACGTGATAGCTGCCATGACACCACGTGTCTAGGACCTGTCTTACAAACAACCTGTATATACAACATAACACACTCTTTACAAACATCCTGTATATACATTCAAACAATAATTACAAACACCGAATGTCAATCGTCAGCACAAACCGAGTAACTCACTCCGGCTAGATAGCGTTATCTACCTGATAACACTAATTACACACACTGGATGCCCATCGGGTGACTCAAAATCACCGATAACGCTATCTAGCCGATAACGTTATCTACCCGATAACACTAATTACACACATCGCCAGCACAGACCGGAAGTGGAGACCTGATAATCACAAACATCGGAGCACAGACCGGAAGTGACGTTACACTTCCTGTCCCAAAGCGCGCCCACTGTATCTACTAATCATCATTTCTGGTGCAACTTGGGAGGAATTCATTTGACCTCACTTTAAGTCTTGTCCATGGATTAATTCCTACACTACTCTATATTTATTGGTTGACAGCTCATTAATTGACCATCCGACACCTCGTATGATAGGTACCACTATGATAGATGGATGGCGTTATAGTGGAACCTCCTCATTTGATACCCATGAAGCTATGGTTGCAACAATGTTGCCGTTTATCCTATGTATATTAGATATATTCAACTTTTCCTCTCAAAAAATTCATACTCTATGCGTCGAGACGTTTCATGACATACTCATCAAGCTGATACAAATTTATCGTTTTTCCCCTTTTAGAAATCATTAAATTTTCTCACTGAAAATCATGAAATTCATAATCTACTCAATGATAGTTACCATTTGATATCCGTTAATTTATATTTCGAAGGAAACAAAATTCGAACCCTTATCGCTTAAGAACGGAAGATAAGATCGCTATATAAATAGTATATTATTGTTTAGAACTAGAACAATTTATGACACACTTTCGGTTTCATCCTAATGATGCTAAGATCGATTGAAAAACTCCGAACTCGTAACATCCCTAGCGACTTGAACACGCGACAGATGCTATGACAATTTGAACATGTGATAGACGACTTGAACGCGTGATAGACGTTAAACATTTGACAGACGTCATGACACCCCGTCTAGAATCTTCACTAACAGCCTGTATCTCAAACATAGACCACTCATTATGAACAACCCATATAGTCTATATAGCCACAAGCCGATTGACAGGTGACAGTTTCATCTTGACAGTTCATCCCTAGTTGGCACGCACAGACATCTGTGACAGTTCATAGTCCGCCATGATAATCACATCATGACAGTTCATGAAGGGTGCGCACAGACAGCTATGACAGTTCATAAATTCACCAGAGCCAGTGCATACATCTGCCATGACAGTTAATAAACGGCGCGCATAGTCAGTTCATAGATTCACCCGAGACAGTTCATAGATCCGTCATGACAGTTCATCCTTCGACATATACCTGCCATGACAGTTCATACAACAGCCATGACATATCCACAATGACAGTTCATCATTTGACATACTTCCGCCATGACATCTCATCTGACGTCCTGATACATCCTACAAACAATCTGTATATGAACAACATCTATTCCAGAACTTTGACTTTCTATGGTTTCGTAATCTATGACCTTCCGTGACTTAAGTTAGCTCCGAGATGTATGCTCTGTGTTAGCTGCATATCGACGGGATGCCAGCCAGACACTTCCAGTGGGTACCTCTTCATGTGTATCTACTATCATCATCCAATAGTTTGTTGAAAATTTCAATAATACTTCCTTGATTTCCTCTTTCCCGTTTTCTAATTTAATTTTTCTATGCATAGCATTGCTTTCGAAAACTGCATTATCATTCTCCGCATTTCGACTGGTACTTGCAAAATATCTTCCTTAAAAAAATTCTTCGATATTCATAACCACTCGAAAATACGCAGGAACAAGTATAATCCCGAGTACTGTAAAACATAGTTGAATCACCATTTTCTGAACAACAGTGACTGCAATACATATTTTGGAAATTGAATACATTTTTCATGGAATCCATAAATCTACCTACCTCCTTTTTATTATCTCGCCCATTTCTCAAATTCACATATCGCGTACGTTATATAAATTACTGAAGTCACCTTACTTCATCTTACTTCCATAAGCAATCAAACAAAATGATGAATTGGTTTACATCCATATGCAATGGGGCTAACGTCTCGTCATAAGTGAGATAACCGCTGTTCGCCATTAATTGCTCCGAGATGACAGAGTTTTCTTTCTCTAGTCGATGATATTCATCAGGCAAGATAATATCTGACCCTTCTATTCTTCGAATGAAAAGAAGAGTAGCATTCCCCGTACAATTTCATCGTACGTCAAAGATTCTTACCTATACTTGGGGATAGTTGCCACCGGTCCTAAATCACAAGAGCAGAAATCGGCCGAAGTTGAATAAATATAATTAAAAAAGTCTGGTTGATCTGAATTGGTAAACAAGGTTGGGATCATATTCATGTGCAACAATCATTCACTTATAATAAATCATATTTCCATATTTAAAAGCTTGTCTTATAGCATCTTATCGTATCACATAATCAATTTGCGGTTAATAAATGTAATTTGAACGTTATATAGTCATAACTACACTTTTGGTGATTAAACAGAACGTATGCATAACATAAGCCTCCGTTACTTTTTACCATATTTTGATATAAAGAATATATTCATATAATTTGTTTGATACATTTTGTAATGGCATCTTTAGGCATGGAAACAATGTAATTTTTGGAATACTAGAAGTTTTGTATTTCCAGTTCAATTCTGAAAAGCCTATTTTTCATAAGATTCAATAGTTAGAACATAGATGGCTAGGAAAAGAAGTTGAACGTTCGAACTCGAATCATTTTTCTCTATTCAGTTTCCTTCAGACCCATTGATGATTGTTGATCAAATTTTAGTGACACTTATTAAGTTCCACTAAATATTGGGATAACTAACAATGTCACAAAATAGTATTTCGTACCCAAAACGTATGAAATTTATCCATAGCTCCTTCGTCAGTCTGCTCAATCTCATTTCGCTAGGGTTAAATCTTCTCCTCTCGAATTGCTCGAACAATCTTGGCCCAAAAATAAATAGTAGATCTGTTGTTATGGATGAATCTGAAATAAATATTTCCCCTATATTATTCTACACATTACACAACATTTTTATACAATAATATTTGTAACAGTCTACGGGACACTATTCTGAAGCCTATGATTGAAGACAGCAGAGGATTCTGTTATTGAACAGAGAGTATGCCTGAACTGATTCCTCTAACATTTTAGAATGATGAATCATAACTGAAAAACAAAGCACTTTAGAAATGGAATGATCCTCTTTAAATTTTGACTATACGTTAGGAAAACTTATAATGTTCGTAGAAAATCGTATGGATAAGTTATGGCATTGGAATTTTTCTTGAAAGTTCTCTCACGGTATTCAATTATTCATAGTGTTCCAAGTCATATCCGTCTGTTATCGGAACTATGAGAAAGTGAAGTACTCTTCAAAGCGTCAAAATATGTATGTATTACGGATAGCTGAAATTTAGTGCAGTTACCAGAAGATTGGTGGAGAGACACAAATGCAAATTATTTCTAAAGGTTCACTGTATATCAATAATATAATATACAGCAAAGGATTGTCGAGAACTCCATATCTAATTTAGTATTTCAAATAGATTCCAAGTTTTTGTAATGAACATGTGAACTGATTTGAAATCAACTTTCGAATGTTCGTCAATTATGTGTATTATTTTCTGTTCCGAGAGCACCCACTCTCACCATGGGGAGAACTAACAAAAATTTTACTGAACGGCAAAGTTGTGAAATTCTAAGTCTAATGAACCTTTTCCTTAACCTACAAACGGTTGAAGAAATGTACTTTTACAACATTCCAGAGCTGGTTATCACGATGTTTTTGGAACGTTATAGGTTTTCCTATTAAAATATTAAAAAAAATATAGATCTTTCCAACATTTTAAAGATAGGCCCCATAATTCATCATCTACAACTTCACAATAAATTATGTATTCCAAAAGTTATAAATCCCACAAATAATGTAGAAGAACAATGGCAACCATATAAAAGAATTTCAAATCAAATACACTCACAATTGAAGAAGCAATGACCTAACTATAACGCTAATTTCTCAAATGTCGTGGCAACCTCGCTTTGAACCTATAGTCACAACTTCAGGAAGCTTCAAACTTCAACTTTTACATTTCAAAAATTATTCAATGAACAGATAAACAATACCTCTGAAAATTATGGAATTGAAACTTAATCTGCAGTTCAATATATCACAGATGAGGTTCAGAATAACGAATATAATACATTTTGTTATTATTATAAGCAGTATATAATAATTCTATTAATAAGGTTTATTCAGGTATACAAAATTAACAGAACTCCTTTTGATGTCAGTTTTTCATTATCATTGTCAATAACTACTTCATTTGTTCTTTGTTCGTATTCGACAATTTAATTCAAATACAATATACAGATTTTAACCGGGAAAATTTAATAGACGATAGAAAATTCGATTTTGAGCAGAAAATTCCTAATAACATATATGCAGAGACGTTTAGTTTTTGAGATACAGGGTTGAAATTGATAAAAAGAGTTCGTTTTTTGCGAATATCTCCGGAATCGTTTATCGTACAGAAAACAGCTTTTGCAAGCATTTTATACTGATTGTATGCTATGTTCTGTGTGATGAAAATTTTTTCTTAGTCATAATTGGTGAAGAATTTGGAGGGGTAGTTGGTGTGTTTCTCCCCAACTTCTACGCCACTGGGAAAAGTACAATTTTGAGACAACCATTTGAACCGCCAATGTTTTCTACACAAAAAAGATACTCGTGGTCATAAGCACTGAGGTTGACCGTTTTCGAGAAAAATCAACTTTTATGTTGGAAAAGTTTGGTGCAGCTGTTCTTATCAAATTTCTTCAATAATAGAAAAAATCAACTGTAGGCTAAATTTTCCGAGGGGAGGAAAAACTAAGTACTGGCAAGTATTGATATAGGAGCAGAGAGGAAGTAGCAGCAGTATCAGCAGCAACGTTAACGTTAAAATTGTTTCATTTATTATAAGATGAGCTGTTTATCCCATTATTATCATTATTATGGAGTCGTCCATCGCGAAACTTAGTTCTGAAATTGTTGGAATTATCGGTGAAGCTCATAAGAACCTCGTTAAATCAAAATTCTCTCCTCGAGAGACACAAAAGTGGATAGATTTTTGTACTAAATATATACGAACTTTTAATAGGCATTTAACTAAAGATTCACTCAATTTAGGGGAGAAAAATCAAATTCAAGCTGATGTGGGGCATATAAGAAGATTCAAAATTTTATTACGAATTCGAAATAAACCCGTCCGCCCCCTCAAATGAAAATCGAAGCGATCGTATTCGTTGAGAAGATGGTAAGTCTGCATTTTCTCAACGAATTCAAACTGGGTTGATAATAAATATTTCACATTTAGACCCATTGAATTTTTTGTATAATGCTTTTAATCTCTTGAGTTCTAGAGTTGTCAAAATTTTACATATATACAATTTTATTAAAGTCACCACAACATTTTGTTGTGAATATATCAAACCCAATGTTATCTACCTTATCCAGGTAGAATTCAAATATTTCCATACAAAATCCGCTCCAATAGATGCTTTGACCAATTTATTGGAGTGGTTTAAGGAGTATGTCATTGGTAAACTCCAAGTTAAACTGGAAGAATTCACTGAAAGAGATAGTGAGTGGAGTCTCAGAGATGTGATAAGTCTAGAAATCAATAATAATAAACATGAAACTATCAATTCAGGATCTTCTTATATTGTTTTACCTAAAGAAATCCAACTTAAGCATGCAGTTATTAACATCAAAAATTATGATGAATACTGTTTTGCTTGGGCAGTAACAGCTGGATTGCATCCTGCTACTAACCCACATTCAGATCGAGTATCTTCATACCCGCATTTTAGTACAATTTTGAATTTACAAAATCTGACATTCCCCCTACCCATTTAACAAATACCTATATTTGAGAAAAATAATAATATTTCTATTCATGTATTTGTTCTACAATTATGTAGTAGCAGTAAAAATGAGAATGAGGAGAAATTACAGGTTCTCCCTGCATACCTAACCAAAAATAAACTCGAAAAACACTTCAATTTATTATTGATTCAAGACAAGTATTATCGCGAAGAGGAATCATCCTCCTCCATTCAAGTAGATCCGATAGTGAAATTTCATTACTGTTTAATTGAAAATTTATCAAGTCTAGCAAATTCTCAAATTACCACCAGAAATAAAACTTACTTATGTGAGAGCTGTTTGAATAATTTTAAAAGTGAGATCAAGTACAATAATCATATCGAGGATTGTGGTAAGATGAATACTTGTAAAATAACATTCCCCGAAGAGGATTATTTGAAATTCAAAAATCATTCAAACAAACTGCCTGTACCTCTTATTATCTACTTTGATTTTGAAGCTCTATTATTACCCATCCAAAACTGCTCTCAGTCCATTGCAAATTCATACATAAACAGAACGCAGCTACATGAAGCTTACAGTATAGGCTTCTACTTGAAACGACATTTCAACGATTCCCTATCACGTTACAATAGTTATAGAGGGTCTAATCCGGCTAAATGGTTTACTGAACAATTAGATAAAATTGGAGAATTCATCGATCTGAAACTAAAATGTAATATACCCATTGATTTTGGTGGAATTAGTATAGTCAGTATAATGTATGAAACCAAATGTCACATTCGTGGTGTGTTGTTCAAAGAGGAGGATATTCGTGTTAAAGATCATTGCCATTTTACAGGAAAATATCAAGGATTAGTCCACCAAGATTGCAATTTGAATTATGAATATAAATTTGCGGTACCGGTCGTAGCTCACAATTTGAGTGGGTACGATATGTTTTTATTAATTAGAGATTTGGCTAGATCGTCTAAACAAAATATTCAGGTGCTTCCCTTGAATAAAGAGAAATATATAAGTTTCACCAGAAGCTCCACAAATTCTATTGTTAAATTTCGATTTATAGACTCGTGTAGATTTTTGGATTCAAGTTTAGATAAATTATTTTCTTATTTGAGTGAGGATGACTTGACTATTTTGAAACGCGAGTTTTCCCACTTATCTCAAGAAAACTTCAAACTGTTAACACGTAAAGGAGTTTTTCCATACGAACACATGGATGAGTGGGAGAAATTAAACGATGAAAATCTTCCTCCGGTCGAGAAATTCTTCAATAAACTTCGAGATGAATCGATTAGTGAGGAAGATTATCAACACGCTCAATCAGTTTGGAATCGATTTGAGTGTAAAAATTTAGGTGATTATTCTGATTTGTATTTGAAAACAGACGTTTTATTGCTGGCCGATGTATTCGAGAATTTTCGAAACAAATGCATGGGCCTGTTCGATTTAGACCCCGCACACTACTTCACTGTTCCATCATTCACATGGAATTGTATGCTAAAATATACAAACGTATCGCTACAATATTTAAAAGATATCGAGATGGTATTATTTTTGGAACGGGGGATTAGAGGGGGTATGAGTCAATGCAGTAATCGATTTGCAAAAGCCAACAATAAATATATGCATAATCACAATTCACAAGCGGAGAATAGTTATTTAATGTATTTCGACGTGTGCAATCTATATGGTTCGGCTATGATTCAATATTAACCTTACGATGGGTTTAAGTGGTTTGAAAATGTTGATAATATCGACGTACAAAATGTTTCCGATGAAAGCCCTATTGGGTACATTCTAGAGGTTGATTTGGAGTATCATACAACATTGCATGACCTTCATAAAGATCTCCCTCTTTGTCCAACTCAAACAGCTCCACCGGGTAGTAAATTACCAAAATTATTAACAACTTTTCATAAAAAATCAGGATATATCATTCATTATAGGAACTTGAAACAATGTTTGACTTTAGGAATGGTACTAACTAAAGTCCATAGAGTCCTGGAGTTCGAACAAGCGCCGTGGTTGAAAGCCTATATTGATTTGAATACTAGATTGAGAGCGGCTTCTAAGAACGCCTTTGAGATAGCACTATTCAAGTTGCTCATCAATGCTATTTTCAGGAAATCGATGGAGAACGTGCGGAAGCATAGAGCGGTCAAATTAGTTAACAAATGGTATGGACCTTATGGAGCTCGTTATTATATTTCACAACCCAATTTTAATAGTAGTAAAATATTTGAAGGGAATCTAGTGGCCATTGAACAAAATAAATTGGAAGTGTTATTCAATAAACCAATTTATGTGGTATGACGATTTTGGACGTTTCTAAAACATGTATGTACGATTTTCATTACAACTTCATGCTTACACTTTATAAAGATCCTGAAATGATAAGATTATGTTATACTGACACAGATAGTTTGATCTATCATATAATTACTGATGATGATGATATTTATCAGAGAATCATCAATAAATATATTCATAAATTCGATACGAGCGATTATGCGCTAAACAACAACTTTGAGAATCCACTCGTAAATAAGAAAAGTAGTCGGCTTAATGAAGGATGAGAATAGGGGGATTATTATGGATAAGTTTGTAGGGTTGAGATCCAAGATGTATAGTTATACAGTTCAGGATCGTAACCCAACAAAGAAAGCGAAGGGGGTGCGGGATTATGTGTTGCGGAACACAATCACATTCGAAGATTATGTTAGATGTTCGGAAGAAGGGATTGAGATGTATCGCATACAAAGATCTATCCGCTCATTTGATTTCAAATTGTATAAAATCGAACAAAATAAAATTGCCCTCAGCCCTTTCGACAGCAAAAGACACATAATTGGTAATGGGATAAGCACTTTACCTTATGGTCATTATTTTTTATCGCCATAATTGTATAAGTTTATATATCCATCATATCATTATTATTGTTCATACTTCATATCTATGTTTATTATTGTTTCATGAAAATGAATGAAATGTTTCTATGATGATGATTTGTTTCATTTTTCTCTCTCCCTTTACAGCAAACTGAAAGACTATTTTTCATAAAAATCATTTATTGTTCTAAGTCATACATAACCTTATTTATATATATAAATAACATTTCTCTAAGTGTATTTTATAACCTTTTTCTCGAAGTACTTTCTCAATTAAATATACTTCGGGTTGCTTCGTTCTTTGTAATTATCCTTCGTAGAAGCATCCGGTGATTGGGGAATCTTTCATGTCTTTGAGTAGATAAGTAACAGGGTTCGTTATTTCACCTTTTATAATTTTAAATAATTCCGCCCACTAATTGGGAGTATACGATTTTTCGAAAATATGTTTTGCCTTACTGATACGCACCACATCTCCAACGTTGTATTTGTGTGGTAGAGCTAGCTTGACGTGTGAGTAGCATCGCTTCAATATCTCACTTTCGTTATGTTTTGTCACTTTACACGGAGCCAGATTGATCGTTCTATGCTTACGCTTATTATATTTTTCAGTGATCTCTTCGAGTATATCAAACCATTTGTATTTCCCACTCAAACTGAAATGTTTATAGAGCGGTTCTTTCAACGTTCGAATAACGCGTTCTGCAATGGCTGCTTTTTTTACAGAATAAGTATTATATTGATTGATTTTATGTTTCTTCATCAACTCTTTAAAGTGCTTATTGAAGAACTCCTTTCCTTGATCGCTTTGTAAATGTGTGGGTATATGCACGTTAGATTTCAAAAAAATAGAGTCAACAGCCTTCCGAACCTCTTCAGCTGATTTCGTTTTCAACGGGCGAGTCCATAGATATTTTGAGAAGCAATCGATCATCCCTAAAATGAATTTAAATCCTCGATTTTCACGCGCATAATTACCCATTTCAGCCAGATCCATCTGCCACAGATCATCTTAACCTTTTATGATTGTTCGGCGGCGTTTGAAATTCTTTCTACTTGGTTTATGAAGCTCATATACAACTTGTTCTTTACCTTGTTGCAACATGCTGAACTATCGCATTAGGATTGACTCTATCAGAATTTCCTCCCAACACAACCAATTTGCTATCAATATTCTTCAGACTAGTGATGAATACATTTTGTTGTTTAGTTATATTATGAATGTCATTAGCTGATTTTGCAATATCATCCTCAGTCTGTTTCTTATATACGTCTATCACTTTCTGCACATCGGTTTGAAGATTCTTTAAAGCTTTATTCATAAGATAATTAGCCTTTGCATACTTGTTAAGAAGTTCCTTCAACCAATTCCACTTCAATTATCGCGCTATTGACGTTCTTCTTATTCGCAGGATCGTTATTTAAAGTAGGTGTTTTCATATTGGAAATTTTTAAGTTTTTAATATCCACATCACCGTCTGGTGTATGAGTCAAAACGTTCTTATACATCGAGCGTATTCGGAGAACCTCGACGCTGTCCACTACACCGTCTCCTCCGCTCCTAGATCTCCTACCAAACTTGTCGAAACTCATCATATAACTGTTTCAAACGCTATTGTATATCATCTAATAAATGATATCTGCCTCTCGAAGTTCATTTATAATTGCAACAATCTCATTATCGTGCGACGTATCCCCAGCTTGTTGAGAAGCAATCAATAGTTTTAGGCGTTCCACAATTTCGTTTGGATCGTCCCAATACACGTACTCTACTGGTTCATTGTTATATGTCAATTGCATACCGCTACCGAGAGCTTCCTCATGAATTAGAGGTCGAATTATTTTAATGCACTTGTATCTTCGAGTACCTTTCAAGTTTCCAGCACTATTTCTATGGGGATTTGTCAAGTTCAGAATCATCCTGTAATTCATCTTATCTTTCTTGGTGAAATTTCTAGGTTTGTCATAGAATATAAGTTCACACAGACCGACATCAATTTTGAATTTTCTCCCTTGTGTCACGATAGTATCTCTATTTTTGAAATCGATTAATTTACCTCCTAGTAACCATGACAACGAACTAGCATCGTGAACTGGGCCATAAACTCCATCGATTTTTCTACTCCATGACCTATAATCACCGATATATTTTTGAAATAACTCTGGGTAAGATTCTAATACGTCATACTCATCATCGTTGTCAGACTTTTCAATAACCGTTTTCATACTTGCATCGCTCACATCCAATACCGTTCCTCTTTCATCTTCCTCCTCCCCTCCTCCTCCTTCTCCTCCTCCTCTTCATCCACATCATCCCTTTCTTGCTTAATTTCACGTTTAATTAATGGTGTATTATTGGATTTGATAATTTCCCGAAGTGATTACGATATGGGTTTAAATAATTTATTCATCGACTCGTCCTCTTCCGTTTTACCCAATTTCAATGTGACATATTTCTTGCGTATAGATCGTGCCAATTGAGCGATTTTTCGTTTACGTTTTAACCGTTCAGCCTCCATTGTGTATTTGCTATAGATTTCACGTTCTTACTTTAATATATACATCGAAACCTTTGCGGTATATTCCATTGTTCAAATCGAAATCTTTAACAATTATCAATGTTCCAAATTTCTCCATCCAACACATAGAACACATCTGTTTGAATCGAACGAAAGTAACGTCTGGGGATACGTGCTCATCAAACACGTGTTTTAGATTTATTTCATCCTGTTTAAATAACACGATCAGGTTAGAATTATCGCGAATCAGTTGTTTAGGAATTTTAGAGTATGTCTGACATAGATATGATGCGTCCATGTTTCTATGTCTACACATCGAATAATATTCTCGAATTTTCTGTTGTGTCTTACAGGATATATTATAAAAAATGAAGATAGAATTTGGTTTTGCATCGTTCGTACTTATAATTATAATTTCTTCATTGTCTTTATATGGGAAATAACCAACTCCTTTTACTCTTTCCAAAATCTCCTGCAACAGTATGTATTTATCTTGATATAATGACTTCGAGTATACGTAAACGTTTTCAAACTTGACACCATTTGGATTATATAACAACGATAACACAACGTTTGTTTTCCCGCATCCGCTCGGACCACAAATTGAAGCACGAAAAGAGTTTGGTAACAGTTTACCATGTTTACCAACGCGATTAGTTCTAACTTTTAAATCTAAATTCTCGATTGGAATTGCCTGTTCTTGTTGAACGGTCTTCATCGTGTGAAACATTTCTACTTAATGATAATGTATAAAAGGAAAATCACCAGAGCGTATGCTCATTAACAATGTTGATTCATCAATGTGAAGGTTTATTGAATACATTCATAGACAAGCTCTCGTTTGAATTACACATTCCTTCATATCAATTCTGTGGTCCTGGAACTAAATTGGAAGAGCGTCTTGCACGCGGTGATAAAGGTATCAATCCTTAAGATTCCGCTTGTCGCGAACACGATATAGCTTATTCACAAAACGAATCTCTGGAGGAACGTCATAAGGGCATAAAATATTAGAGAACGCTGCTTGGAAACGAGTTAAATCAAGTGAAGCTAGCGCAGGTGGAAGAGTCTCTAGTTTATTGGTTACTCGTGGGATGAAGGTCAAACGAAAACTAGTTATGGGTATCAAGAAACGGGGGCGACAACGAGGATAGTGTTTCCGGAAAGATATCGTTGGAAGCATCGCAAAGTCAATGGAGCCATCTTCTTCATTGAGAAAGTCCGCTATGAACATGTTGAAAGCCGCACGGATCGCGATTAAACGAGCTGGAGGTAAAAAGCGTATCAGAGTACCAAGAGTAATACCACTACCAAAATCTGGAGGATTCCTCCCACTATTACTACCCATCTTAGGAGCTTTAGGAGCCTTAGGATCGGTTGCAGGAGGTGCGAGTACCATAGCGAATGCAGTAATAAATGCTAAAAATGCGAAAAAGAAGCTTGGTTTGTCATAGAATATAAGTTCACACAGACCGACATCAATTTTGAATTTTCTCCCTTGTGTCACGATAGTATCTCTATTTTTGAAATCGATTAATTTACCTCCTAGTAACCATGACAACGAACTAGCATCGTGAACTGGGCCATAAACTCCATCGATTTTTCTACTCCATGACCTATAATCACCGATATATTTTTGAAATAACTCTGGGTAAGATTCTAATACGTCATACTCATCATCGTTGTCAGACTTTTCAATAACCGTTTTCATACTTGCATCGCTCACATCCAATACCGTTCCTCTTTCATCTTCCTCCTCCCCTCCTCCTCCTTCTCCTCCTCCTCTTCATCCACATCATCCCTTTCTTGCTTAATTTCACGTTTAATTAATGGTGTATTATTGGATTTGATAATTTCCCGAAGTGATTACGATATGGGTTTAAATAATTTATTCATCGACTCGTCCTCTTCCGTTTTACCCAATTTCAATGTGACATATTTCTTGCGTATAGATCGTGCCAATTGAGCGATTTTTCGTTTACGTTTTAACCGTTCAGCCTCCATTGTGTATTTGCTATAGATTTCACGTTCTTACTTTAATATATACATCGAAACCTTTGCGGTATATTCCATTGTTCAAATCGAAATCTTTAACAATTATCAATGTTCCAAATTTCTCCATCCAACACATAGAACACATCTGTTTGAATCGAACGAAAGTAACGTCTGGGGATACGTGCTCATCAAACACGTGTTTTAGATTTATTTCATCCTGTTTAAATAACACGATCAGGTTAGAATTATCGCGAATCAGTTGTTTAGGAATTTTAGAGTATGTCTGACATAGATATGATGCGTCCATGTTTCTATGTCTACACATCGAATAATATTCTCGAATTTTCTGTTGTGTCTTACAGGATATATTATAAAAAATGAAGATAGAATTTGGTTTTGCATCGTTCGTACTTATAATTATAATTTCTTCATTGTCTTTATATGGGAAATAACCAACTCCTTTTACTCTTTCCAAAATCTCCTGCAACAGTATGTATTTATCTTGATATAATGACTTCGAGTATACGTAAACGTTTTCAAACTTGACACCATTTGGATTATATAACAACGATAACACAACGTTTGTTTTCCCGCATCCGCTCGGACCACAAATTGAAGCACGAAAAGAGTTTGGTAACAGTTTACCATGTTTACCAACGCGATTAGTTCTAACTTTTAAATCTAAATTCTCGATTGGAAGTGCCTGTTCTTGTTGAACGGTCTTCATCGTGTGAAACATTTCTACTTAATGATAATGTATAAAAGGAAAATCACCAGAGCGTATGCTCATTAACAATGTTGATTCATCAATGTGAAGGTTTATTGAATACATTCATAGACAAGCTCTCGTTTGAATTACACATTCCTTCATATCAATTCTGTGGTCCTGGAACTAAATTGGAAGAGCGTCTTGCACGCGGTGATAAAGGTATCAATCCTTAAGATTCCGCTTGTCGCGAACACGATATAGCTTATTCACAAAACGAATCTCTGGAGGAACGTCATAAGGGCATAAAATATTAGAGAACGCTGCTTGGAAACGAGTTAAATCAAGTGAAGCTAGCGCAGGTGGAAGAGTCTCTAGTTTATTGGTTACTCGTGGGATGAAGGTCAAACGAAAACTAGTTATGGGTATCAAGAAACGGGGGCGACAACGAGGATAGTGTTTCCGGAAAGATATCGTTGGAAGCATCGCAAAGTCAATGGAGCCATCTTCTTCATTGAGAAAGTCCGCTATGAACATGTTGAAAGCCGCACGGATCGCGATTAAACGAGCTGGAGGTAAAAAGCGTATCAGAGTACCAAGAGTAATACCACTACCAAAATCTGGAGGATTCCTCCCACTATTACTACCCATCTTAGGAGCTTTAGGAGCCTTAGGATCGGTTGCAGGAGGTGCGAGTACCATAGCGAATGCAGTAATAAATGCTAAAAATGCGAAAAAGAAGCTTGAAGAAGATCAACGTCACAACAAAGCTATGGAATCGTTGGGTAAAGGTTTATATTTGAGACGAAATGCTAAAGTAGGCCTGGGATTATTTTTGAAGAAGCAACAAAAAAACTTCCAATAAAGCTACCCTATGATAGACCGCTGAACGATCGGGATTTGGTGCGTTTCGCAAATAAAATGAAAATACCACATTTTCGAGGTGTGTTTATGCGAGACAATCTACCTAGAAAACCGTGGTGTCAAGAACGCATCATTTCAAATTTAGATTCAGTGTAAAACAGCGGAACTCATTGGGTAGCATTCAAGAAAAACGGCAACGTTGTAGAGTATTTTGATTCGTTTGGAAATTTAAAACCACCGAAGGAACTCGTTCGATATCTGGGTGGGAACGTTCGGATTTTCTATAACAACGACCCTTTTCAGAAATACAATCAAGTAATATGTGAACATTTGTGTTTGAAATTTCTCAGTCTCACCTTAACATTTAGCGAGTAACAACCATCATGGATTTCGCTTCGGCATCAATACAATACATATGCGAAACTGAAGGAGGAAGTAGTTGGAGAACAATAATTAATTTTATTCACGATAATTTGATCAAGGCTATCAATAACCCTACGAGCGAACTTACACGTACGAATTTAATGTTTCTACCGATGGAATACATCCTGAATCATTTGGATGTGGTGTTTCTCAATCAGAATGAGGTTCCGGAACATATGTCCGAATACCTTTACCGTCATATGCAGTGTAAGGAACATGTCGATGAAGATTGCGATGGTCCACATCCCCACGCAAACTATGTTCTCAATGTTTATCTGAACAGATTTCTCACATCATGGAGAACGAGGAAATAACTCATCACGAGAAGCAAGTGTTGATAGAAGAAGTTTGCAAAGACGACCCATACTTTATGAGATCATACCTATTCCATCTATTAATGTTAAAATATAAATAGAGATGTTTCAATAAATTTTTATTAGTATCATGTCTCAGTTGTTCACGTTAACAAGCACTAACCATGTATTCTCGTTTACACCGCAGATTTCGATTGTGCTGAGGCCAGACAAAAAAATATTATTCAGCATTGTTGGGATTCACTTCCTACAATTCCATACCGAGTATCGACAACGAAAAATTCTACTATTTCGAGAATAAAACTTTGAAAGAAATCGCAACACCTGCAGGTAACTATGAAATAATCGATATCGAAGAATTGATTAAGAGGAATCTGAAGCAAAAAGAAGATATGTTCTCACTGAAACCCAATAACAATACCCTGAAGTGTGAAATATTCAGTACACATCTCGATATATCGTTCGAAAAGGATGATAGTTCAGCTAAAATATTGGGGTTTTCACGTAAAGTATTAACGAAACGTGTATTGCACGTTTCCGATCTACCTGTAAACATTATAGAAGTTACAAATATCCGTTTCGAATCAAACATTACCGTGGGAGCGTTCTATCGAGACAGACCTGCGCATACGATTTATGACTTCCCAATAACCGACGATCATGATTATAGGATTGTGGAACGATAAAAAAATCCTCTGTATTTACCAGTGTCCAATATCGGTGAGATTACCAACAGAACAATACTCGCTTTGGATCAACACTCTAATCCGGTTAATTTTCGCGGGGAAAAAAGTATTCTCAATCTATATTTAAAAGAAGTCTGAAATGGGTTTGGTTGTTGGAGACAATAAAAGAACTCCACACATTTCATCTTCATCAGTCTTCAACAAATCACCAAAACCGCGTGACCTACTCACCAAAGCTAATCAATCAGTTCTACAATTTCGACTTAAATTTGACAAAAATGCCTAAGCGGAAGTATGTAGGTAACAATGCTACCAACGATGTGGGTTTGAGCAACAATGTTGTCTCATCAATTTTTGATATCTATCAAGAACCGAAATTCGATGAGTCGATACGAAAAGCTGAATATAGATCGACCTTTCGTTAAGGCGTTCAATAACAGCGATATTGTGGAGTTTGGAATAAATCAAGTGGATGCATTTTTTTCTATGAAGGATACCCTATTAGCTATGGAAGGAAAAATAGAAATAACTGGAGCTGGAAATGTCTCAATAGTACCTAATTATGGAGCCTTTCCTTTCGACTCATGCTCTTACAGCGAAAGTGGGCGAGACATCGAAACTTTTCGAGATCCTGGAATAGTCAGTACTGAAAGGGCATTCACTTGCTACACTCCTACTGATTCTACCCATATGTCTATTGCCGGTTGGACTTACCCCGAAGAAAGTGTAGTTTTAGATCAAAGTAAGACTTTCAGCTTACTGATTCCACTAAAGCATATATTCAACATTTTCAACGATTATTCTATGATTACATTTGAGCGACAAACAATTCGATTGGTGCGAGCTCGAAACGATAACGATTGTGTTATAATCGCAAACGATGCTACCACGGTTAAATTTTCGATTGACATTATGGAGTTGAAAATAAACATATCTTTTCCAACGACATAATTAGAGAAAAGCTATTGCGAGCCATCAAAAGTGATATACCCATCCTAATTCCATTCAGAAAATGGGAATCACATGAATTGATTGCTATAACGACAGACACGAAAAGGGAAATTTGGGCTGTCAAGACTAGTTTAGCAGTTGAAAAACCGCGTTATGTTATAGTATTTTCCAAACAGACAAGCGAAACAATGTGAAAGCTAATCCCCCGATATTCGATCGCGTACACATTTCTAGTATTCGCTTATCTCTAAACGGAGAATATTTCCCTAGTGAACGAATGAACTTGGACTTTGCCAAAAATGATTACGTTCTCGCCCACCACAACACTCCAGCTACACAAATTCTGCTGTGAAACATTCAATATTGGGTTATACCAGTTTCAAAACACGCGCTTTGTACGTAATCGATTGTTTGTTCTAAGCAAGAAGAAGCCGTGAAATCAACTACTGTCGACGTGCGACTGGAAATCGAAGCAGATAAAGGATTTTCGCTAGTACGAAAGCTCATTGCATCATAATTCTCGATTGTTCAATGGAATACTCACCCCTCACCGAAATCAGCAAGGGTCTCATTTAGACATAAATTCGATCAGTTTATTACGTGACACCATGAGAATCGCTTTGGTTGACATTCAAGGTTTCGTCGTCGACGATGTGTTCCATCCGAAAGAAATGTCTATTCAGATTGGATTTAAACGACATTATTCATTATTTAAACCATGCATACCCTTTGCATCGTTGAATGCTCAAGATCGAAAATCTATATGCTATGTGGAGAGACTCGTACATGGAATAAAATATTCCTCTGGAGATGTAGAATATACCGAAATAGATAATATTCTAAAATCAAATCTTCTATGTAAGGCACACTATATTTATGTTCGAGGTCATCAAAAAGCTGATTTTTTAACGAGAAAGTGCCAAGAACTGAATATTTCCTCACACATTGTAGATGTGTGTAACTATGATAATACTCTATGTGAAACAGGAAAATTCGAACCTTCAAATAGGATGAGCTGCATGAATCACCGTAATGATGGAAAAAAATATATGTGTACAATTCACCACGTGCATAATCTACAGCAATGGTTCCTGAACATTATTCTACCAAATTAAATATGTCTGTATATATATTCATTAAATACATGTTATTATTATTATTCAATAAAACAACTCTTTATTATTATTATACGTATTTATTTGTATGTTTCTTAACAATTTTAATGATGATTTTAAGTAGTAAAACTAATAAGACACTAAGATTGAAACATTGCATCGCATAAATTTCGTTTACTATCTGTGTGGGTGATGGTGTGTTTGGTGGTGGTGGTGGTTGAGAAGACATCGATGTAGGCGATGGTGTGAATGTTTGCCACTTCATAACATCCCCCTCTGTACCATTTGGAAATAATAGCTTGAGCTTATAATTGAATGTGTGATTGGTGGTGGTGGTGGTGGTGGTGGTGGTGGTCCGCATTGTTTCGAGAATTATGTATGTGAATACCTCTAGTTGATTTTCGTTAATCATCTGATAATTCATTGGTTGCCATTCTGTTCGATTACATTCATTTCTCAGGTCTTTCCTGGGACATATATAAATACGTTCCACTCGATTCGGAACGTTTGTATACAGGATTCCATTCAAAATTGAGGTTACGATTATAAAATTGGGTTCTAACATAACCATCCTCTCCGCCAATACTTAAACTATTCAATTGTCTTATGAGTCATTCCACGTCAGAACAGCAACGCTCAATGGATCAACATCTCCGATTTCGTTCAAATTTTGGGGATAGGTTCTCATTACCGAAAAAATAAAATCCTGAAAATTTCAGGTCGATAGGAGATGACATTTTGGATATATCGGCTAATAAAAAAATTTGGCCAATTTTAACGTCAAAAAATTCAAAATCAAATTTCTTCGCTGACAATGAACTTTTGGGACCAAAAAATATTTGGAAAAGCCCAAATCGATAAGAAATTTTCCCAGGAATCCGATTAAATCCGAATATCTAGCGTATTTAGCTGACGCATGCGCAAAAAACTCGAAAAACTCAAAAATATCACTTTTTCTTTAAAAATTCATAACTCAGCTGCTGCCACTTTGGTTTTCTCAGAACTTTCAGGAAAGGTAGCTGAAACCATGTACTTTCATCTAAAATCTGCGGATCCATGCTCTTTTTATGAAAATTTTTGTCAAAAGACCGAAAATACGGGAATTTCATATTTCTTATTTTTATCGTTATATCTAAGTACGATGAGCATTGTGGAATTCAATCTTAATTCAATGGAATTGAATAAATAGTTTAATAAAATTTGAAATGGATTTCATTCAAATAATTCAATTCAACAGAACGTGAAAAAAATATTGAAATTCAAAAAAAGTTGGTCACAGGTCTATAGATTTGATGTTTTTAAACTTTTCTAATTAATTTTCATATTTTTTTATTCCGTTTAATTTCCCACAGGAAAATTTATTCAACAATGTTGTGTGATATTATGAATACATTTAGAAATTCAATATCAATTTTTGTAGATGATCAAATGAACATTTTTTAAATTAACAATATCCTGATACAAGAGAGAAACAGTTGTGAGAGTAGTAATACCCAACTTAAGCACAGTAAAATATAATAATCATGTTGGTCATATAATTTATTTTTTGAAAAACTGTTCAAATTATAATTTTATTTTAACATAATTCTTCACAGTTTCCACTGTGACATTTGACAGTATGAAATTATAGCCAATATTTAAATTTCTATCGGAATACATATATTTATTTTAACCAATTTGGTCCATGATTGATATTTCAGCTTCGAGCATATCATCGTTCGTTTTGATAATGAAACCAAGGTTCCATGTTTTGTCAACTATAAAACTAACATGTGTTGGATACCCAATCGTAAACGTTTTTCAAAAATCAGTTTAGTCTTTCCATCATTCCCAATAATTTTACAAGCAATTATTCCATCTGACTTTGGAATGAATCTATGAAAGCTTCTGGGTATTGTTTGTGCTTCACTGATTTCTGAATTCCGGATGAGGTGGATTTCTGTTCTGTCAATCGAGAACGATTCTATTGATTTCATATCATTTTTACAAAAATCATACAAATGTCTTGCTGTGAGGATTTGATTTGTCTTCGGACGTTGCAAGCTTTCTCTTGCTGCTTGTCTTTTTAAACTGCCACCAATACCATCACAAGCAGATTTACCAAGCGATGTGGCAAAAAAGTTCCAGTTTCCTGTCAGACCATGGTTTTTATATTGCCCAGCACATCCATCTGTGAAATATTGAAGTTGAGTTATTTTTGTAAAATGATTTTCAATATAATCAATCTCATATTTGATAAAAGTTTGCACCATTGCATTGTCATGCTTCAAATCTTCTGTGAGAAAACAAAGAGATTTGTGATTAATAACACCTTCGCTATTTTTTGTATATATCACGACTGGATGTACAGTACAAGTACTTCTGGCCCAGTAATGGCTTTGAATTTCGTCCTGGATAACGAATATATTATTTTCAGCAAAATACATACCGACTACATTGTTAGAAAAAATTTCCTGTGGAAAATTAAACCGAATAAAAAAATATGAAAATTATTTAGAAAAGTTTAAAAACGTCAAATCTATAGACCTGTGACTGCAACTTTTTTTGGATTTCAATATTTTTTTCACGTTCTGTTAAATTGAATCATTTAAATAAAATTAATTTCAAATTTTATCAACCAATTTTTTTAATTCTATTGAACTATGATTGAATTCTACAATGCTCATCGTGCTTACGGTTGACTTAGCAACATGTTTTACTGTCTACCATAGCCATGTAGAATCCCGAATTCGCTTCGGTATTATTTTCTGGGGTAATTCGACTAACGTGTCAAGAATCTTCATTCTCCAAAAGCTATGCCTCAGAAATATCCTTGACTTAAAAATCGTGAAAGTTGTAAAAGACACTTTATCTCGCGAAACATACTTACACTAACAAGTTTATATATATTGGAGTGTGTAAAGTTCGTAGCGCAAAATAAAGATCTATTTGAAGACCAGATAGCTGATCATAAACATAATACTAGATCTAAGAATAATCTTACAGTGGATAAATTAAACTTTACATACCTTCAAAAAAATGTGAAACATTCAATAAACAAAATCTATAACAAACTTCCGATTCAGATTCGAGATCTTAATATGAATTCGTTGAAGTATAAGCTTAAACATTTTTTAGCAAGTAGAGGCTACTACACGATACAAGAGTTTCTCTGTGATAAGATAGAAATATAATACTAGATTTAAGATATTCTGTGTTCTTATCTGACATGTCCTACGCCAATCGGCAATTTTTAGGAACTAATAAAAAAAAAATTATTACTTACTTACATATAACCATAAAAATAAAAAATATCGAATTTCCGTATTTTCGGTCTTTTGACGAAAATTTTCATATCAAGAGCATGGATCCGCAGATTTTACATGAAAGTACATGGTTTCAGCTACCTTCCATGAATATTCTGAGAAAACCGAAGTGGCAGGAGCTGAGTCATGAATTTTTGGAGAAAAAGTGATATTTTTGAGTTTTTCGATTTTTTTGCGCATGCGTCAGCTAAATCCGCTAGAGATTCTGATTTAATCGAATTCCTGGGAAAATTTCCTATCAATTTGGGCTTTTCCAAATACTTTTTGGTCCTAAAAGTTCATTTTTAGCGAAGAAATTTGATTTTGAATTTTTCGACGTTAAAATTGGCCAAACTTTTTTATTGGCCGATATATCCAAAATTTTATTTCCTATCGACCTGAAATTTTCAGGATCTTATTTTTTCGGTAATGAGAACATATCCCGAAAATTTTAACGAAATCGGAGATGTTGACCCATTGAGCGTTGCTGTTCTGACGTGGAATGACTCTTATAGCGATATTTTTATCTTCGTAAAATTTTAAATCTCTACTCAAAGCTTTTACTTTCACACCGAATTCTTCCACTTTACGTGTGTATTCTTAAAGAGACATATTAATACAGATAATTCCATCGACTATATACACACGCTAGTATAAACATCATACCTTAGATTTCTTATTACTTGAGTTCCAAAAATTCGAGTTTAAAATCCGGGTTGCTTTTATTAACATCCTCTTTTCCCCTCTATATCAAAATCAAACAAAGTTTTATGTTGTTCATGTTGATTTGTTCCAAAATTGGGATAATCTGATTGGTCAGTCGATTGGGTAGGAACATAGAGAATTCATCGAACTCGAGCAATACGGATTCACCAAATTTAGTTCTTACAACTCTCGCTTGAAGTATTGTATAATGCTTATTGATTTCGAGTTCTGGAACTCTCCTCAATGGTATTCTCTCCAAAAGAGCACAATGATTAAGTTTTGCTAGATCCATCATTAATCTGAAACAATATGAATAAAATTGAAGATTTTCAAATTCCTATTACACACACAAAATTGAAACAACAGTTATTTCATAAAAGTTAATTAATTAATTTTGTACTTGTTATTTTATGAATGTGAATTGAATGCCAATAAGAGGTTTATTCTGAATAAGAGACAAAAAAAGTATGTTTTTATGGCAGTGAATTAAATAATTGAATTAAACTTACATTTTCCGTTCAATAGAAGACAGCACAAACAGGATATATGAAAACGATGTGTTTCGTTTGAGCTGTAACAGATTACTGAGGAAACGAGAATTAAATTCGTAGTCAACATAACTCTCAATTCTAATTCGCTTACTAACGAGTCTAGACTTGTATATCACTTATTGTTATTTGTTGACCTAATGAATAACTCCATTGTATTCACAGCTGCTTACGTAAGTAATGACTAATGAAACAACAATTAAATTCGCTTACCAGCAAGTCTAGACTAGTGTATATCACTTATTGTTATTTGTTTACCTAATGAATGACTCCATTGTATTCAATTACACGTGGTCGTATAAACTAAATGTGAAGCCGCAGGTGTAAGCAGAATGAATTGCTTCCACGTGTTCTCAAAATAGCTCATATATGTCTTCCTTTGACGTTAACTGTTCTGACATAGACATTCAGCTATGATAGTCCATCGGTTTAGTGATAGATGGCGATATAGGCTAAAACATCGGTAACATTTTGAATTGGAGTCTCATAGATGTCGTCCTTTGACGTTAACTGTTCTGACATTGACATCCACCTATGATAGTTCATCGGTTCATAAATTTCCAGCGCAAAAACATTAACAAGATACCTCATAGATGTCGTCCTTTGACGTTGACAGGTACGCATGACTGTTGATCGGTTCATTCATAGATGTAGTCATTTGAAGTTAACTGTTCTGACATTGACATTTGAGTATGATAGTTCATCGGCTCATTAAAAGATGGCGGAGATTTAGCTATAACATCAGTCATATTTTGAATTGTAGCCTCATAGATGTCGTCCCTTGACGTTAACATTTCTGACGTTGACAGGTATGCATGACGGTTGATCGATTCAGTCATAGATGTAGTCATTTGAAGTTAACTGGTCTGACATTGACATTTAAGTATGATAGTTCATCAGTTCATCAAAGGATGGTGGTGATGTAGCTACAACATCAGTCATATTTTGAATTGTGGTTTTGACGTTTACTCTCCTGACATTCGCTTCCAACGTCGGCCATGATAAACATCACCAAAACACCTCTACGTTTGAATTTGGCTGGTCGATGACGTCACATCCAACTAACCTCACATTCTATGACCCAGACCTCTGTGGTCGAAAGTTCTGTAATCATCGTAAGCTCTATGGACACATTTGAATTTCGCGGGTTAGTAACGTTACATCCGAAGTTGCGCGCGCAACATCCGGTCGATGAGTCATTTCCTGGTGGAGAACTCGCCCGCTTGATCTACTTGTGTGTATGGTGCATAAATGGCCTAGAGCATAACTGGCATGTGGCGGAGGAGCCAAGTTTATCTGACCACATGTACATACGATACACAATTGGATCGTCAGAGGCACTGCCTACAGAGTACAGAAACCCTAGGGACTTCTATCGTCAGAAACTACAAGAGGCACTTGGGGACTGCTCAACAAAGGCACCTACAGTGCCAGAGTTAAATACAAAGGTAACAACTATTACCTCAGCCATAATAACAGCCTTTGAAGCCTCATGCCCCCTGAAGGCAAGAAGACAGGGAAGCTCTGCCCCTTGGTGGAATGCAGAACTGTCCGCATTGAGGGGGACGATGAGAAGACTGTTCAAAGCCAAGCGGATCAGAACTTATCGGGTTGAACATCGTATGGCACTGACTGCGTATAACAACGCTATCAAGAAAGCGCGAAGAACCTCGTGGAGGAAATATTGCCAGGGCATAGAGGATATGCCCAGCTACGCTAAACCCCACAAGGTACTAGCAACCGGACCACGACAGAAAGTCGGCTCCTGTGAAAAACCACAAGGAGGATACACCAAAACAGAAGAAGAGCTGTTGCTCCAGATTCACTTGCCTGGATCGCGGTGCGAAAACAATCGTAGTTTAACAGAACCAGAAGACCCCATACCTCAAAAGAGAGGGCGAGAGGAAAACTGGGCTCTGGCTGCGAGTATCATTAACAAATCAAAAATCAAATCACCTCATCCGAATCAATTGCCCGAGCAACGCGAGAGCGAGGGGTGGAAGAGCTGCTGTGCAGATGGATCCACAACATGCTCCGATGTAAGACAGTCATAGGAATTCTCAATGAGGTTGAAAAGAAGATGCACTGTCACCTCTGCTGTGGAGTCTGGTGGTGGACGAACTTCTGATACCCCTTGAGAGCAAAGGCTTCTGCGTAATCGGATATACGGATGACATCGTCATTATAGTACAAGGGAAGTTTGGTAACATTGTATCTCTGATGCAGCACGCACTGAACACCGTAGAAAAACGAAGGACTCAGTGAATCCTTCGAAAATAACCATTGTACCTTTCACAAAGAGAAGGGACATTGGAAACATACAAGAATTAGTTTTGTATGAAAAACATATACAGATGACGGACACGGTCAAGTACCTCGGGGTAAGCCTAGATAAAAGGCTGACCTTTGGGAAGCATCTGGAGAAAACCGCTAACAAAGCGATAAGGGCCCTGTGGACCTGTCGTCGTACAGTCGGGAGAACCTGGGGACTCACTCCACGTATGGTACACTGGGTGTACACAACCATAGTGAGATCCATTATAACATACGCCGCCATCGTGTGGTGGCCAAAAACAAAGACCAAAGCATCCCAGCATTTACTGAACTGACTTCAGAGGCTGGCATGCTTAGGAGTAACAGGTGCAATAACGACCACCCCAACGACTGCTATGGAGAAGCTGTTGCGGTTGGAACCACTGCACCTCACCGTTCAGGCAGGAGCCATGAGAGGAGCGTATCGCTTCGATCTTATCGGCCAAGGAAAGGATGACCAAAAAGGCCGAAGCATCCTCGGATTGCTTGGATCACCTGGGCCATTGGGGATGAGATCTGACAGGATCAAGGTTCACAGCACTTCCGTGCCTTTCATGATTAAAACCGTGAATGGGCGAGAGAATGCTGGGGGCAGTCTTCATAAGATACCAGGGGATTCCATATGGCTTACCGAAGGCACCAAGACGGAAAAAAGTACAGGTGCTGGAATAGTCGAGAAAACGGACCAAGGGGAAAGAATTTATTTGAACCTAGGGACTTTTGCGACAGAATTCTAAGCAAAATTGTTGCAATCTCAACATGTGCTCAAATTATGAGGGAGAGAGCCTATGAGAATAGACAAATCACAATCATAGTGAGCGACCTGACCGTGTTTAAGGCACTGGAGTCATACACAATCACCTCACAATGTGTACTTCATTGCGTCAAAGCACTAGTAATGAACCCCAGTAGAGTAACACTCGTGTGAGAGTCTGAAGAAACCAAACGAGAAGGGACAGAAACTGCCGTCGCACTCGCTAAAGCGGGGGCGGAAAAACCACTGACTGGACCAGAGCCAACCTGTGGCATTTCTCATGTCACAGCGGAATCAGTAATCCAAAAATAGCTCGAGATATAGCACCGAACCTACTGGAGAGAACTGCCCTGTTGTCGCACTCCAAGCGACTGATGGGAGATATCCAGCAGCAACGAGTGAATAATCTGCTGACGTTCAGCAGACAAGAAATACGGAATCTTGTTGCATTCCTGACCTGACACGCCCCATGCAACAAACACCTCTACACGATGGGACTGGTAGATCAGCCCACTTGCAGGGGTTGAGGCATGGAAGATGAGACACCTATGAATGTGCTGTGTCAGTGCACGGCATACACGGTTGGTCGTCGGACATACATCGGAGACGATACGACTTATTACTACACCCGAGGAAATCAGAAGTATCCCCTATATCAGGCTACTGAAATTCATAGAATACACCGGACTGATGAGGAGGTAGAAACAAATGAGGGCACAATAGGACTATAATGACCGCAGTGCTCTGGGGCTCCTCTTAGAATGGAGAACCAACCTCACGGAGGAGGAGTTTTAGTCGGTAGAAATCCGGAACAACCGGGGGTACGGGCACTCGAGGCGTCTATGCAAGATTTCCCCTTCTCTACGCAAAAAAATGGTGCTGTAAACATCTGAGTGACACCTTCTGAATGTAAAATATGACGGATTTCTTCACATTCAAAACTCACCATCCTTATCACTAAGCATCTTTTCGATCGTGTCTCCTAATGTCTTTGCATGTTGAAGAACGTGCTACAACATATCTTTAACTTCAGACTTTTCCTTCATTGTAAAGCAATATCGGAATTTCTTGTAGCTATCTTTGACAATCATAAATCTTTTCCTCTGAAAAGATTCGTTCAATGGACCCCAGACATCAGCTGACATTAGTTCACCAGGTTAGGATGTCATCTCTCTATGATCAAACGGCAGCCGATGTGCGCAAAGTTCTTTTCCTAAGGGAATGCTTGTACCTAACTTTTATTCTAATATTATTTTAATATGGCACTTGTCTCGATGACCCCATCTTTTTAGTACAACTGTAGCATTGAAGAATCATCAATGACCCTCGTCTCAACAATTTATTTGTGAATATGTTGACTTCGAAAGTCTACAACTCAAATATTGTGGCAACTGCTAAAGTCTTAAATCGAATATATTGACTTCGAGGATGTAAAATTTTATCCCTGCAACAACTGCGTAAGCTTGTAAACTGCAAAAATTTTAATGGAAATAAGTAATAAGTTATGAGGATCGTTTTAAAACAAGATAGAAATATTGTTATGCGAAACTATTTTGAATGCATCTAATTAAATATTGTACGATAAACCTGAAGTTTTCACTATCAAATTATTTTTATTCAAATCAACTTCTTCAGAATATTGATGCTCTACGGGAACTTTTTCAATATTGTTGAATTGTTGGCGCACCACTTATTTATTGAAGAGGTAATTCAGAATTTATCTTCCATGAGACATTTTGTAATGGAATGTGTTTTGAATCATAGAACTTATTCGAAACATTTGCCTGATGTTAATAAGAAAAATATACTTACAAGTTCATAAAAGTATCAGAAACTCGTACAATTCATGTTGGATTGCTGCTTCATTATACATCGAATCATTCAGTGCTATCTTGTTCTTTGACTTCATATTACCATCAAATACTACACGAATCTTGGTGGTTCTTTTATATTTTCTATTTACCGGGTGGTGTGTCATGAATTAAACTGAGCCACTATACAAATCATAGTTATTGATGTCAGTTAGTTTTGCATGACCATGACTTACATATTCAGTAATGAACCAACTGTATTTTTCAAATAATAGAGAATTAGACTATACCACCCCCCCACCCAAATTTTGTATGAACTGTCATAGCTGACGTTGGAAGTGTCATGGCGGGTGTTCGAACTGTCATGACCGACGTTGAAATTGTCACCGTTTTAACGGTAACTATGAGTAAGTCGAAGAAATGTCTTGAATACCAATGTCACAACAAATGTCAAGCCTGCTCGGTACTACGCCCCAATTCAATAATATGTATGATTTTGTAGCTATATCGCTATCTATGAATGAATCGATGAACCGTCATGGATACCTGTCAATCTCACAACACTTACGTCAAAGCTGCATTGGAAACGACGCCTTAATGTCAAAATATGACTGATTTTGTAGCTATATAGTCATCTATGAATGAACCTATGAAGCGTCATGGATGTCTGTCAATGTCACAACACTGCTCTGGAAACCACACCCTAAATTGAAAATATCACTAATGTTGTAACGGTATTGCCATCTATGATGAACTGATGAACCGTCATGGCCACCCGTCAATGTCAGAACAGTTGAAATCGTAGCACTACATCTATAAAGTATTTGCGCGGAAACCACACCCTAATTTCAATAGATATTGATATTGTAGATACATCGCCATATTCTAATGAACAGATGAACAATCATGGCTACCTTTAAAATTCATAACAGTTCACGTCATAGAAAATTGATCCTCTCTTCCTTCTTTGTATTGGTGGTATGATTTGTTTTAATATTCTCTGTTTCGCTTAGTTTCGGTAACTCACTAATTGTGAACGACATGTATCTCCATTTTCCGTTTTATTAAGATAAGTTTCAATTTTGAATGATTATTCATGAAGGTAGTTGTAATTGCCTTCTAGGAATTTTAATTCGAAAGTACGTATAAGATTCGGAAAGTCGATTGTATTTTGCATATTTCCTAAGTTGAGGGTAAGGAGGCCAGGGTTGCTCATTATTTTCGTAAATTTCATTTCTGGGTTTTCGATCGATTTGTTAGTCGTGATGATGAAGAATCTGCAACAATAACATTATCTTTTTTATTTTTGCGATATTCATTTATTTGTCCATGTTAATTTCTTCGGAAGAACCATCGAATTGACTTGATGTTTTAGTACGACTATCCAACTTGGTTGTTTTACATTTTGAAATAGGATATTACATTCATCTTAATTTCGTTTTTCAAGTGTTTGTGTTTTATGTATCGCTATTTTCTCTTTAACTTCGTCGTAGCTAATTGATAGCTCTACTTTGTGATAATTTAGATATTACTGTAATATTTTGATTATAAGAAAGAAAAACTACTATGTTTTTATACCACTTTTATAAATAAAAACGTGAAAACGTAACTATAGTTTCAACACCGAAGTGCCATTATCAAACAAATAGAAAATTATGAAGAAACAATGAAACAGTTGAAGTATAAATAGATTAGAGTAATGTAGGGTTGAGCTTAAGAGATCAACGGAAATTCCAAAACAGGTAGATCCTAGGAAAGTACAACATCACATAGTAAACAATTTGTGAATTAGTGTGATTATAATTTAATATTCTAAGAATTATTTTAAGAGCGGTTTGAAAGACACATGGAAAGATCACTTTGATATAGGTCTAACTGGTCATTGAGGATATTTTTACTAGAGTTTTTGACACCTTTATAAATCTCTATTGATTCTAATGTATTCAATTCAAAACCTCCGATTTGGTTATGTAAGATGCTTAGGCTATGTGAATCAGGGAAATTATGACCAGTTTGTAAAAAATGATAAGCAAAGGTTAAGTCAGTTTTGTTGAGTCCAAAAGAGCGAAAATGTTCTTCGTATCTTAATTTGGAATTACAACAAGTTCTACCTATATAAAAGTCATCACAGTCTGGGCAAATCATCTTATAAACTTCAGGTTTACTATATTTATTGGTTTTGTCTTTGGCGTTGTATATAAGATGACAAAGTTCATTTTGAGGTTTAAAACTGATTTTAAAATTATGGCGTGATAAAATGTTAGCAATATGTTCGCTTATTGGACCAAAATATGTCAAAGAGATGACTTTAGTGGATATATCTATGTATTTTATACGCGGATAAATTTAAAAAAAGTTAATTGTTGTTGTTTGCGATTTATTAGTTTAATTATGTGTTCTACAGGAAAACCATTCTTGATGGCTATTCTTTTTATAACGATTTTACTGAGAAAACATCTATGAGAATTACTTGAAACGGTTTAATGGGTATTTCAGTCAAAGCAATTGAAGTTTTTGTTAGGCATGAAATGATAGTTGTTTTAAGGTTGCGTTAATTCCTCTATGATTAGTTTTCCCACCATGATATTTTCGAATTATTTCATGAATATCCTCTGAATGAATTATAAGTATTCTATGTCGACTACAACTTATTATTAGTAGATGTGTTATGACAGTTCCCCACCAAAATGTAAGGTTTATTTTAGCGAAAAATGTATATGGTATAATATTCTATGGTTCACCAATCAATTGTCAGGTAGTTTATGGTCTGGTTATCAATGGTTCACCCATCAATGGTTAGACAGTCCATGGTCGGTAATATATGGTTCTTCTATCAATGGTCTGGGCAGTCTATGATTTTCCAATCTGCAGTCTGTAAACTAGTCATCTGTGTACTCACATTCTGTCACCTCTCCTGAGATGAATATTTTTTTCTACACACCGGATTCGAACCGGGGGAATGAATTTCAAACAGAACAATCGATTTTAATGTAGTAGATAAAACTCCAGTGTGTCGAGATTCACGTCCGGCCTAAGTGATATGTGTGAGGATGTTGCGGTTTCACTTCCGGTCTATATGTCGACATGCATCCGACGTGAGTGATTCAACATCTGATGTAATAATAATGGAATATATAGGTTGTTTCTCTGAGATTTGATATACAGGTTGTTTGTAAGAGATGTCATGACTTTAGTCACGTGATTTATGAAAGGTGTCATGGCATCTGTCAGGTGGCTCATCAACGAGGTGTCATGACGTCTGTCACGTAGGTCTTCAACGAGGTGTCATGGCGTCTGTCACGTGGGTCTTCAATTAACGTAATTTTACATATTGTGAATCAAATCTTCAGTAACATGTATTCCTTCAAAGGACAATATTGCTTTCAGTGTAGAATAATATCTAAAACAATAGCTGTATTCGGAAATAGTAATCTGTTATGACTAACTCTTAGATATTGAAAGCAAGTAACGTTTCCAGTACAACTTCATTGTTTCCAATTGAATAATGTAATTCCGATATAGCATCAATAGATCAATAAAGGAGATATTTGGTTATAATCAACTTACCTGAGATATTTCTACCACTGGATACAATACTTTCAACATAATACACGTATATCGGTTGGATATGAGAAGAATATGTCAAGAGATCTAACTGTAGAAAGTGAGGAGCTTCTATTTTAGCGTCAAATTCAATATTTTTGAGTTGTTTCAATAATTGTCGTACATCTCCATTAACTGATGAGTATTTCCATCTTATCAAGTCAGAAATGTCTGGCTCAGATTCTGCATCAAATCGGTATAATCTGATTAATTCTGGTATCTTTGCTTTTTCAATATACTGCTGCAATTGAATTGAACCCTGGCTAGCTAGATCTATCCATTCAGCTAGAATATATCAAATTTAACTGGTTTGAATCAATATTATGCAGTTGCGGACTCACACACCTGTTTGTGGCTCAGCAGAAGGTTTGCTTATTCCGGTTAAAATAGGTACTTCGTGATATGTTCCTTCCTTCAAAGCAGTTTGTGGGTCGATAGGTAAATATGAATTATTCTCATCCAAAAAATTGTCCATCATTGGTTGAAACATATTTCTCCAGGTGAATGACTAAGGTAACAACAAAAAGTAGTGAAAGATACAAGTTATAAGGATGTTTAATTTATTTCTCCTGGAAATAATGCTATCTGCCGATTGTATAAATAATCCTTATCAGGGATTTTGGAGAATATGAGTTGTACAGATTGCTATAATGGTACACATAAGATGGGTTGATTTGGATTGATGTTTCGAATGATCAAATTCTGGAACTCTGCAACAGATCCACGGGGTATTCTACATTTAATGCAGAATACCTGCCTCCCTGATAGCGTCCACGTTATAAAATTTTTGTTAGTATAACAAGTTTCTGTTGTTCTAAATCTCCCTTAACATCGAATTGCCTAGACAAAATTATGAATTCTTCAGAGTAACTTAGGAGACATTATGGATTTCACACCATCTCAGCTTTGTGGAGGTACCACAAAGTTTAAAGATGCAATCTCTAAAAGGTTGGAAAAATATTTATTAGTTAAGTTGAGTTCAAAAATATTACCGAATTGTATTACTGAGATAATCATAGTTTCTAAGTAAGACTTAGATAACAATTATTTCAAATTGGAGAAATATTTCAGTTAATGGAGATTTCAAAAATATTTCAATATAATACACTTGTAGTAATGATAACAATGATAATAATGATGATGATAATAATAATAACAGAAAAATGATAATGATAATAATAATACTAATGATGATTAATAATAAATCTTTATTCATGAGTCAAGAGAAATATGGTATCGACGGCGCCAGACAGAGGTATATAAAATGTTCAGCTAACGAAAATTAAAAAAAATAACTAATGAATTTTATCAATTCTAAAAGAATAGTACCTACGTATACATCTGAACAGGATATTCGAAGGAAATAATATAAAATGGCATATTATTGTTGGGAATCAAAATACTCCGATTCGAATTGATAACATATTTATAAAAGGAAAGATTCTAGTGGGTGTAATTGGGATTCGTACAATTTTGGAGAACATGTCTATGAATTCTAATTGATTAATTTCAGAAGTTTCATAGATCTGAGGCAGTGCAGTTTAATCTCGGGAAAGAATTTGTTCACAACGAGTTTTGTCATTATACAACATGCTATGTTCCTGGAAAAACACTTCGTTGTGTTTCTCAAAGAAACAGACCCATCCTAGGATATAAGTAGGCATTGAAGAGATGGTAAGTATTATGTATTTTATAAAATAAAGTCTGCATGACTCTTGTTATTTCGGACACAAAGGTATTTCTTATACATCTTTTTTACAATACTTTGATACCTTTGGTATATTTGAGTCACTCCAAAAAATTACATCATATTGGATTTACGTAAAAATTACATTATGAACGAGTTCACGCTGTGGATACACTAAGACTGTGAATTATGTTATGATAACTCTCATTCACTAAAAATTCTGTTGAAGTGGGTAAAAACGCCGGTTCATGATAGAGAAGATCTACGTATTCGAAGAGCTTGTGATGAAATAAATAATAAAATGTTAATTCGAACAAGAAGGTCGTTGAGAAATCTATGGCGCCGTTGCGTTGAAGTAAATGGATCATTTTGAGCATTTTCATTTCTTTTGAAGGACTATTTAAAAAGTAAAAAAATATTTAAAAATCTATTTATTGGTAACGAAGAAAAATAATACATAATAAATGCTCGAAATGATCCACCTACTTCATATTTAGCCATTCTCGTACTTGTCTTCCAAAATGGGCACGACAATCTTCCAATTGTATCCATGCATTTGTTCTCTCATTGAATGGTGTTTCCTCCCACATGTCTTCGTGGTTGTGGTCAGTTTCCAAAAATTTGAAAAATGCAGCGGCCGTTAGTATACCTGCTAAAACAAATGGGCCAAATATATTGTTTTTGTAAATGCCAAGCCAGACATTCGCACTGAATTTTTCTTGGAAATTCCTAGATCTTGTACCAAGAGTGTTTTCATTTGCCCATAAAAGTAAATTGTGGAAATTAATAAATCCACGTCTGTATAAAATGTGCTTCATTTGTCCAGAAAATTTCGTGGAGAAAGTTTTCGTTGTTGTTTAGTTCCTTATGGGCAAATGAAAATCCATCATGCTACAAGATGTATGAATTTTCAAGAAGAATTCAATGTCAATGCCGAGCATTTACAAAACATTTTTGGCCCATACATTTTACCAGACAGACTAACGGCCGCTCCATTTTGCGAATTTTTTGAGAACCACCCAGGAAGACATGTGGGAGGAAACACTATTCAATGACGGAACAAATGCATGGATACAATTGGATGATTGTCGTGCCCATTTTGGGATACACATAATGTCTAAATAGGAAGTACGGTGAAAAATGGATTGGTAGAGGTGGTCGGTCCAGTTGCATAAACTATTCGATCACCTGACTTTTTGCTTAGAGTTATTTGGAAGATAAAGTTCATGCCACGCCGGTTCATAATAGAGATCTACTGAATTGTATTCGAAGAGCTTGTGGTGAAATAAATAATAAAATGTTAATTCGAACAAAAAGGTCGTTGAGAAATCTATGTCGTCGTTGCGTTGAAGTGAGCAGTTTTTGAGCATTTATTATGAATTATTTTTTATCGTTCCCAATAAACAGGTATTTAAACAGTTTTTTACTTTTCAAATAGTCCTTCAAAAGAAATTCCATGAAATAACCCTGATTAGAAAAAATCAAAATAGCTCGAATAGGAAGCCTCTAAGGGAAATTTTTCAAGAATACTTTTTTATAGAAAATGAATCCAGCTCTTCCATCATTGGCGTAGAAGTTTCAGGGGTTTAAATGCGTACAAAACACCATAACTACGCCACTGTACTTGTCTCAAAAACATTTTGGAACCAAAAAAATTTCTCATGTAGTAAAACTGAAACATACGAAGTTTGAATCAAAAATCTTCATCTGTTTAGAAGATAATGAAGAAAATATAATAATTTTTCAAAACTTCAACACCCTCTATCTGGGAAACGAAGTGATTCAGAGAAAAATTTTATATGAAAGACCCATATAATTTTTGGAAATTCTATCGCTTAACGAAGTTATGAACGATAGAACTTCCAAAAATAATAGGGGTCTTTCATATCAAATTTTTCTCTAAATAACTTCGTTTCCGAGATGCCCGAAAGAAAATTTCCAGGAATAATTTAAGCTTGCGTGGTATTCGGTAAGAAAATTTCACACCATAATTTGGAAAAAAATTATTAATCCAATCTGACATTTTAAATTAATTTCACTGCTTGTCAAGTCCACCAGGTTTCGTTAAATAAAAAATATTGCCAACTTTAGTTACACCAAATGCTAAAACTCAGATGGGTATTAGATCAGTCTATCGCCCTTTCATAATTTTAGGTCACTAAAGGTGGTGGAAATTTATTTTTTGTTAAAGTAATCCATAACACTTCTAATGTAAAAATATAATATTAACATGGTTTGTTGCAGTAGGTGACCGTGATATAGGCGGCCATGCTTTTGACAGATGAGGTTTATATTGGTAAATTACATTGAGTTACTGTATAGTAAACCAGCAAACAAAGATATTCTTATGTAAAACATTTCTTGTAAGCATTTGCGTTAAACAATTTGAGAAAAATGAAATGCTTTGAAAGGTACAATTTATGTAAATACTGCAAAGAGTTGAGTCAAGTGCAAATATGTCATCCAAAATTAATATATTTAACGAATTTAATGGAAGATTGCGACCAGGAAGCGTTAGAGTTGAATGGTTTGTTTACGAAAATCCAAGAAAGTCTGCTGCAGATGTCAAGTAAATATGGCCTTTTGCGTAAAAGAGATTTGAACAAAATTGTTTCAAAATATTACATATATGTCTCAAAACACAGACATCTAATTAATTCGTCACATTCCTATTCACCATTAAGAAGAGAGGATGGGTTAGAATTCAAACAAAATTTAAATCTTACTATGTTTGTAGATCCTACGTTTTTGAAATATAAATTGTTAATGCATAATAATTAAACAAATTTGTGTTTTCTGTTTAATGAAACTTTATAGCGAATATTGAATAATAATGTTAATTCTTATAGAAATTTTGCATTATTCACAGGTATATCTACAATATTTAATGGTTGTAGATCATATGTTTACCTTTTCAACTGTCAAAAAATTTCCACCTAAATATCGCCGCGCCACGAAAAAATGTCCGGAAATTTTTTTAATTGCCATGGTAACTAGTCAAAATTAAGGCATCTTATTGGTTAAAAAGTAGAGGTGTGAAATTTTCAAGATAAAATATCTGCTGAAGTCTACTATTGAAGACAATTTATTGTTCGTTATTTGTTTGTTTTCTTCGAGCAATTATAAAAAGGCATCAACCCCATTATTGATTCTGGTTATGGATTAGACTGCCCAATTTCGATAATTTTTCTCTAATGCAGGCTCATACTGTTATTGAAAATTATTGATGCGTGCAGATACTGATCTAAAACGTGAAGCAACAATGAGTGGAGGGTGTGAAATACCCCAAATAAAAGTTGTTAATGGTTGATCAGCAGGGAAGTATGGGTAATAAAACTGACGTTACCAAAAGAAAGCTTACAAAGAGTTAGTTTGACGAAGAGTTGTCATTTTGTTCCATATTGTAACGGGTTAAATTGGGGAAAAATTATCATTCCATTAACAACTAATGCGTCAGACTGTGTAGTATAAATTGCGCATTATCAGACATGAGTGAGAATCGATTTTCTATAACGATCGAGGGGAGAGCGTTTAGCGGCAGTTCTGTAACAGTTCTCAAGCTCGGTAAGTCATCCAATTTCATATTCTATTTTACTTCATTGGTTTTATCTGTACCGAGAGATTTGCTCGTTCATGAGTTGTGTGAGTTAGATTACAAGAACTTCATTAGTCTTTTTTTACGTCTGGAAATACCATTGAATCAATACCTAATGAAGATTGGTTTGAATTATCTTGATAAGGTATTATTAGAACGAGTTGAGCACTAGATTGTAGTTATAAGTCTTTATATCAAGGAGCTTATATTGATTGTTTTCAAATATATGTCTTACAGGTGGTAGTATGAGAATTGGAACAGACTCATTAAATTTCCCGATTAAAAATTGAAATACATTTCTTTTATTAGCTTACCTACAAAGAACTGTATTTAACATTAATTGATGAATTGTATTCATGCATATATTGTCCATTTGCCTATTGATGTCTTATAGTCCAGGCAATAATCCCGGAAAAAGACAATATTAAAAAAAATATATGGTAAGCCAGAAATTCAAAATTTTTCTGCATTTCATTCCTAATACCCCATGGATCATTCATGACTATCAAGACCGCGTAGGTCGACCTTCCTACCCCCTCAAAACGGGCTTTCAACCCCTCAGAGCAGCATTATTATAAAAACAGTCCAAAATTAATGAATTAAGAGCCGAAAATGTATGTTTTTTGGGTCGCTGATCACGATTCCGCAGTTAGTTTTCTCGGCACACTCCCTCCTGATGGGAAATCTGGAAAATTTACATATATATATATATATGTTTCTTCTTAGGTTCTCGCGGACGTAATGTGTAGAACTGGATTCTCGGGTATTGATCCGCGTTGTGTGGTTTCGGTCCTCAAAAGGACCAATTTCACGACGTTTCGGCAAAGTCGCATCTGCCATCTTCAGGTGATTCGACCGTAGAGTCTGGAAAATCTAGTTCGCCTAGATTTTCCAGACTCTACGGTCGAATCACCTGTAATATATATATATATATATATATATATATATATATATATATATATATATATATATATATATATATATATATATATATATATATATATATATATATATATATATATATATATATATATGTATATATATATATATATATATATATGTTTCTTCTTAGGTTCTCGCGGACGTAATGTGTAGAACTGGATTCTCGGGTATTGATCCGCGTTGTGTGGTTTCGGTCCTCAAAAAGACCAATTTCACGACGTTTCGGCAAAGTCGCATTTGCCATCTTCAGGTGATTCGACCGTAGAGTCTGGAAAATCTAGGCGAACTGACGCTTACTTGGAGGGACAGGTATTTATATCCCCCGTTATGCTTGACCTTTGGACTTTCGAACTATTTCACGCTTGGTTGATTTCTACGTGTTTGGCTCCGAGTGACACGTTTGGATGACGTCATTGCGACGCTGGAATCAGCCGGAAAGTTTCCGTGACATGTTGCAAGATATACATATATTCTACATATATATATATATATGTAGAATATATATATATATATGTAGAACTGGATTCTCGGGTATTGATCCGCGTTGTGTGGTTTCGGTCCTCAAAAGGACCAATTTCACGACGTTTCGGCAAAGTCGCATTTGCCATCTTCAGGTGATTCGACCGTAGAGTCTGGAAAATCTAGGCGAACTGACGCTTACTTGGAGGGACAGGTATTTATATCCCCCGTTATGCTTGACCTTTGGACTTTCGAACTATTTCACGCTTGGTTGATTTCTACGTGTTTGGCTCCGAGTGACACGTTTGGATGACGTCATTGTGACGCTGGAATCAGCCGGAAAGTTTCCGTGACCTGTTGCACGTGCACTGGATACCACGTTCTCTCTTGTTTTTGGTTGTATCTTCCGACTTTCTAAAGCGGGTTTCCATGTTGCTGGTAATCTTAGTCCGTCATCTCGTTTGTGCAGACTATGTGGACGTTTCTCGATCTCTATTGCCTCCCTGGTTATTCTGGTGTAGAAGTGTTCAATGTTGGCTAGAGTCTTTGTACTGCTAAAGTTGATCATATGGCCCGTACTTCTTACATGTTCAGCTAGTGAAGACGTGGTTTCGTTTTTCGACACAGCGTTTGCATGTTCAGTCTTTCGCACATCAATGCGTCTGTTGGTCTGTCCGATGTATGTCTTTTCACAATTACCACATGGCACCTCGTACACTCCTTGGCATTCTAGAGGAATTCTGTCTTTTGGATTCCGAAGAACATTTTTGATTTTCCTATCTGTTGTGAAGGTTGTTTTGATATCATGACGGCTCAGTATTTTGCAGATTTTGTCAGTTGTGCCTTTTATGTAAGGTAGAAAAGCGTTTCCCACTGGTTGATCTTCATTGTTGACATCCTTCTCATTTTTGCGTTGAGAGTTATGAATCTGTTTTTTTGAATAGCCATTCATGCTAAGGACTCCTCGGATGGTTTCCATTTCTCCATCGAAGTTCTCCGCATCAGCGAGACGTTTTGACCTTGTCATGAGGGTATTTACGACTGCTTGTAGCTGGGATGGATGGTGATGCGAGTTACTATTCAAATATCTGTTCGTGTGGGTCTTTTTTCTGAATACTGTATGTCCCAAACTGCCGTCAGTTTTCTTTGTTACCAAAACATCTAGAAATGGTAATTGGTTGTTCTCTTCGGCTTCTATTGTGAATTTTATCCGATCATGGATTCCATTCAGGTGATCGAGAAACCCTCTTAGTTGTCCTTCTCCATGTGGCCAAATAACGAAAATATCATCTACATATCTGAGCCAAAGTTTGGGCTTTAGTTGCGCTGTGTTAAGAGCATTAATTTCAAAATCCTCCATGAAAAGATTTGCGATCACTGGTGAGATTGATGATCCCATCGGTGCTCCTTCGATTTGCCTATATCGCTGTCCCTCGTACATAAAGTAAGTATTGGCTACACAGTGTTTGGCCAAGTCAATAATGTATCCTTCCGGTTTGTATTTATGTTGGATGATCTCTAGGGCTTCGTTTATGGGTACTTGTGTGAACAAGGATGCTACGTCGAAGCTAACTAATATGTCGTCAGGTCCTACTATTTGCATATCTAGAAGTTCGATAAAGTGTTCCGCGTTCCTCACATACGATGATGCTGTCTCAACGTGCGGTTGTAACTTCTTGGCTAGGAATCTTGCTAATGCATGTGATGGTGAGCCGATAGAGCTCACTATTGGTCTCAGAGGTACTGCTGGCTTGTGTATTTTTGGGAGACCATACAGTTTCGGACATCTGGATGATTTTTCTCTTGGAATGAGATGTAACTGTAACTCAGGGTCGATAGAAAATGCCTTGATTTTCGCTTTCGTTGTTTTCTCTAGATATGTAGTGGGATCAGATCTTATCTTCTTGTAAGTCGGATCATCCAATAGCGCAGCCATTTTGGTTCTGTAGTCATTAGTGTTCATGACAACGGTTGCATTTCCTTTATCTGCTGGTAGGATGATGATGCTTTCGTTCTCTCGAAGAGTTTTCAGTGCTAGGAACTCGTCGTGTGAAATGTTCCTTTTAGGTGGCTTCGAGGTTCGTAGAATACGCGACACATCTTGGCGAATAATCTCTGCTCCACTTTTATCCTGCAGCGAAGTTATAGCAGATTCCACGTTGCAAATGATGTCTTCCAATGGAATGCGTGCCGGTGCAATAGCGAAGTTAAAACCTTTAGCAAGGACATCCATGGAGGCCTTATTCAAAGAATGGTCGGATAAGTTATGGACAACTTTGACAGGATCTATGTTTGTGCTGTCTCCCTCATGTTTCTGGGTGTCTTTCAGATGATTGAACTTCTTCTTCTGTTTCTCTATAGTTATTTCAGTGTTTTTCTCTGCTCTGAACTCGGCAAGCTGGTCAATTCTTTCCCAAAGTAAAGGATTGATTTCATTGCTGAGATAGAGGTGAACACGTAGTAGCTTACTGTCAGTATCATCCAGAAATCTTCTTGTTTGGTGAATGGCATCTCGAAGCAGTGCAAAACTCGTTCTTCTCAAGATGTTCTTCGTACTAGTTGTCTTTGTGTGATACGAAAGTTTCATACAGGTTGGAATAATCTTCTGGTCCCGGCAGCGGCGTAGAAAGGTAAGGTCGCACAAAAGTTTCGATCTCTTTGTTCTCAACTTCTCGAAACTTCTTGTTTGATGGAAAACCTCCTCCCCGTAGAGGTTAATTATGTTTCTTTTTAAGTTCTCGCGGACGTAATGTGTAGAACTGGATTCTCGGGTATTGATCCGCGTTGTGTGGTTTCGGTCCTCAAAAGGACCAATTTCACGACGTTTCGGCAAAGTCGCATTTGCCATCTTCAGGTGATTCGACCGTAGAGTCTGGAAAATCTAGGCGAACTGACGCTTACTTGGAGGGACAGGTATTTATATCCCCCGTTATGCTTGACCTTTGGACTTTCGAACTATTTCACGCTTGGTTGATTTCTACGTGTTTGGCTCCGAGTGACACGTTTGGATGACGTCATTGTGACGCTGGAATCAGCCGGAAAGTTTCCGTGACCTGTTGCACGTGCACTGGATACCACGTTCTCTCTTGTTTTTGGTTGTATCTTCCGACTTTCTAAAGCGGGTTTCCATGTTGCTGGTAATCTTAGTCCGTCATCTCGTTTGTTAAGACTATGTGGACGTTTCTCGATCTCTATTGCCTCCCTGGTTATTCTGGTGTAGAAGTGTTCAATGTTGGCTAGAGTCTTTGTACTGCTAAAGTTGATCATATGGCCCGTACGGGGAGGAGGTTTTCCATCAAACAAGAAGTTTCGAGAAGTTGAGAACAAAGAGATCGAAACTTTTGTGCGACCTTACCTTTCTACGCCGCTGCCGGGACCAGAAGATTATTCCAACCTGTATGAAACTTTCGTATCACACAAAGACAACTAGTACGAAGAACATCTTGAGAAGAACGAGTTTTGCACTGCTTCGAGATGTCATTCACCAAACAAGAAGAATTCTGGATGATACTGACAGTAAGCTACTACGTGTTCACCTCTATCTCAGCAATGAAATCAATCCTTTACTTTGGGAAAGAATTGACCAGCTTGCCGAGTTCAGAGCAGAGAAAAACACTGAAATAACTATAGAGAAACAGAAGAAGAAGTTCAATCATCTGAAAGACACCCAGAAACATGAGGGAGACAGCACAAACATAGATCCTGTCAAAGTTGTCCATAACTTATCCGACCATTCTTTGAATAAGTCCTCCATGGATGTCCTTGCTAAAGGTTTTAACTTCGCTATTGCACCGGCACGCATTCCATTGGAAGACATCATTTGCAACGTGGAATCTGCTATAACTTCGCTGCAGGATAAAAGTGAAGCAGAGATTATTCGCCAAGATGTGTCGCGTATTCTACGAACCTCGAAGCCACCTAAAAGGAACATTTCACACGACGAGTTTCTAGCACTGAAAACTCTTCGAGAGAACGAAAGCATCATCATCCTACCAGCAGATAAAGGAAATGCAACCGTTGTCATGAACACTAATGACTACAGAACCAAAATGGCTGCGCTATTGGATGATCCGACTTACAAGAAGATAAGATCTGATCCCACTACATATCTAGAGGAAACAACGAAAGCGAAAATCAAGGCATCTCCTATCGACCCTGAGTTACAGTTACATCTCATTCCAAGAGAAAAATCATCCAGATGTCCGAAACTGTATGGTCTCCCAAAAATACACAAGCCAGCAGTACCTCTGAGACCAATAGTAAGCTCTATCGGCTCACCATCACATGCATTAGCAAGATTCCTAGCCAAGAAGTTACAACCGCACGTTGAGACAGCATCATCGTATGTGAGGAACGCGGAACACTTTATCGAACTTCTAGATATGCAAATAGTAGGACCTGACGACATATTAGTTAGCTTCGACGTAGCATCCTTGTTCACACAAGTACCCATAAACGAAGCCCTAGAGATCATCCAACATAAATACAAACCGGAAGGATACATTATTGACTTGGCCAAACACTGTGTAGCCAATACTTACTTTATGTACGAGGGACAGCGATATAGGCAAATCGAAGGAGCACCGATGGGATCACCAATCTCACCAGTGATCGCAAATCTTTTCATGGAGGATTTTGAAATTAAAGCTCTTAACACAGCGCAACTAAAACCCAAACTTTGGCTCAGATATGTAGATGATATTTTCGTTATTTGGCCACATGGAGAAGGACAACTAAGAGGGTTTCTCGATCACCTGAATGGAATCCATGATCGGATAAAATTCACAATAGAAGCCGAAGAGAACAACCAATTACCATTTCTAGATGTTTTGGTAACAAAGAAAACTGACGGCAGTTTGGGACATACAGTATTCAGAAAAAAGACCCACACGAACAGATATTTGAATAGTAACTCGCATCACCATCCATCCCAGCTACAAGCAGTCGTAAATACCCTCATGACAAGGTCAAAACGTCTCGCTGATGCGGAGAACTTCGATGGAGAAATGGAAACCATCCGAGCAGCCCTTAGGATGAATGGCTACTCAAGAAAACAGATTCATAACTCTCAACGCAAAAATGAGAAGGATGTCAACAATGAAGATCAACCAGTGGGAAACGCTTTTCTACCTTACATAAAAGGCACAACTGACAAAATCTGCAAAATACTGAGCCGTCATGATATCAAAACAACCTTCACAACAGATAGGAAAATCAAAAATGTTCTTCGGAATCCAAAAGACAGAATTCCTCTAGAATGCCAAGGAGTGTACGAGGTGCCATGTGGTAATTGTGAAAAGACATACATCGGACAGACCGAAAGACGCATTGATGTGCGAAAGACTGAACATACAAACGCTGTGTCGAAAAACGAAACCACGTCTTCACTAGCTGAACATGTAAGAAGTACGGGCCATATGATCAACTTTAGCAGTACAAAGACTCTAGCCAACATTGAACACTTCTACACCAGAATAACCAGGGAGGCAATAGAGATCGAGAAACGTCCACATAGTTTTAACAAACGAGATGACGGACTAAGATTACCAGCAACATGGAAACCCGCTTTAGAAAGTCGGAAGATACAACCAAAAACAAGAGAGAACGTGGTATCCAGTGCACGTGCAACAGGTCACGGAAACTTTCCGGCTGATTCCAGCGTCACAATGACGTCATCCAAACGTGTCACTCGGAGCCAAACACGTAGAAATCAACCAAGCGTGAAATAGTTCGAAAGTCCAAAGGTCAAGCATAACGGGGGATATAAATACCTGTCCCTCCAAGTAAGCGTCAGTTCGCCTAGATTTTCCAGACTCTACGGTCGAATCACCTGAAGATGGCAAATGCGACTTTGCCGAAACGTCGTGAAATTGGTCCTTTTGAGGACCGAAACCACACAACGCGAATCAATACCCGAGAATCCAGTTCTACACATTACGTCCGCGAGAACCTAAGAAGAAACATATATATATATATATATATATATATATATATATATATTCTTTTGTTGATATTCTTGAACCATTTGTAATATTTGTAGGTATGTTTTCTTGGTATATTGGTTCGTATATATACTGATAATGAAATAAAAATTCTGTTTTGACGTTTCGACAATGTTTATTGCCTTTATCAAAATTGTTAATTGAATTAGTGTTTCCATGTAATTTAGAAAAGAATAGATGATTTCGATTAATGAAATGCGTCTGCAGCCGACTTGTGTTTTAAGATCCAATTAAAACTGCAGAAAACATTGGATCGGTTGTGTGTGAAAGAGTAATGTATGGCTAACTACAATTTGAAATAGATTGAATTTGATTAAATACAAGACATTCCAATATTGTACAATTATAAATATCTATGAATTATTGTATGAATTGGTTATTCTATGATAAGCATTTCAGATCTATCATAACTATTCAAGTTTAAGATAATTCTATGGAATTTAACCTCAAAATTGTTACTCTATAGTGTCATAGTTAAATAATACTTCATCTTTTTAAGGTTGAATTTTAAATAGACAAATGGAAAGTGGCACTTCAAATTAATAAAATTTTGTTAAGTTTGAATTAGATTATTGTACAGTTTTGAAAGATTGGAATCTATTTTGTCATTTACACAATTGTTCTTTTTAATTTGAATAGATTCTAATATCAAACGTTTGTTGTCGTTTGTTTCAATATTTAAAATTTTTGTATTGTTGTAGTCGAAAGTATGGTTAGTGTCTTTCACATGTTTATTGAGCGCAGTTGATGAATTTTTGGTATATTTGTGGCCATTTAATCTTTTTTCGAGGTATTGTGAAGATTGGCCAATATACACCTTTTCGCAATCTTTGCAAGGGATGGAATAAACAGTATGGGTTATTTTTTTGAAAGGTACGCTGCTTTTTAATTTTGTAAAGAGAATTTTCTGATTTAAATAACTCTTATGACATATATGTAGGTCATAAGGTTTCACTATATTACAAATTTTCTCTGAAAGTCCACCAATATATGGTAGTGAGATGTAATGCCTATCATTAGTTTTCTCATTATTGGTATTGATTTCACCAAATGAGTTATAAAATTTATGATTTTTGTCTTTAGTTATCGAATGCACTAAATCAATGGGATAACCATTTCTTATTAAAGTTTCTTTTGTTTTTGTAATAGATATAGTTCTCAGTTCAGGAGAACTTAGTCGACTAGCTCTATCTATTAGATTCATAATAACATTTTTCTTATATTTTTTAGGTATATTAGAATTGAAATTAGTATACCTTCCTGACCAAGTAGGTTTGGTATACCATTTTGTTAGAATTTTGTTATCATTTGATTTTCTTACTAAAGTTAAATCTAAAAAATTTATTTCATTATGATTTTCTAATTCAATCGTGAATTGTAACTTATGGTGAAAGGAATTGAAAGAATTCAAAAATTCATTACATTTGTTTTAGGGATTGCAGCAATACAATCATCAACATATCTTTTGAAGAAGGCTATATTATAATTTAGTTGAGATACTACTTTTTCTTCAAGGAATTCCATTACTATTTGGGCTATGATACTTGATATTGGAGAGCCCATTGCACAACCATCTAATTGTTTATAACAATCATCTTTATATTGTAAAAAATTAGCGGTGAATGTATATTCTATAGCTGTTAAGAACTCTTCATAGGTAAATTTGTATATAGTTTTATTTCATCCCATTTATTTTGAATTATTTGTTCAGCTAATTCTAAAGGGATATTTGTATATAAAGATGTGACATCTAGTGACATTAAGATATAGTTTTTAGGTATCGTAATTTTGTTAATGAATTCCTTGAAATCCCAAGAATCTTTGATGTAAAACTCATTTTTGTAAGCTATGTTTTTTAGTATGTTGGATAAGTATTTAGCCATTTCATAAAAAGGTGATTGAATGGATAAAGGTATTGGAACAACTCTCGGTACTGACTGTGCGTATGGTTGAATACCCTTTTTGGTTTTGATAACCATTTCTGTTTTAAAGGTACCCACTCCATTGAACAATCCCGGATATTTATCCAAAACTTTCTGTTCTAAACTAACATTTTCGTTAAAGTTATTTACATTTTGCGGTCCCACCCCATTAGCAAACTGAAGCAGATTCAGTTCCATAATTGCTGATCGACCCAAAATAGGTTTAGTCAAGTCTTGAATAACAAATATATCAGTAGAACATAATTCATTATTTCTGAATAATTCAACTTTTAAAGTACCCAGTACCCTTAATAATTTTCCTGAAGGATCTGTTATTTTATTATGAGAAGGATTCAAATTCCTTAATAAATTTCGGTCTATATAGTTACTTGGAATACAAGTGATATCCGCTCCAGAATCTACCAAAAATTCGATATTTTTATTTAATTTTGGGACTAGTAAATTGACTGTCCACTCTTTAGAATCAATTTGACGTATGTTCATATACAATGAACCAAGAAAATCAAAATTTTCAGTAATTTCTGTCTCTTCGGATTCAATTTCTGATTGTAAAGATCTAACCTTAATAGTACTCCTACAAACTACTGCCCAATGTCCAGGTCTTCTACACTTTTTACAGTTTGATTTCTTTGCAGGACAGCTCTCTCTTGAGTGTGGCTGTAGTCCACAAAAACTGCATCTCTTTCTTGCATTTTCTGCTTTCTTCGATTCATCAGAAGTATTTGTATTCTTTTCAACACCACCTCTATTTTGAATGCTTGTCGGAGATGAAGCCACTTTTGCAACTTGTCTTTGACGACTTTCTTGAATAAGCTCCTTACTTTGTGAAGCCTGTAGTTCAGCTTGTTTTACTGCCGTAACACACTCTTCTAATGTTAAGGTTGGTTTAAGTTGCAAACTGTTGCTAGTTTTGGTATCTAATGCTAATGCATTAGCAAGATTCCTAGCCAAGAAGTTACAACCGCACGTTGAGACAGCATCATCGTACGTGAGGAACGCGGAACACTTTATCGAACTTCTAGATATGCAAATAGTAGGACCTGACGACATATTAGTAAGCTTCGACGTAGCATCCTTGTTCACACAAGTACCCATAAACGAAGCCCTAGAGATCATCCAACATAAATACAAACCGGAAGGATACATTATTGACTTGGCCAAACACTGTGTAGCCAATACTTACTTTATGTACGAGGGACAGCGATATAGGCAAATCGAAGGAGCACCGATGGGATCACCAATCTCACCAGTGATCGCAAATCTTTTCATGGAGGATTTTGAAATTAAAGCTCTTAACACAGCGCAACTAAAACCCAAACTTTGGCTCAGATATGTAGATGATATTTTCGTTATTTGGCCACATGGAGAAGGACTACTAAGAGGGTTTCTCGATCACCTGAATGGAATCCATGATCGGATAAAATTCACAATAGAAGCCGAAGAGAACAACCAATTACCATTTCTAGATGTTTTGGTAACAAAGAAAACTGACGGCAGTTTGGGACATACAGTATTCAGAAAAAAGACCCACACGAACCGATATTTGAATAGTAACTCGCATCACCATCCATCCCAGCTACAATCAGTCGTAAATACCCTCATGACAAGGTCAAAACGTCTCGCTGATGCGGAAAACTTCGATGGAGAAATGGAAACCATCCGAACAGCCCTTAGGATGAATGGCTATTCAAGAAAACAGATTCATAACTCTCAACGCAAAAATGAGAAGGATGTCAACAATGAAGATCAACCAGTGGGAAACGCTTTTCTACCTTACATAAAAGGCACAACTGACAAAATCTGCAAAATACTGAGCCGTCATGATATCAAAACAACCTTCACAACAGATAGGAAAATCAAAAATGTTCTTCGGAATCCAAAAGACAGAATTCCTCTAGAATGCCAAGGAGTGTACGAGGTGCCATGTGGTAATTGTGAAAAGACATACATCGGGCAGACCAACAGACGCATTGATGTGCGAAAGACTGAACATGCAAACGCTGTGTCGAAAAACGAAACCACGTCTTCACTAGCTGAACATGTAAGAAGTACTGGCCATATGATCAACTTTAGCGGCACAAAGACTCTAGCCAACATTGAACACTTCTACACCAGAATAACCAGAGAGGCAATAGAGATCGAGAAACGTCCACATAGTCTTAACAAACGAGATGACGGACTAAGATTACCAGCAACATGGAAACCCGCTTTAGAAAGTCGGAAGATAAAACCAAAACCAAGAGAGAACGTGATATCCAGTGCACGTGCAACAGGTCACGGAAACTTTCCGGCTGATTCCAGCATCGCAATGACGTCATCCAAACGTGTCACTCGGAGCCAAACACGTAGAAATCAACCAAGCGTGAAATAGTTCGAAAGTTCAAAGGTCAAACATAACGGGGGATATAAATACCTGTCCCTCCAAGTAAGCGTCAGTTCGCCTAGATTTTCCAGACTCTACGGTCGAATCACCTGAAGATGGCAAATGCGACTTTGCCGAAACGTCGTGAAATTGGTCCTTCTGAGGACCGAAACCACACAACGCGGATCAATACCCGAGAATCCAGTTCTACACATTACGTCCGCGAGAACCTAAGAAGAAACATATATATATATATATATATATATCAACAAAAGAATATATATATATATATATATATGTTTCTTCTTATATATATATGTTTCGGCAAAGTCGCATTTGCCATCTTCAGGTGATTCGACCGTAGAGTCTGGAAAATCTAGGCGAGCTGACGCTTACTTGGAGGGACAGGTATTTATATCCCCCGTTATGCTTGACCTTTGGACTTTCGAACTATTTCACGCTTGGTTGATTTCTACGTGTTTGGCTCCGAGTGACACGTTTGGATGACGTCATTGCGACGCTGGAATCAGCCGGAAAGTTTCCGTGACCTGTTGCACGTGCACTAGATACCACGTTCTCTCTTGTTTTTGGTTGTATCTTCCGACTTTCTAAAGCGGGTTTCCATGTTGCTGGTAATCTTAGTCCGTCATCTCGTTTGTTAAGACTATGTGGACGTTTCTCGATCTCTATTGCCTCCCTGGTTATTCTGGTGTAGAAGTGTTCAATGTTGGCTAGAGTCTTTGTGCCGCTAAAGTTGATCATATGGCCAGTACTTCTTACATGTTCAGCTAGTGAAGACGTGGTTTCGTTTTTCGACACAGCGTTTGCATGTTCAGTCTTTCGCACATCAATGCGTCTGTTGGTCTGTCCGATGTATGTCTTTTCACAATTACCACATGGCACCTCGTACACTCCTTGGCATTCTAGAGGAATTCTATCTTTTGGATTCCGAAGAACATTTTTGATTTTCCTATCTGTTGTGAAGGTTGTTTTGATATCATGACGGCTCAGTATTTTGCAGATTTTGTCAGTTGTGCCTTTTATGTAAGGTAGAAAAGCGTTTCCCACTGGTTGATCTTTATTGTTGACATCCTTCTCATTTTTGCGTTGAGAGTTATGAATCTGTTTTCTTGAATAGCCATTCATCCTAAGGGCTGCTCGGATGGTTTCCATTTCTCCATCGAAGGTCTCCGCATCAGCGAGACGTTTTGACCTTGTCATGAGGGTATTTACGACTGATTGTAGCTGGGATGGATGGTGATGCGAGTTACTATTCAAATATCGGTTCGTGTGGGTCTTTTTTCTGAATACTGTATGTCCCAAACTGCCGTCAGTTTTCTTTGTTACCAAAACATCTAGAAATGGTAATTGGTTGTTCTCTTCGGCTTCTATTGTGAATTTTATCCGATCATGGATTCCATTCAGGTGATCGAGAAACCCTCTTAGTTGTCCTTCTCCATGTGGCCAAATAACGAAAATATCATCTACATATCTGAGCCAAAGTTTGGGTTTTAGTTGCGCTGTGTTAAGAGCTTTAATTTCAAAATCCTCCATGAAAAGATTTGCGATCACTGGTGAGATTGGTGATCCCATCGGTGCTCCTTCGATTTGCCTATATCGCTGTCCCTCGTACATAAAGTAAGTATTGGCTACACAGTGTTTGGCCAAGTCAATAATGTATCCTTCCGGTTTGTATTTATGTTGGATGATCTCTAGGGCTTCGTTTATGGGTACTTGTGTGAACAAGGATGCTACGTCGAAGCTTACTAATATGTCGTCAGGTCCTACTATTTGCATATCTAGAAGTTCGATAAAGTGTTCCGCGTTCCTCACATACGATGATGCTGTCTCAACGTGCGGTTGTAACTTCTTGGCTAGGAATCTTGCTAATGCATGTGATGGTGAGCCGATAGAGCTTACTATTGGTCTCAGAGGTACTGCTGGCTTGTGTATTTTTGGGAGACCATATAGTTTCGGACATCTGGATGATTTTTCTCTTGGAATGAGATGTAACTGTAACTCAGGATCGATAGGAGATGCCTTGATTTTCGCTTTCGTTGTTTTCTCTAGATATGTAGTGGGATCAGACCTAATCTTCTTGTAAGTCGGATCGTCCAATAGCGCAGCCATCTTGGTTCTGTAGTCATTTGTGTTCATGACAACGGTTGCATTTCCTTTATCTGCTGGTAGGATGATGATGCTTTCGTTCTCTCGAAGAGCTTTCAGTGCTAGGAACTCGTCGTGTGAAATGTTCCTTTTAGGTGGCTTCGAGGTTCGTAGAATACGCGACACATCTTGGCGAATAATCTCTGCTTCACTTTTATCCTGCAGCGAAGTTATAGCAGATTCCACGTTGCAAATGATGTCTTCCAATGGAATGCGTGCCGGTGCAATAGCGAAGTTAAAACCTTTAGCAAGGACATCCATGGAGGCCTTATTCAAAGAATGGTCGGATAAGTTATGGACAACTTTGACAGGATCTATGTTTGTGCTGTCTCCCTCAGGTTTCTGGGTGTCTTTCAGATGATTGAACTTCTTCTTCTGTTTCTCTATAGTTATTTCAGTGTTTTTTTCTGCTCTGAACTCGGCAAGCTGGTCAATTCTTTCCCAAAGTAAAGGATTGATTTCATTGCTGAGATAGAGGTGAACACGTAGTAGCTTGCTGTCAGTATCATCCAGAATTCTTCTTGTTTGGTGAATGGCATCTCGAAGCAGTGCAAAACTCGTTCTTCTCAAGATGTTCTTCGTACTAGTTGTCTTTGTGTGATACGAAAGTTTCATACAGGTTGGAATAATCTTCTGGTCCCGGCAGCGGCGTAGAAAGGTAAGGTCGCACAAAAGTTTCGATCTCTTTGTTCTCAACTTCTCGAAACTTCTTGTTTGATGGAAAACCTCCTCCCCGTAGAGGTTAATTATGTTTCTTCTTATGTTCTCGCGGACGTAATGTGTAGAACTGGATTCTCGGGTATTGATCCGCGTTGTGTGGTTTCGGTCCTCAAAAGGACCAATTTCACGACGTTTCGGCAAAGTCGCATTTGCCATCTTCAGGTGATTCGACCGTAGAGTCTGGAAAATCTAGGCGAGCTGACGCTTACTTGGAGGGACAGGTATTTATATCCCCCGTTATGCTTGACCTTTGGACTTTCGAACTATTTCACGCTTGGTTGATTTCTACGTGTTTGGCTCCAAGTGACACGTTTGGATGACGTCATTGCGACGCTGGAATCAGCCGGAAAGTTTCCGTGACCTGTTGCACGTGCACTAGATACCACGTTCTCTCTTGTTTTTGGTTGTATCTTCCGACTTTCTAAAGCGGGTTTCCATGTTGCTGGTAATCTTAGTCCGTCATCTCGTTTGTTAAGACTATGTGGACGTTTCTCGATCTCTATTGCCTCCCTGGTTATTCTGGTGTAGAAGTGTTCAATGTTGGCTAGAGTCTTTGTGCCGCTAAAGTTGATCATATGGCCAGTACTTCTTACATGTTCAGCTAGTGAAGACGTGGTTTCGTTTTTCGACACAGCGTTTGCATGTTCAGTCTTTCGCACATCAATGCGTCTGTTGGTCTGTCCGATGTATGTCTTTTCACAATTACCACATGGCACCTCGTACACTCCTTGGCATTCTAGAGGAATTCTATCTTTTGGATTCCGAAGAACATTTTTGATTTTCCTATCTGTTGTGAAGGTTGTTTTGATATCATGACGGCTCAGTATTTTGCAGATTTTGTCAGTTGTGCCTTTTATGTAAGGTAGAAAAGCGTTTCCCACTGGTTGATCTTTATTGTTGACATCCTTCTCATTTTTGCGTTGAGAGTTATGAATCTGTTTTCTTGAATAGCCATTCATCCTAAGGGCTGCTCGGATGGTTTCCATTTCTCCATCGAAGTTCTCCGCATCAGCGAGACGTTTTGACCTTGTCATGAGGGTATTTACGACTGATTGTAGCTGGGATGGATGGTGATGCGAGTTACTATTCAAATATCGGTTCGTGTGGGTCTTTTTTCTGAATACTGTATGTCCCAAACTGCCGTCAGTTTTCTTTGTTACCAAAACATCTAGAAATGGTAATTGGTTGTTCTCTTCGGCTTCTATTGTGAATTTTATCCGATCATGGATTCCATTCAGGTGATCGAGAAACCCTCTTAGTTGTCCTTCTCCATGTGGCCAAATAACGAAAATATCATCTACATATCTGAGTCAAAGTTTGGGTTTTAGTTGCGCTGTGTTAAGAGCTTTAATTTCAAAATCCTCCATGAAAAGATTTGCGATCACTGGTGAGATTGGTGATCCCATCGGTGCTCCTTCGATTTGCCTATATCGCTGTCCCTCGTACATAAAGTAAGTATTGGCTACACAGTGTTTGGCCAAGTCAATAATGTATCCTTCCGGTTTGTATTTATGTTGGATGATCTCTAGGGCTTCGTTTATGGGTACTTGTGTGAACAAGGATGCTACGTCGAAGCTTACTAATATGTCGTCAGGTCCTACTATTTGCATATCTAGAAGTTCGATAAAGTGTTCCGCGTTCCTCACATACGATGATGCTGTCTCAACGTGCGGTTGTAACTTCTTGGCTAGGAATCTTGCTAATGCATGTGATGGTGAGCCGATAGAGCTTACTATTGGTCTCAGAGGTACTGCTGGCTTGTGTATTTTTGGGAGACCATATAGTTTCGGACATCTGGATGATTTTTCTCTTGGAATGAGATGTAACTGTAACTCAGGATCGATAGGAGATGCCTTGATTTTCGCTTTCGTTGTTTTCTCTAGATATGTAGTGGGATCAGACCTAATCTTCTTGTAAGTCGGATCGTCCAATAGCGCAGCCATCTTGGTTCTGTAGTCATTTGTGTTCATGACAACGGTTGCATTTCCTTTATCTGCTGGTAGGATGATGATGCTTTCGTTCTCTCGAAGAGCTTTCAGTGCTAGGAACTCGTCGTGTGAAATGTTCCTTTTAGGTGGCTTCGAGGTTCGTAGAATACGCGACACATCTTGGCGAATAATCTCTGCTTCACTTTTATCCTGCAGCGAAGTTATAGCAGATTCCACGTTGCAAATGATGTCTTCCAATGGAATGCGTGCCGGTGCAATAGCGAAGTTAAAACCTTTAGCAAGGACATCCATGGAGGCCTTATTCAAAGAATGGTCGGATAAGTTATGGACAACTTTGACAGGATCTATGTTTGTGCTGTCTCCCTCAGGTTTCTGGGTGTCTTTCAGATGATTGAACTTCTTCTTCTGTTTCTCTATAGTTATTTCAGTGTTTTTTTCTGCTCTGAACTCGGCAAGCTGGTCAATTCTTTCCCAAAGTAAAGGATTGATTTCATTGCTGAGATAGAGGTGAACACGTAGTAGCTTGCTGTCAGTATCATCCAGAATTCTTCTTGTTTGGTGAATGGCATCTCGAAGCAGTGCAAAACTCGTTCTTCTCAAGATGTTCTTCGTACTAGTTGTCTTTGTGTGATACGAAAGTTTCATACAGGTTGGAATAATCTTCTGGTCCCGGCAGCGACGTAGAAAGGTAAGGTCGCACAAAAGTTTCGATCTCTTTGTTCTCAACTTCTCGAAACTTCTTGTTTGATGGAAAACCTCCTCCCCGTAGAGGTTAATTATGTTTCTTCTTATGTTCTCGCGGACGTAATGTGTAGAACTGGATTCTCGGGTATTGATCCGCGTTGTGTGGTTTCGGTCCTCAAAAGGACCAATTTCACGACGTTTCGGCAAAGTCGCATTTGCCATCTTCAGGTGATTCGACCGTAGAGTCTGGAAAATCTAGGCGAGCTGACGCTTACTTGGAGGGACAGGTATTTATATCCCCCGTTATGCTTGACCTTTGGACTTTCGAACTATTTCACGCTTGGTTGATTTCTACGTGTTTGGCTCCGAGTGACACGTTTGGATGACGTCATTGCGACGCTGGAATCAGCCGGAAAGTTTCCGTGACCTGTTGCACGTGCACTAGATACCACGTTCTCTCTTGTTTTTGGTTGTATCTTCCGACTTTCTAAAGCGGGTTTCCATGTTGCTGGTAATCTTAGTCCGTCATCTCGTTTGTTAAGACTATGTGGACGTTTCTCGATCTCTATTGCCTCCCTGGTTATTCTGGTGTAGAAGTGTTCAATGTTGGCTAGAGTCTTTGTGCCGCTAAAGTTGATCATATGGCCAGTACTTCTTACATGTTCAGCTAGTGAAGACGTGGTTTCGTTTTTCGACACAGCGTTTGCATGTTCAGTCTTTCGCACATCAATGCGTCTGTTGGTCTGTCCGATGTATGTCTTTTCACAATTACCACATGGCACCTCGTACACTCCTTGGCATTCTAGAGGAATTCTATCTTTTGGATTCCGAAGAACATTTTTGATTTTCCTATCTGTTGTGAAGGTTGTTTTGATATCATGACGGCTCAGTATTTTGCAGATTTTGTCAGTTGTGCCTTTTATGTAAGGTAGAAAAGCGTTTCCCACTGGTTGATCTTTATTGTTGACATCCTTCTCATTTTTGCGTTGAGAGTTATGAATCTGTTTTCTTGAATAGCCATTCATCCTAAGGGCTGCTCGGATGGTTTCCATTTCTCCATCGAAGTTCTCCGCATCAGCGAGACGTTTTGACCTTGTCATGAGGGTATTTACGACTGATTGTAGCTGGGATGGATGGTGATGCGAGTTACTATTCAAATATCGGTTCGTGTGGGTCTTTTTTCTGAATACTGTATGTCCCAAACTGCCGTCAGTTTTCTTTGTTACCAAAACATCTAGAAATGGTAATTGGTTGTTCTCTTCGGCTTCTATTGTGAATTTTATCCGATCATGGATTCCATTCAGGTGATCGAGAAACCCTCTTAGTTGTCCTTCTCCATGTGGCCAAATAACGAAAATATCATCTACATATCTGAGCCAAAGTTTGGGTTTTAGTTGCGCTGTGTTAAGAGCTTTAATTTCAAAATCCTCCATGAAAAGATTTGCGATCACTGGTGAGATTGGTGATCCCATCGGTGCTCCTTCGATTTGCCTATATCGCTGTCCCTCGTACATAAAGTAAGTATTGGCTACACAGTGTTTGGCCAAGTCAATAATGTATCCTTCCGGTTTGTATTTATGTTGGATGATCTCTAGGGCTTCGTTTATGGGTACTTGTGTGAACAAGGATGCTACGTCGAAGCTTACTAATATGTCGTCAGGTCCTACTATTTGCATATCTAGAAGTTCGATAAAGTGTTCCGCGTTCCTCACATACGATGATGCTGTCTCAACGTGCGGTTGTAACTTCTTGGCTAGGAATCTTGCTAATGCATGTGATGGTGAGCCGATAGAGCTTACTATTGGTCTCAGAGGTACTGCTGGCTTGTGTATTTTTGGGAGACCATACAGTTTCGGACATCTGGATGATTTTTCTCTTGGAATGAGATGTAACTGTAACTCAGGATCGATAGGAGATGCCTTGATTTTCGCTTTCGTTGTTTTCTCTAGATATGTAGTGGGATCAGACCTAATCTTCTTGTAAGTCGGATCGTCCAATAGCGCAGCCATCTTGGTTCTGTAGTCATTTGTGTTCATGACAACGGTTGCATTTCCTTTATCTGCTGGTAGGATGATGATGCTTTCGTTCTCTCGAAGAGCTTTCAGTGCTAGGAACTCGTCGTGTGAAATGTTCCTTTTAGGTGGCTTCGAGGTTCGTAGAATACGCGACACATCTTGGCGAATAATCTCTGCTTCACTTTTATCCTGCAGCGAAGTTATAGCAGATTCCACGTTGCAAATGATGTCTTCCAATGGAATGCGTGCCGGTGCAATAGCGAAGTTAAAACCTTTAGCAAGGACATCCATGGAGGCCTTATTCAAAGAATGGTCGGATAAGTTATGGACAACTTTGACAGGATCTATGTTTGTGCTGTCTCCCTCAGGTTTCTGGGTGTCTTTCAGATGATTGAACTTCTTCTTCTGTTTCTCTATAGTTATTTCAGTGTTTTTTTTTTCTGCTCTGAACTCGGCAAGCTGGTCAATTCTTTCCCAAAGTAAAGGATTGATTTCATTGCTGAGATAGAGGTGAACACGTAGTAGCTTGCTGTCAGTATCATCCAGAATTCTTCTTGTTTGGTGAATGGCATCTCGAAGCAGTGCAAAACTCGTTCTTCTCAAGATGTTCTTCGTACTAGTTGTCTTTGTGTGATACGAAAGTTTCATACAGGTTGGAATAATCTTCTGGTCCCGGCAGCGGCGTAGAAAGGTAAGGTCGCACAAAAGTTTCGATCTCTTTGTTCTCAACTTCTCGAAACTTCTTGTTTGATGGAAAACCTCCTCCCCGTAGAGGTTAATTATGTTTCTTCTTATGTTCTCGCGGACGTAATGTGTAGAACTGGATTCTCGGGTATTGATCCGCGTTGTGTGGTTTCGGTCCTCAAAAGGACCAATTTCACGACGTTTCGGCAAAGTCGCATTTGCCATCTTCAGGTGATTCGACCGTAGAGTCTGGAAAATCTAGGCGAGCTGACGCTTACTTGAAGGGACAGGTATTTATATCCCCCGTTATGCTTGACCTTTGGACTTTCGAACTATTTCACGCTTGGTTGATTTCTACGTGTTTGGCTCCGAGTGACACGTTTGGATGACGTCATTGCGACGCTGGAATCAGCCGGAAAGTTTCCGTGACCTGTTGCACGTGCACTAGATACCACGTTCTCTCTTGTTTTTGGTTGTATCTTCCGACTTTCTAAAGCGGGTTTCCATGTTGCTGGTAATCTTAGTCCGTCATCTCGTTTGTTAAGACTATGTGGACGTTTCTCGATCTCTATTGCCTCCCTGGTTATTCTGGTGTAGAAGTGTTCAATGTTGGCTAGAGTCTTTGTGCCGCTAAAGTTGATCATATGGCCAGTACTTCTTACATGTTCAGCTAGTGAAGACGTGGTTTCGTTTTTCGACACAGCGTTTGCATGTTCAGTCTTTCGCACATCAATGCGTCTGTTGGTCTGTCCGATGTATGTCTTTTCACAATTACCACATGGCACCTCGTACACTCCTTGGCATTCTAGAGGAATTCTATCTTTTGGATTCCGAAGAACATTTTTGATTTTCCTATCTGTTGTGAAGGTTGTTTTGATATCATGACGGCTCAGTATTTTGCAGATTTTGTCAGTTGTGCCTTTTATGTAAGGTAGAAAAGCGTTTCCCACTGGTTGATCTTTATTGTTGACATCCTTCTCATTTTTGCGTTGAGAGTTATGAATCTGTTTTCTTGAATAGCCATTCATCCTAAGGGCTGCTCGGATGGTTTCCATTTCTCCATCGAAGTTCTCCGCATCAGCGAGACGTTTTGACCTTGTCATGAGGGTATTTACGACTGATTGTAGCTGGGATGGATGGTGATGCGAGTTACTATTCAAATATCGGTTCGTGTGGGTCTTTTTTCTGAATACTGTATGTCCCAAACTGCCGTCAGTTTTCTTTGTTACCAAAACATCTAGAAATGGTAATTGGTTGTTCTCTTCGGCTTCTATTGTGAATTTTATCCGATCATGGATTCCATTCAGGTGATCGAGAAACCCTCTTAGTTGTCCTTCTCCATGTGGCCAAATAACGAAAATATCATCTACATATCTGAGCCAAAGTTTGGGTTTTAGTTGCGCTGTGTTAAGAGCTTTAATTTCAAAATCCTCCATGAAAAGATTTGCGATCACTGGTGAGATTGGTGATCCCATCGGTGCTCCTTCGATTTGCCTATATCGCTGTCCCTCGTACATAAAGTAAGTATTGGCTACACAGTGTTTGGCCAAGTCAATAATGTATCCTTCCGGTTTGTATTTATGTTGGATGATCTCTAGGGCTTCGTTTATGGGTACTTGTGTGAACAAGGATGCTACGTCGAAGCTTACTAATATGTCGTCAGGTCCTACTATTTGCATATCTAGAAGTTCGATAAAGTGTTCCGCGTTCCTCACATACGATGATGCTGTCTCAACGTGCGGTTGTAACTTCTTGGCTAGGAATCTTGCTAATGCATGTGATGGTGAGCCGATAGAGCTTACTATTGGTCTCAGAGGTACTGCTGGCTTGTGTATTTTTGGGAGACCATATAGTTTCGGACATCTGGATGATTTTTCTCTTGGAATGAGATGTAACTGTAACTCAGGATCGATAGGAGATGCCTTGATTTTCGCTTTCGTTGTTTTCTCTAGATATGTAGTGGGATCAGACCTAATCTTCTTGTAAGTCGGATCGTCCAATAGCGCAGCCATCTTGGTTCTGTAGTCATTTGTGTTCATGACAACGGTTGCATTTCCTTTATCTGCTGGTAGGATGATGATGCTTTCGTTCTCTCGAAGAGCTTTCAGTGCTAGGAACTCGTCGTGTGAAATGTTCCTTTTAGGTGGCTTCGAGGTTCGTAGAATACGCGACACATCTTGGCGAATAATCTCTGCTTCACTTTTATCCTGCAGCGAAGTTATAGCAGATTCCACGTTGCAAATGATGTCTTCCAATGGAATGCGTGCCGGTGCAATAGCGAAGTTAAAACCTTTAGCAAGGACATCCATGGAGGCCTTATTCAAAGAATGGTCGGATAAGTTATGGACAACTTTGACAGGATCTATGTTTGTGCTGTCTCCCTCAGGTTTCTGGGTGTCTTTCAGATGATTGAACTTCTTCTTCTGTTTCTCTATAGTTATTTCAGTGTTTTTTTCTGCTCTGAACTCGGCAAGCTGGTCAATTCTTTCCCAAAGTAAAGGATTGATTTCATTGCTGAGATAGAGGTGAACACGTAGTAGCTTGCTGTCAGTATCATCCAGAATTCTTCTTGTTTGGTGAATGGCATCTCGAAGCAGTGCAAAACTCGTTCTTCTCAAGATGTTCTTCGTACTAGTTGTCTTTGTGTGATACGAAAGTTTCATACAGGTTGGAATAATCTTCTGGTCCCGGCAGCGGCGTAGAAAGGTAAGGTCGCACAAAAGTTTCGATCTCTTTGTTCTCAACTTCTCGAAACTTCTTGTTTGATGGAAAACCTCCTCCCCGTAGAGGTTAATTATGTTTCTTCTTATGTTCTCGCGGACGTAATGTGTAGAACTGGATTCTCGGGTATTGATCCGCGTTGTGTGGTTTCGGTCCTCAAAAGGACCAATTTCACGACGTTTCGGCAAAGTCGCATTTGCCATCTTCAGGTGATTCGACCGTAGAGTCTGGAAAATCTAGGCGAGCTGACGCTTACTTGGAGGGACAGGTATTTATATCCCCCGTTATGCTTGACCTTTGGACTTTCGAACTATTTCACGCTTGGTTGATTTCTACGTGTTTGGCTCCGAGTGACACGTTTGGATGACGTCATTGCGACGCTGGAATCAGCCGGAAAGTTTCCGTGACCTGTTGCACGTGCACTAGATACCACGTTCTCTCTTGTTTTTGGTTGTATCTTCCGACTTTCTAAAGCGGGTTTAACCTCTACGGGGAGGAGGTTTTCCATCAAACAAGAAGTTTCGAGAAGTTGAGAACAAAGAGATCGAAACTTTTGTGCGACCTTACCTTTCTACGCCGCTGCCGGGACCAGAAGATTATTCCAACCTGTATGAAACTTTCGTATCACACAAAGACAACTAGTACGAAGAACATCTTGAGAAGAACGAGTTTTGCACTGCTTCGAGATGCCATTCACCAAACAAGAAGAATTCTGGATGATACTGACAGCAAGCTACTACGTGTTCACCTCTATCTCAGCAATGAAATCAATCCTTTACTTTGGGAAAGAATTGACCAGCTTGCCGAGTTCAGAGCAGAAAAAAACACAGAAATAACTATAGAGAAACAGAAGAAGAAGTTCAATCATCTGAAAGACACCCAGAAACCTGAGGGAGACAGCACAAACATAGATCCTGTCAAAGTTGTCCATAACTTATCCGACCATTCTTTGAATAAGGCCTCCATGGATGTCCTTGCTAAAGGTTTTAACTTCGCTATTGCACCGGCACGCATTCCATTGGAAGACATCATTTGCAACGTGGAATCTGCTATAACTTCGCTGCAGGATAAAAGTGAAGCAGAGATTATTCGCCAAGATGTGTCGCGTATTCTACGAACCTCGAAGCCACCTAAAAGGAACATTTCACACGACGAGTTCCTAGCACTGAAAGCTCTTCGAGAGAACGAAAGCATCATCATCCTACCAGCAGATAAAGGAAATGCAACAGTTGTCATGAACACAAATGACTACAGAACCAAGATGGCTGCGCTATTGGACGATCCGACTTACAAGAAGATTAGGTCTGATCCCACTACATATCTAGAGAAAACAACGAAAGCGAAAATCAAGGCATCTCCTATCGATCCTGAGTTACAGTTACATCTCATTCCAAGAGAAAAATCATCCAGATGTCCGAAACTATATGGTCTCCCAAAAATACACAAGCCAGCAGTACCTCTGAGACCAATAGTAAGCTCTATCGGCTCACCATCACATGCATTAGCAAGATTCCTAGCCAAGAAGTTACAACCGCACGTTGAGACAGCATCATCGTATGTGAGGAACGCGGAACACTTTATCGAACTTCTAGATATGCAAATAGTAGGACCTGACGACATATTAGTAAGCTTCGACGTAGCATCCTTGTTCACACAAGTACCCATAAACGAAGCCCTAGAGATCATCCAACATAAATACAAACCGGAAGGATACATTATTGACTTGGCCAAACACTGTGTAGCCAATACTTACTTTATGTACGAGGGACAGCGATATAGGCAAATCGAAGGAGCACCGATGGGATCACCAATCTCACCAGTGATCGCAAATCTTTTCATGGAGGATTTTGAAATTAAAGCTCTTAACACAGCGCAACTAAAACCCAAACTTTGGCTCAGATATGTAGATGATATTTTCGTTATTTGGCCACATGGAGAAGGACAACTAAGAGGGTTTCTCGATCACCTGAATGGAATCCATGATCGGATAAAATTCACAATAGAAGCCGAAGAGAACAACCAATTACCATTTCTAGATGTTTTGGTAACAAAGAAAACTGACGGCAGTTTGGGACATACAGTATTCAGAAAAAAGACCCACACGAACCGATATTTGAATAGTAACTCGCATCACCATCCATCCCAGCTACAATCAGTCGTAAATACCCTCATGACAAGGTCAAAACGTCTCGCTGATGCGGAGAACTTCGATGGAGAAATGGAAACCATCCGAGCAGCCCTTAGGATGAATGGCTATTCAAGAAAACAGATTCATAACTCTCAACGCAAAAATGAGAAGGATGTCAACAATAAAGATCAACCAGTGGGAAACGCTTTTCTACCTTACATAAAAGGCACAACTGACAAAATCTGCAAAATACTGAGCCGTCATGATATCAAAACAACCTTCACAACAGATAGGAAAATCAAAAATGTTCTTCGGAATCCAAAAGATAGAATTCCTCTAGAATGCCAAGGAGTGTACGAGGTGCCATGTGGTAATTGTGAAAAGACATACATCGGACAGACCAACAGACGCATTGATGTGCGAAAGACTGAACATGCAAACGCTGTGTCGAAAAACGAAACCACGTCTTCACTAGCTGAACATGTAAGAAGTACTGGCCATATGATCAACTTTAGCGGCACAAAGACTCTAGCCAACATTGAACACTTCTACACCAGAATAACCAGGGAGGCAATAGAGATCGAGAAACGTCCACATAGTCTTAACAAACGAGATGACGGACTAAGATTACCAGCAACATGGAAACCCGCTTTAGAAAGTCGGAAGATACAACCAAAAACAAGAGAGAACGTGGTATCTAGTGCACGTGCAACAGGTCACGGAAACTTTCCGGCTGATTCCAGCGTCGCAATGACGTCATCCAAACGTGTCACTCGGAGCCAAACACGTAGAAATCAACCAAGCGTGAAATAGTTCGAAAGTCCAAAGGTCAAGCATAACGGGGGATATAAATACCTGTCCCTCCAAGTAAGCGTCAGCTCGCCTAGATTTTCCAGACTCTACGGTCGAATCACCTGAAGATGGCAAATGCGACTTTGCCGAAACGTCGTGAAATTGGTCCTTTTGAGGACCGAAACCACACAACGCGGATCAATACCCGAGAATCCAGTTCTACATATATATATATATATATATATATACATATATGTAGAACTGGATTCTCTGGATATATATATATATACATATATGTAGAACTGGATTCTCGGGTATTGATCCGCGTTGTGTGGTTTCGGTCCTCAAAAGGACCAATTTCACGACGTTTCGGCAAAGTCGCATTTGCCATCTTCAGGTGATTCGACCGTAGAGTCTGGAAAATCTAGGCGAATCCAAGTTCGCCTAGATTTTCCAGACTCTACGGTCGAATCACCTGAAGATGGCAAATGCGACTTTGCCGAAACGTCGTGAAATTGGTCCTTTTGAGGACCGAAACCACACAACGCGGATCAATACCCGAGAATCCAGTTCTACACATTACGTCCGCGAGAACCTAAGAAGAAACATATACATATATATATATATATATATATGTTGCGGCTAATGTATATAACTAGTTAAAGCATGAAACTTCACACATTAAACAAATCGAATTTCTCACGGTTAAGGTATATATCGGCTAATGTATCGAACTTGCAGATATTATTTTATTTGTACATTAGATCGAATACAACGATATTATTTCACGAGTTACATGACATGAGTGTTTTCGAAGTTGATTCTCAATTTTCTAACGCTTTTCTGAAGCTGTGGGTCCCGACTTCGAATTATAATAGAACTGCAGTTTTATCTTGGTGTAGAATCATCTCCAATTAAAACATCTACCAATAAAATTTGAAATTGTGGAGTTATCGTTCAATATTAGAAAAGCGTCCATTAATTTATTTCCATCGGCAAAATTTGTCAGGTACGTATGATATTATGATACATATTCTTGTGTAAGTAGCTATATTTATTTTTCACAACTAGAATTCATCGAATTTGTAGAATTGTTGAAATTCAGTCAGGCAACACTAACAGAAGCGGGTTTTTTATTTCTGCCATAACTGAAATTTTTCTCCAGTGTTCCATCTCCAAAACCAAACCAACACGAAATTATCATCTTTAGCTGGCAATAACTGATTCACCAACTTATCCTTTGCTTTACGACGTGAAATGTACGAATCCCAGCCCAAGCGCGAATATTTCCGCGTAGCGTAAATTTCGCGACTGTACGATAAGAAGTTCAGTCTGTACAAAATGTATTCGAGAACAAACTTTATCGATCAGGTTTCTTTCTCATCGATGGAATATCTAAACCAACATGTTATGCACGAGCGTATCGTTCGAAGAGTGAAATTGTAAAATATTTTCTTATCGAACTTTCTCGACCTGGAATTTTTAGTCGAACGAATCTCCATTTCACCCTTATGAACATTTCGAGCAAAATTAAGTAATGAGATTCTTCGACACGGAAGTGAAAATGAAAAAGGTGAAAATAGAAACAATTCATTCAACAATATATTTTTATTTGATTTCTTCCTCTAGCCACTTTTCACGCCACTCTTGGTATTCAAATTCCTCCAATTCGAATTCATGAAAATTATTTTCGTTGTTTTTTTGTTGCCAAATTGCATCCAACAAGTCGGACCAATTCTCTCTAAAATTCAGTTCCTCTTCACGATCTCCTCTTACACACTCCCGTCTTTCTTCCCAATAGTTTGGCCAATTCCGTCCTGTGGAATCTTGCCTCCCGTCACGATTGTCTGTCAAATCCTCTGTTACAGAATCCCATTTTTCTTCCCAATGGTCTGACCATTTTCGTTCTGTAGAATCTTGCCTCCCGTCACGATTGTCTGTCAAATCCTCAGTTACAGAATCCTGTCTTTCTTCCCAATGGTCTGGCCAATTTCGTCCTGTCGAATCTTGCCTCCCGTCACGACTGTCTGTCAAATCCATCGGTCTCCATTCAATCTTCCGACGTTTCGACTTTTTACTAGACGATACGTTTTCGCTGGACATACTAAACACGCTTATAATGATCGATTCGGTCGAATAACTGACAAATAATTACCCACGAATCTCTTATATATTCTTCGTCGATGTACACCTCATTTCTGGGTAGGGTGATCAATAACGTTGAAATGTGTCGTTGGATGCTTTCTAACAAACGTACACATTATAAAACTCATAATCGTGAACCGATGTAGAGCTGGTTCGAGAAATAAAAATAACAAGATAAGAAAATTTTGTTTTGTAGATAGAATTATTTGTACATATACGAAATGCGATTGGTGGTAACGGCATTCTATCGAAACATTTCGAGCAAGATTGAGTGGTCAAATATTCATCAACACATACGGCGGGTATTTTATTTCTGCCATAACTGAAATTTTTCTTGGGGAACCATCTGGAAAATAGTGGGACCGATTCGCCCAAAATTGTTATCAACGGTTTCCTTGGGATCGATTTAGTTGGAAAGGACTCATGACTCGTCAGAAAAAATCGAAGAATAAAATAAGGGCATGGGTTAAAAGGAAAGATACGAAATACGAACAATTCAAAATGTTTATTGTTTCCAAATAATAACAATATGCATCATTGGTCAAATAAAACTAATATGTAAAAATCTGCAATTTCATAAATGAATCGAAATTGATATGGTCCCGTATCTTGACATAATTCACATGGATATATTGGAAAATAAAAATGGGCTTTCATTTGCCCATAAGAAACTGAACATCAATGAAAACCTTCTCCAGTAAATATTCCAGAGTATATGCTGTCACCTCTAGACCACAGCGTAACTAACCATAGTCATATAAACCATGGAGTTATAACTTAAGTACTTTCAAAATTCAATAATACTAATAATAATAATAATGAACATTATAATGAACATTATAATTCTAATTCTAATCGTCAAAGTCTATTTTTTGGATAGTAGATTTCCGCGGACAGTTAATCTTGTAATCAGTTTCAGTTCAAGCCTCAAGCCTGCCCTGAAGATGCCACCTGTAATGGTTTACGAAACGTCGGCATCAAGTCGAGCCATTGTGACGCGGAATCCATCCGGAAGACAAAATTTTTTGTCAAAGTCTATTGTAAAACGATACCCTCTCGATCGTTGGATGTCCCGTATCTGGAAGTATACAATATCATTATTAGTAGTTACTCCAATTGAGAGAGTAAGTACTACTTACAGCTTTCATATATTTGAAGAAAACCTGGTCCGAACCATATATAATCAGTTCAATTTTACTAATTTCTATACTCCTCTCCAACTTTTCAATAGATTCCTCGAGAATACAGTGAGGGTCTATCTTCTTGAACTATGAACATCAAATGCCGATTGTTGAATAATGTTAAAATAAAAAAGATTAAAACTTACTTCGTTGAGGAGATAACCTCGGAGATCATCCATTTTTCCACTTTTGTTATGCACGGACGATGTTGTACTATAGCATCTAACATAAATAAAGAGATAATAATTAATGGTTAACCAACCAATTAGAATGTAGTAACATACGAATGATCTAGATGGGTATCTTTAGGAGATTGACGACTTCTTTTAGTTTGTGGATTTGAACATCTAATACAAATAAAAAGAGAATTAATGACGAATCTATTACTCAGAGTGTGATAACATACGAAAGATCTAGATCATTTTCCGGAGATCGGCTGGGTGGTGATTGCGGCGGAGAAGAGCTCGCCCCCTCTAAATACTCACAGCATTTATTATTAATCACTGAACTCATCATAACTGAAATCAAAGCATATAAAAATCTCAACATACATGAGAAACTATGAGTGAACTAATATTCATATGTTCGAAAAAAAACAAACGTTGGTAATGGTGGAAATTAATTTCTAGAAATGATCAATTGCCGATTCTGATAATTAATTCATGAAATAATTTCGATTTTGAATTCTGTAAATAACAAAGAAATTAAAACGATGTGTGTGAGAATTAATTTCTAGAAAGCTAATAAGTAAGTTATAGAATAAAATTTACGGATGATTTGGTGTACTTACCTCGTATCTTGTATGTGATGTCTGGAAAGATTTTCATTCCTATATATATCACTGTATGACCTCAATAAAATTTCGAATAAAAATTGCACTTTATTACAATTGCATTTTATTGATACTTAACCCCAATTTCGAGTAAAGATTGTACTTCATTGCAGCTAAAGGTCATATGTTTTAATTTAATTACTACAACAATATTATTCCGCGATTTATATGACATGAGTGTTTTCGAAGGTGATTCTCAATTTTCTAACGCCTTTCTGAAGCTGTGGGTCCCAACTTCGAATTATAATAGAACTGCAGTTTTATCTTGGTGTAGAATCATCTCCAACTAAAACATCTGTCAATAAAATTTGAAATTGTGGAGTTATCGTTCAATATTAGAAAAGCGTCCATTAATTTATTTGCATCGGCAAAATTTGTCAGGTACGTATGATATTATGATATATATATTCTTGGGTAAGTAGCTATATTTATTTTTCACAACTAGAATTCATCGAATTTGTAGAATTGTTAAAATTCAATCAGGCAACACTAACAGAACCACTGGCCCCAATTTGAGTAACACTATCTGTTTCTGTATTCAAGTCGTGGATGTCAATTTAATTGTGTTTACATTTTGAAATAGTTGCATGGGGTAAAAAAAATTGATAAATATAACTTATATTTATTATCAATATTTTATATTTCATTTATAATCTATTCCGAAGCATCCATCGGAAAGATCTTATCGTGACAACGGGTTTAATTGAAACATAATTAAAATATCATGTCACCTTTAATAACGACGTAATGGATTGTCGTATACATAGTAGCATATTTTTGATCAATTACTTCTAACTAGAAATGAAATTGGAAACAAAACTATTAAATATAGATTTAATTATTAACCGGTTGGCGATAAATGTAGAGTTCGAACAAATAAACCATGAGTAGTGTCACGCTTCATACATTGTAATTTTATTGGAGAATGGACCTTCATTATTTGACCTATCTCAAAGTCGTTATCGATAGTTATTAATTTTATCGTGTTCAATTAAAGTTGTTATATGGCGAGTTTTAAGTACAACAATAAAATTACAATATATTCGAAGGATTACATGTACCGGATTCCTGACTTTATATGAGGATAAGATTCTTTCTCTGCAGTATCCATTCACTAATTGTGCCCGGCAGTCAGCAGTGACATACAGAGGTTAGTCAATAATTACATTTTACTGATTTAATTGAGAATGATGCGAGGCAGATGAAGTGTCCATTTGTAACAATAACGTGTCTCTTTTGTTTCATATGGTCCCAAATTCCTATTAACTGTTTTCGTTTTATAATTTTTCCCGTAGACTTTTGAATCTACTTGTATTTTTTCTAAATTACACTCTTTATTGACAATGTGTAAACGCCAAATGGAATAAATTCATTATTTCGATTACTGTACATATGTAACAAAAATCATGAAATACGTGAAATTTGAATTATAAATTGACTTCGAAGGTTGCAGAATAAAACTCAAATTTTACACGAAACTTTTAACATTTAATTTACAAATGCTGACAAATTGTTTCACCACACTGTGGCATTATCGAAGCGATGAGTTATCAACTAAAGCTAAATCTAAAAGTATGTCCTTAAATATCAGGGATTAGAATGTAGTACAAATTGAGGGATGGGTGGATAATAGTAAGGACGTGTTTACAAAATTGTTAACAAGCGGTGAATTATAAGTGTCGATTTGATTATTTAATATCACATTATTATTATTGTTTTTGAGTGTTTCAATATTTCTATGTCCCTTTTCCTGAATATGTAGAATATCGAGATCAAGGGTGAAATCGTAGTTATGTTCTAACAGGTGATTTGCGTAATTAGAGTCTTTTTTTTTTGAGCTTGTAACTTCTCAAATGTTCGTTGAACCTTGCGCTGAACTGCGTCCAGTTTGTCATATGTATAGAGTACTATAGTAATCACATTTCAGTCTAAAAATAACGAAAAGTCAGTAAACATAATATTAACATATGCAAACTTTAAACCTAAATACAGTATAAAAAAAACTCTTTTCGATCAATAGAAAAAATAAAAGATGTTGAACTAAAGACAAATATCAAACTTGTATAATTTGATGTCAAGAACCCTTTTCCGAGTATTCCCACACAATTGACCATCAGTCTAATTGAAGATCTTTTAATTTGCAATAATACTTTACCGGTAATAACACCGGAAATATTAAATGTAATCTCACTCTGCATAGACCAAAATTATTTCACAATTAACGATAAATATTAAAAACATAAGACCGGACTCCTATGGGTTCGTTATTATCTCCGTTGCCAGCAAAAATATTTAGATTAACTTTCGAACTACCGAAAAATAGTTTTTAAAAAATGAATTATCCTTATTAGAGCTTTATTACAAAGTTGTTCAATCTTTCGAGTCTTTAACTAACTACATTATAATATATTAGTCGCATGGATATTTTGTGTTATGTGTATTATTGTCTTGTCACTTGGCGTCGTTTGTTGTTGATGTAGGAATTCTCTAAAACATAATCCAGGACAGGCTGCTATATAATTCCTCCCTTTTTAGAACGAAGCTTCTTGTGGAAGTTGTACTTTATTTCCTTGTAGTGAAAGTTGAATTGTAGGAGTTTTATTTTGACGTCGATGTTTTCTCTATAATTTTGTTATAGCGGAAATTGCTATTACAGCTAATCCTATGTATAGGATAATAGTCCAGATGTTTGGAATGTGGTATTTGAAAGATTCTTCTGTAATAGGTATAATATTGTTTGATGGAAGGTCTTTCAAATTCAGAGCCTTTAAATCCACACTAAATTTGAGAACTTCATTTTTTGTGTGTTCGAATTTTAATTTGTTAATCACAAGAGGTTGTCCATATGTGCTGTCTATGCACGTCATCTCATGATTGTGGAAATACGTTTTACATGTGTGTTGTTTTATCAGGTAGATTCCCGTTAGTTGTCTGGATTCTGTCCCTTCTTGACATTTTATTTTGATTCCTTCTTTTTTGGGGAATATTCCAAGATATTGATTAATTTCAGGAATGATTTCCATATGGTTTTCTGGGATGTTCGAATGAATATACTGACATTAGCTTGAATTTCTATTTAGTAATATTCCCTTCTCGCATAATGAGTTATGATTACTTTGGATGTAATTAGGACATTGATATATTTTACCTTTCATACAAATGTCGTGTAGAAGTTTAATAATGTTTTTTTTTTGATTTCAATAGATATTTTATATCGGGAATTATTGTTACAAATTCTGAGTCGTATTTAGTTGGAATTGGGTGTAAATAGTAGAGCTCGAACTCTTGGTCATAATCAATTGAGACTGATAAGAAATAATTAATTGTGGAAGATTCGATTTTATAATTAATTTTTATTATCGATCTAAATCTAATATGTTTTCGTATTTCAATTTAAATGGTAGACTTTCTTTATAAGGTGAAGATATTTTTTGTAATGCCAAGAATAGATCTCTAGTTTTCATTATGCTGGAATATAGGGTATTCAATTTGTAAAAGGTGATGGAGTTCTCAACATCTTGTAAGATGTTTAAAATAGTATTAGAAAGTATTAACAAGTGATCATATAAGTCTTTTATAAAATGCATTTTCACCTTATGAGTTTGTACACTTATCTGATATTATTTGCTCTGGTATACAGTGGTGTGTAAAATATCTTACGAGATTATTAACAACTTCTATGCCTTGAGTCGAATTTAATTTATAGGCTTGGTTATATTTGGAAAATGAATCGACTATTGTTAAAAATTTTACGTTCTCCAAAAAAATATTGTCGACATGTAAGATCTGAAAAGGTCTCACGGCAGTAGGCGTTATATTGAATTTTAGTTTTAAGGGGTTTCTGTCATATTTTGTTACTTGGCATATTTCACAATTATTGATATAGTTTTGTATAGATTTTCGTTGATTATGCCAATAATATACATTTTTTATTTGATTTTCTGTTTCATTTAGTCCTCTATGATTCGTTTTACTCTCATGATAGTTTTGTATAGTTTGTACTATTTCGTTATCTTCGATAATATCTACGAGTTTTGTTGTAAATTTAATCATATTGAGTTCAGAGCTTTTGAAATATTTCTGTAGCACTTTACTGAATTTTCCGTAAATGGGGTCTTCGAAATATAAATAATATTTAACTTTCGGTACAATAAAGTCTTTAATGAAATTAATCATTTATTGTTCGTAATTTGTTTATCTTTATACAATTTTATTATTGACGGAACTGAGGGTTCATAATTTTCTTCTGAAATAATGATTTGGTTCTTTCCAAAATTTACTGGACAGTCTGCAATTTGGATCCCTATTATGGGCTGTTCCTCGTTAGAGTGAATAGTATCTATGTCTAAATCGTTTACATCTTCAGGTTCTACCATTAAAGATTCAGTTTCCATTTGTCTATCGGGATCCTCTAGTGAGTTCTTTATTGAAGTTTTCTATATAGTCAAAAATTGCTTTGGGGCTTTAGAAGCAGTTAAAACGTTAAGTTGAATTCGTGATAGAGCATCAGCGTTTTTATTCAAAGTAGTAATAATTTTCTTTTCCTCTGAGTTCATATGTTCAGTTCGGACGTTAGAAATATCAAATTTTATACTTCCGGTATGTATACTGTTGCAATTTAGATTACAATTTTGTTTATATTCGTCGAATTTTTCTGCTAGTAAATGTTTTGTAATGTCCATATTCACTTTTTGTTCTGATCTTGGTGTAACTGCAATGCAATTAGATTGAATGGGTAGTTTATGATAGTTTATTTTAAGATTGTATAATCCTAGTAAACAATGAAAAAGACGTGAAAATTAAATGAGTGAAATTTTAAAGAAAGATTTTCTATCTTAAATAGTTTCGAACATTTTATGAGAGTACTGTACTTTTCTATTGAAGTGCCACGAGCGGTAGAAATTTGGAATGGGTCTTTTTTGATTAAATTATCGAAGAATTTTTTTGCGATTTCAGGATTAACGAATGATTTTGTGCTATCGATATCCAGTAAGAATTTTAAATTATACTCTGGAAATATTATGTATGGTAGTTCACTTTGATTATTTGTTAAATTCATAAGTTCGAAATTTGTTCCGAGGCATCTTCCTCTAAAAAAGAATTATCTACTTCTTCTTGTTCTTCGGGAAAATCTACAGCGGGTTCATCATTAACATTATATAATTCAATCGACACACATAATTCACCACTCGTTAACAATTTTGTGAACACATTCCCACTATTCTAGCCACAGTGTGGTGAAACAATTTGTCAGCATTTTTAAATTAAATGTTAAAAGTTTTGTGTAAAATTTAAAAACATATACGACCCGCAGACATACTGGTCTTAATTGAAACGCAAGTCAATCCATCCACCAACAAGACCGAGTTTTATTCTCCAACTTCCGAAGTATTATGAATTCACACTTAAAAATGCGACCCCATATTCAACCCCATTCGAATTACAGATATAACCCATGCATTCAATGTTAGCCATACATCAATAGTAAACATCGAAAGAAAATAAAATGCATCCGTACAAAAAGGATATCTACTCAAGGACTTATGGAAGACGATTTTGATAGGAGAACTTATTTTTATGGGCGAAGGATGGACATGTTAGATAACGAAAACGTTATGTTTTCTGGTGAGTGTAAATTTGTCACTACTAGTCTACAAAAATTCTCACTGGATGAGAGAAGAACACACGCAATACCATCAAAAAGATTAATGTTTGAACAGGGATTGTTGAAAACCGCATCATTGGTACCTTTTTCATCGAGGGCAATTTGAATGGCGATCATTATTGGATGACAATTTGAACATTTGACCTAAAAACACAGATCTAATTTTTTTTTCATTGAAGCATGACAACACAATTCAATTTTTTACGAATGTGATTTTTTGAAGATTGCTTAATTTTGTAAAAAATGCCTAATAAAAATGAGCTTGTACATTGTACAAATAACCAAAATATTCAAGGTGGTGCATTCGAGCAGCAAAATTAATTTTTGACGAAAACGGTCCATTAAATTTGCGTTTTTCATACACCGTTCTGAAGAGGTTTCCAAGACCTTTCAAATGACGTATCACTCAATCCCTCTCCATGTTCAATTTTGAGGGGTTGGAGTGTCCCCTAAAAGGGGATTACTCGTTCAATCCTCAAATATACGTCAAGAGATGTCCCAAACAAAATCATTCGACGTGTTTCAAGAGATTTTTCCACTTACTATGGACAAGAAATATACTGGGTGATCCGTCTGAGATAGAACATTTTGTATATTATAACTAATCAGTAATCAATTTTTTGAATTTCGATTTTAGCATTTGCATACATTAACTCGTTTTTTTATTTCGATAAATTCTAACTAATTATTTCTTAGTAATATACTTTCACGTATTCAAACAAATTTTCCTTATGTTATAGATGATGTACCAATCTGTCGACAAAGAGCTGAACGCTACACAGGGTCGAGAACGGGTCGTAAGAAGTGCTGTTGAACGTGATCACAAAATATTTATTCAAAGAACAATACACATTGATTGTTTGTAAATAAAACTCTATTTTATTTATTTTATTTTATCTCTCAAGCTTGCTGGTCATCATTAATATTCTAGCATACCCATCATTGTATGGCGCGTTGGATGAGTATTCGCTGGAGTTGATAATTCAATAAGAAAAAATACAGATTTTTAGTATGTGCAATAATAAGAATTTCAGTAAAATGGAAATGTACACAAATGCAGAATTGACAGATATCGTCGTTTAAGATGCAATAGCTCGTAACCCACATATGGTTGTTTGTGCAGGAGAGCAAAAAAACTAACTACACTTGAACCTATAATCTATTTCAACCAATAAAACATGGATATAGGACTAAAATTTAATTACGCATATTTCTGAAATAAATAAAAATATATGAAACCCCATTTTGATATTCCAGGTGGGTTACGAGCTATTGATTCTACAAAAATAAGAACAAAGTGTGGCTTGACTGTAACTTTATTTTTTAATAATATGAAAAATACAAAAGAAAACTAAACGTTTGATATAATACAACAAGATATGGCTTAAGTTATCATAAAAGTGGTGACAATCGGCAGGAATAACTGATTTAAGCTCCTATATGTGCTTGAATTTTTGGGCTTTTATTTTCTTATTTTCTGGATTCAGTTGTGGTCAATCACGACAAACTTCTTTCCGACGTCGCCGCTGCGGTAGCTCTTTCCAAGAATCGTCAAAGTTAAGTTTAAACAAGATTTTTTCATCGGGAGAATATTTAATGGCTCGAATATCTGTTACATTTTTCTTTCCTGGTCTAATGCTCCCATACATCTGATATCCTTTTTGAGAGAAATCTCGAAAAAAGTCATAATTTACCCATTCGGTACAGTACGGAAAGGGATTCCTTCGAGCCTGTCGACTAATGGACAAATGCGCGGAAGGAAGAAAAATCTCTCTGGTTTCTTTTATTTCAGCTTCAATTCTGTTGTGAACAGAATCGCACTGCATTTGTGTGTGCCCACGTTCTAAGTACTTCTGTACAATAGTTTGATTCCTGGCAACAGATATGAAAAGAAGAACATTGGCCATTATATTATTTCTATTTTGATAGGTGCACCCATCACTATAGATTAAAATTGGCAAGCTGTTGTCCGTAAATCTTGAAATATAGTCAACCACCAATGAAGCGAACGTTGAAGCTGAGAGATCACTGTCTACCCCACTGAACCAATAACACATTACGTGTTTCGTTTTTATGTTCATAATTGTAAAATTGTGACAGCATAATTTTGTTTTATAGTACAAAGCATTTGCGTTTAAACTGGGACATACTTTTACAGCTTGTAAGTCTATCATCAGTATCACGGCCTCTTCATTTCCGGCTAAATCGATGTCTTTCGCTTTTTCTTGCCTTGCTCTGTCTTTTTTAGCAATGTGTCTCGTAAAAAGCTCTTCTTCTAAATTTCCGACATCATACTGGCAGCAAAGATCGCATCTATCTTTTTTAGGCTGATAAATAGCAAGGTTTTTCTCTACGAACAAGTCATCAGAAGATTTTCGACTCATACAATTTTTCTTTTCAGTCTTACATTTTGAAACATACTCATTATATAAAGCTGTTTTGGAAGGCACTGTTCGATCCAAATACAATGTAGATGATGTTTGGCGGCAATAATGAGATGGCAGTGTAGGCAAATCACCAAAAACTGCTTTAAAAATTCCTTATCTCCATTTTTCTTTTCTCTTATGTGAGCAGCTCTATTTTCTATATTATTATAATCTTTCGGATTGTGCATGCTATGTTCAGCAGATTTAATCCAGGAGCTCATCTGAAATTCTCATAGACTTAGGGTAAACAGAAACAATTTCTTGCAAATATTCACCTTTAGACAGTCTATTGGTAAACTATAAAATATTGAACAATTTCTTGATGAATTTTGGTTTTTTGTATATCTCCTTTTGACACTTGAGCGTGTTACATTATTAACCACAAAAACTTCGCGCTGATCCCAAGTCATTTTCCAAAACTTTTCAAACAGCTGTCTGCACGTACATAAACATACATCCCATGAGTCCAATGAAGCCGAAATGTTGTTTTGGCATAAAGTGTGGGTTGAGAGGTATTACATCTTAAGCGACGATATGCTATTTAAATTACACTTGAAATAATGTAACAACTAAATTCTCGAATTAAAAACTAATAGAGATCATATGAGATGTTCGAAATGACCCCCTTCAGTCATTATACACACGTCTGTACGGTAACGCATTGATTCTCGGATCCGATGAAACATTTCTGGGATATTTTGAATAACCCTACATGAAATAATTATGGGATTCGATCTTCCAGGTTTCGAACAGGAGTCTTGTATACTAACGTTTTCAAATGCCCCAATCCTTAAGTTATCACTTCATTTGCTATTTACTAATAAAACTAGAGCATTTTTTCTAAGATATACTTTATTTAAAATTGCGGAAACAATCATACAAATCCGGAAAGTTAAAAGAGCTTGTATTATCATCATTCGTGGTTGGTATATTGCCATTTTGTTAGTGAAATGATTTTAACTCGTATTTTGTACAATCGCAAATATTTCTGCTTTCGCAAAATGGAAAAGTAAAGGTGACATCGAATTTAAAACTGGTGTTAAAAAAATTAAAAAGCTATCAACAGCGTTTACTTTTGTTGTGATAGTAGCTCGCACAGTAGACTGAGAATTTGTCACTTTCCTTTCATTAGTGCATTTCTCAGGTCTTTGTTTAGGAGCAGACAAACGTTCTTTGCAATTCTTAGTTTTTTTGTATTTCTTCATTCCGATATTCCTCTGTCTCTTGGCTTGGGACAGCTATATCATGTTCTATTTCATCACTGGAATTACTTCCTTTTTGGTGCACAATTTTTTCAGCCTCTTGTTTGGTATTGTCAAATCCTACGTTAGTTTTTGTCTCTCTTCTGTCAATATGGTCCTTCAAAAAATTTAACCGATCAGCGTATTTGTACTTTTTTTGTATTTTACCACTTTGTCCACTTTTTGTATTTTTTTTTCAAATATCTTCTAAAAACGTCTCTAATATTCTTCCATCTAATCTTACAGAGTTGACCTAAAAAAGTAGTTTGATAATAGAATAAAAACAACAATTTCCACAAAAAAGTTAGCATTATATTTGTTCTTTCTTTTTCCGCTTACGACATAGCACATCGTAAAAGATTATACATGAATCATGCAGAATCATATGCAGCGATTCGATAGCTCAAACACTACTAGTAATTGCTAAAAATTTCAACATAACTTGGAACTTTCCCAACTGCATGGGAACATTGGATCGTTGTGTTTCGATTATAAAAAATCGTTTTCAATTGTTTTGATGGCTCTTGTAAACGCTAATTACAATTTATAAGTTGTTAACGTCGAAGAATATGGCAAAACAGCGATGGCGGAATTTTTGCAAATTCTTCACTAGACAAAAGACTGCAACGAGGAACACTGCAAGTATCACCAAATAAAATTTGGCCCAATACAAATGTTGACGTGCCATATATGATAGTCGGAGGCTACCATATCCACGTCAGGATTTGAATGTTCCAGAATGTGTTTACAGCTACCACCATTGTCGTATCAGAAGAGTTGTTGAAAACACGTTTAGTATTTTATCCCACAAATTTCGAATTTACAACAAACGAATTCAAGCAACACCAAAAAATGCCGATAACGTTGTACCGGCGACGTATATTCTACATAATTGTATTAAAAAATTTTATTACCTTGTGTTCTCATCTCTACTCCGATTTCTCTCCATATATGATTTTTTGTATCGTTATCCATGCATTTGGTGATCGATGAATCATATAGAATCTTATATCTCCTCACACATTCTATTAATTGTTCGTCGTTCATTATATCTTGTTCCATTTGGTATGTTTCAGACAAACTGGAAAATAATATTAAAATCGGCCGGGTCTACTGGCATATTTTGAGATATTTATAAATGAAAAGGTTTTCTCATTTAGAATATTAACATTTTATAATTAACAGTTACAATCATAACAATCTGCAGCAAGGGCAGCAAAATTTACGAGTGATTTAAGTATGTGTGTACTCACCTGGTATCTTGTATGTGATGTCTGGAATGATTTTCATTCTTATATATAGTACTGTATGACCTTAATAAAATTGCACTTTTTAACAACTGTACTTTATTGATACTAAACCCCAATTTGGAGTAAAGATTGTACTTTATTGCAGCTAAATGTCATGGGTGTTCACTTTCAAATTTCAAGTTTCAAAAAGTATATAAAGTCAGACATACATTATGTTTTTATGTTATTCGTACACTACCTACCGTGTTTTGTGTATACCGTAAGGTAAGACATTTTTATTACTTGTGTTGAAACAAAAATCAAATAAGTGGATTATTTTTATTATGATTGTTTAATAACCACGTAACACAATGTGAATATGATTTTTATTTACTGCCCAATTGTACAGTAATACATTTTTATTGTATGTCTTTGATTTTATAAATGTTAACCAAAAAATCGATGATGGAAGCCGTTACTTTATGGTAATTTATCATTTTGATTATATGAAAGAATAATTACTCTGTTTGAATATCACTTTACGTGAAAACGTAACTATAGTTTCAATACCGAAATGCCATTATCAAACAATTAGAAAATTATGAAGGAACCAATGAAATACTATACTTTCATAAGATCTACCTGTTTTTGGAATTTCCGTTGATCCCTCGATCCCAACCCTACTTTACTCTACTCTATTTACATTTGAACTGTTTCATTGATTTCTTCATACTTTTCTAATTGTTTGATAATGGCACTTCGGTGTTGAAACTATAGTTACGTTTTCACGTTATTATTAATAAAAGTGGTATAAAGTTGTTCTTTCATATAATCAAAATGTTAACCAGGTGCCAGAAATAAAATTATTGAAACATCTTGTCCCCGGATGGATTCCGTGTCACAATAGCTCGACTTGATGCCGACGTTTCGCCAACCATTGCAGGTGGCATTTTCAGGACAGACTTGAGGTTTGAACTGAAAATGTCACCTGTAATGGTTGGCATCAAGTCGAGCTATTGTGTAGCAGAATCCATGCGAAAGACAAAATTTTCCAAGATTAGCTGTCCGCTGAAGTCTACTATCCAAAAGAAAATTATTATTATTTACATCTTGTGCTACCAAGAATTACGCAAAATTTACCTCAAATTAGCCCAATCGACATTTTATTTGGAGCACAGCTGTTTTTGGACTTCGCTTGAGAAGGTAGAATAAAATTAGGGAAAAAATAATCCTATTTTGTAGCAAACGCACTTAGGTGCTTGGGGTTCTATGAATGTACGGCATCCAATGCTAGACATTTCATGTGTAATCTTGCAATAAACCAACTTAGAACTCAAATTGTTAAAATTCTGAGAGCTCGAAAAATACCAAAACACAAAAGTAAACCGAACAAGAAATGAGATGGTATGTGAAACTCATTTTGCAAAAACGCATAAACGCGATAAACACGGACGTTATGTAGTGCAATTGCCATTCAAAAATGACTTCTATTCTTTGGGCACAGATCTCGGACATATGGAAATTGTGTCCGATAGTTTGAATGAAGATTCAAACAAAACAACAAAACATTTTTATTTATCTCCAAAAATTCTTGTACTACTACAAAGCTTCGCGTAGTATTTGATGGATCTGCGAAAAGCATTACCGGAGTCAGTTTAAACGATACGTTATTAGCCGGGCCAACTATCCAACGAGATTCCCGTAACTTGGGTTTGTCTGGAGTTAATCGAATATCGTTGCAAAACGCCATTTGAATTTGTTCGTCTAGTGGCATTTCAAAATGATGTGCCGTGTAAGGGTAAAATTCGTATCTCATGACGGTCACGTTGGCCGTAAATGGGTTAATTGATGTATAAGGAGTTGCAGTTCATTCAAGTTTATTAGTTTCAATTGTGTAGGTGATGATTCAATATACTCATGATGAAACGGAGATTGGTCGATTTCGATATTCAGTATTTGCATGTGTCCTATATTTTGATAATTGATTATTTCCAGGGAACTTAACCCATTAACAGCCAACGTGACCGTCATGAGATACGAATTTCACCCTTATAAACATTTCGAACAAATACGTTCACTAGCGAATATTTTACAGTTTCAATTTCCGAACGATTATAACGTTCAACAAGGGGAACGACTGATGCGTTGACGACCATCATTCTCTCCAAGCGATGGGTTATACGAAAAATTCCTAAACGTTGAAATCGTTCGATGAAAAGCTCGACCGACAAAGTTTGTTCCTCATAAAATATTTGTAGAAATAGGAACGACTGGTCCGTTGGCAACTCTATCTTTTCTATCGACGTGTAATGTAATTATGCATCGTTGAAGTCGTCAGATGATGAATTTTGTTCGGTAGTGGATATGTTCGATTCCATTTTGTGCATGTAAAATACGTTCGGAACGAGAAACGACCGAAACGTTAACGCACACCAATCGCCAGCGTATAAATAAGGCCGCGGTACACATGTCGATTCAGTTTCAGTCGACATGCCGTGCAAAACATGTGGTGGATTAGATCACAGTCGCGTTTCTTCGGCCAAATGTGCAAATCGAATATTGAAGCAAAAACATAGATTCAGCACAGTGAATACTTGCACCGAAACGTTCACGATAAAACGCGGTTTTCGTAAGTTTTGCCGACGTCCAGAGTTACGACAGCGAATCGAGGATGACGTTTTGGAAATTTCTCAACTGACCATCGAAGCATCGCTCTACGTCAGTTTTCATTATACGAAATTGTTACATCGTAACGAATTTCCGATCGGACAGTTTTCCATCAGTCACCTATAAGATTTCTATTACCATCTCCAGGGCAAACGACAGAGGAAAGAACGCGTTGCGTTGGACGAAGAATATTTCGCTATGCGGCCAGACAAAACGTTATTATACGACGGCCGATTACGAACATACTTGATTAATTCGTGTGTCAAGCAACACGAAACCAATATGAAAAACTGTATCACGGTCCATTTTTACGATCGACTCGTCCGATATTTCTATGAAAAATATAAGGAAGAGTGTGTTCGAAAACGCTACGAATGGAAGACGATAGTTTACGACGAATTGTTCGCTTTCGTGCCACGTCACGTCGCCCACAGCCGAGAAGTTGCAGAATTTTTAAAAGATTTCCGTTTCGACTATCACAAAAAATTCATCAATATAGAAAATGACTGGTGGAGTTTGGTACCGATCACTTTCGAATTGGGACGATGGTTCGAAGAGAGAAAGTTGAAATCCTTCTCGGCGTTTCCTGTATTTTCGTCTGGTCGAAAACATTTACTTTATAACGCTATGGCTTTGAACGAATTATTGAGTAGTGTAAAATTGCTGCCGGACAAAAATACCGCTCTCGTGTTTAGGATGGAAACTCCAAGATATTGGTGGCAATATTTCGATCTATCTCACTCAGTTTACGGCAAATTCGACGACACAACTATGCACATCGAGCCCCACAAGCAGCGGACGTCTTTCGCTATGAGTTTTTCCACCAACGGAATCGATTGTTCCATCATGATGAATAGATATGAGCGATCTACAATTCAACAATCGCAGAAGAAGAAACGAAAGAAGACCAACAAACAACCCGAGACTACAGTGGCTAGTTCAAGTTTCACCAAGTATTTAGGAATCGATCCGGGAGTTGTTAATTATATCGGTGCGTGCTATATCGATAAGAAAACTCGAACAGAAACCAATTTCGTGTTAAAATCGGCCAAGTTCAAGGAACATTTCTGTAAAGAACGTACTCGACGACGTAAACGGAAAAAAATGGCCGGAATCTTTGAAAAACGCCTGCTTGAATATCGCGAAAGTATAAACATAGAGAAAAAATTAATTGTTTCGCCGAAGTGTGGTTCTAATTTCAACTCTCATGTGGAGTACATTTTATACAGACTGAATTTCTTATCGTCCAGTAGCGAAATTTACGCTACGCGGAAATATACGCGCTTGAACTGGGACTCGTACATTTCACGTCGTAAAGCAGAGGATAAGGTGGTAAATCAGTTATTGCCCGCTAAAGATGATGATGATAATTCCGTGTTGGTTTGTTTTGGAGATGGAACACTGGAGAAAAATTTCAGTTATGGCAGAAATAAAAAACCCGCCGTCGAAATGCTCAAACGAGCGTTTCATCGTCGACGCGATAAATGTCAGATTATATGTGTGGATGAGTATCTGACTACGCAATCTTGCTCGAAATGTTCCGGTAAAATGCATTTGCCACCCAAAAACACGACCGTAAATAGAGACGATACGAAGCGACGACGATGTCACGATCATAGATTTCAAATTTGCCAAAAATGTAAAATCGTTTGGAATCGTGACGTCAATGCTGCGCGTAATATCATTTTGGTTGGTCTCGGATTAATCGATTATCGTTGTAAAACGTCAGATGAATTTGTTCGTTTGACGGAATTTCAAATTTATGTGTTACATAAGGGTGAAATTCGTATCTCATGACGGTCACGTTGGCAGTTAATGGGTTAATTTGAAATTATGACAAGTTCTAATATGAAGCGTCTAAATGCAAATGCAGACATTTCACTTATAACCATTTTTGAGTAAAACGCAAAAAACCTGCCTAGAGCTTATAACTCGATCAATCAACTTGAAATTTTGATAAAAATTTGCTATAATGTTTTTACTGATATTAGAGTTTTATTCAGAAATATCTGATTTATTATTAACAAGAAAATTTGTTTAAAAAATGACACATGTCTGCTTTTGCAGCTGAACCTTGCACATGTCTGCTTATGCATCTGAGTGAACTCCAAAATAATATTACGGCAGGCTATAAAATTTGGTATTGACATAAAAAACATCAAGAAGTATAATTGAAAAACTTGTTTATTATTTCTGTCCATATAAATGATTTTACAGTCTAACCTCAGAGTCTTGACTTTCTCTCTTTTCCATTCTTGCTTATTTGCCATTCTTTTTCTGCCTTTTCCACTAGGACTTGGTTCAATATTACTATCGCGATCCATGTTAATACTGTATTATTGTTCACTAAATGATTCATCAGAAACAATGCGTAGATATGTATTCAAGTGAAACTTCTTCAACCACGCGCAGGTTATAATGATGAACAATATACGTCTTATTATGATCTCGAGTTCACGTGACTAACGAAGTGCAACCTGATTCGTCCACAGGCAAATGTCTGTTTTTGCATCCAACTTGTATGTGCATATGTCTGCTTTTGCATCTAAGGCTAAATTTAAGACGCCAATATCGGACTCAAATGACTGTTTATGCTCCTGGACGTCCGAAAATCGTTTTCCTAATAAACTCTACTTGAAGAATACATAGCCGACTCATTTTACTCGAAAAGGTGAAATGTCTGCTTGTGCATTTAGACGCTTCATATAACAGTCATCACAGTTTTGTCTCAATGAAACAGTTTTGTCTCGAGTGAAATTTGTCGAAACGAAGTTCCATCGCTGGATTTCTTCGCGCTACAAAAAGTTTGAACGTAGCTCTCGTTCGAAGAATGAAACAGTTTTGCCTCGGGTGAAATTTGTTGAAAAGAAATCCACCTTGTAATCATTCTTGGAAGTCTGTTTGAAGTTCACCACGGACAATGATCTATGCGTCGAGAAGTATAGACAAGTATGTAATTGGCAAGTGTACGAATAATCGCGATCGCTTTGACTCGGACCATTTTTACCGATCACAAATGGAAAACCAACGACTGACAAATAATTGTACAAGTAACCCACTCACACGACATGGCAAGTATACGCAAGTAACGATTATTCGCCAAGTACATGGGTCGTTTGAGCCCGACTTCAGATAAAAATAAAAACAGTAGAACCTAAAGTCTCGTTTATTATTCACAATGAATCACATTCATAGTTCGTATCGGAACTGATCGATTTTGCGTCTTGATATAATATTACTGTGTCGGTCGTTGTTCCGTTTTTCGCTACCTACGTATCGATTTCTTCTAATTCCCCCGTTCTCGATTCTGGTTCGTCGTCGTTTTCTTTTCCATTACCGGAAATTGAATTCAATGACGGCGATTTTTCGTTCAAACACGACCATTGTTTTTCTTTCGAATGTGACCTACCCGTAGAATACCAGGTACCAATATTAGAGCTCTTACACATCTTGAGATGTAGGTCGTTTGCTAGTGTGCCAAAAAAGAAAGCAGTACGTCTCTTTACTCTTGTACCAATATTAGACGCATTTACTTACACAACATTCAAAATGTTCAAATAAATTCAGACATTATTGAAGAGGACATTATAGATGAGGTAGATGTTGATAATGTCATCATTCACTAAGCACCCTCCAAGTGAAGACGGAAATGGTTCAATCAATATTTTGAACCGATTTCGATGATACAACCAGCAGTACCAGAAATATTGTAAATTGTTGAGGTCTATAACTAACTGAACGGGACAGGAAGAGGAATATATCAAAACAATGCAAAACATATTCGCTACTACGATATAAATGGAGAGGAAATGAAAATATCGTTTACAACTATTATTTTATAAATGTTCCATACACATCTCGAGTCACACGAAAAGAGCGACCGTTTATCCGCAAAGTTGAACGTTATTTTGGTTTTCGGATCGTCGTATAAGAACGGCCGTGACATAGGGATAGAAAACAAATTACTTCTATTGTGAATTGTAGCGGCGGCGTTTCCAGAGACACCGTCGCCACCACACAGATACCACAAACACATGATTATGATGTTTTTGCGATGAACGTGTACGTTGGAATCGCTCAATTTCAAAGTTGTGTTTTGCATGAGGGTGCAATTCGTATCTCATGACAGTCATCGATTCGTTGTACGGAGGGGATTCGAATGTATATAAAGCCCGATAACATGTAGAATAAGGACATTCCATTCAAGTCAGAGTGTTATCTAATACGGGTGCATACGACTTATCCAAATGTCGTATGTTAGTGGTAAAAATTTCATTGTGTCATCACAAGAACGCGAAAGATCGAAGAATCTCACAGTTCGTTATAGGTCGCGCTCGATTGACGAAAAATCATCGTACGTTAACGAGAAATCCCCATCGTTAAATTCGATATCTTGCGATGAGAATGGTACGGACGACGAGTCAGAATCGGAGAGAAGAAAAAATAAAAGAAACAGTTCATCGATCACGACCGGTGGCAGAACGACCAACGTGTCATATTTGACAGCTAAACAAAAAACATCTTACGTCAATGAAAAATCGCCATCGTTACATACAATTTCTTCTGATGATGACACAACGGACGAAGAATCAGAATCGGAAACGGAAAATGGAGAAGAACACAGCACATCGGTCCGGAACAATGGAATATCGACCGACGTGATAGCCGAGCAATCGTCTCGCGTTAACGATCAGTCTCCACCGTCAATTTCAATTTCTGGCGATGAAAACGAAGCGGACGGCGACCCAGACCCAGAATCGAAAACAGAAAAGGGGAAGGGAAGTAGCACGTCGATCGCAAACGACGAAATAACTACCAACAGGTCACATTCGATAGAAAAACAATCGTCGTGTGTGGAAGAAAAATCGCCGTCATTAAATTCACTTTCTGGTAATGGAAACGAACCTGACAACGAACCAGAATCGAGAACGGAAGAGTTAGAAGAAATTGATACGTTGGTAGCGAGAAATGGAGGAACAACGATCGACGCAGTAATAATCGATATGATACAAGATGATATCGAACGTTCCGTTGCTGATATGATACCCGAAATCACCGCAAATCTCGCTGTTGAACAGGAGAGCGTAACCATACCGCCGAATTCCATATCGAATCCCAAACTACACTCGCTACGTACCAGCTATCCATCGAGTGTCGATTTACGGGGAAAATCGGAACATCGTAGTGAAATATCGAGAAAACGAAAATCGGAAATGACTTGTGACGAACAACATATCATGAAAGTTTCACCATTGTCATTACCGCAACCACAATTACCTCAATCGTCCGCATCGAAATCGCCGAAAATTCGTTCGGAACATCGAACGACGAGATCAAATCGACGGTATATAAACCAAATGTCATCCGAAGCGATCGAAATGAAATTACCGTTCACGATAAGCTATGGCCAACCCATTACCGCATCGCTAATAACCGAAATGTTTTGTCGTGAACTATCAATCATCCGTGGTGTGTCGAAGAAAAATATAATTATCGAACTCACTAATTTGAATATGAAATCGATTCACGCCGATATGAACGCAAATGATCGTCCCGTTGAGTTTCATTGGATATTGAAAAGGTACGTAGATTTAACGAAAAACAATTTGGAGATAATTTTCGAAAAGTATAACGTGGAAGTGGAAAAATTAAAGATGCTTGTTCATATGAACTTGTTGATGTGGGCGATCGCGGATGCGATCCGAGCGTACCCGATTATCGATCACGCGCGTCAATCCGAATCGATTGATAACTATACCAAAGAGGTGGTGCAAAAATTTACGCAAATACTATTACCGATTATGCATGATCGGAAGAGAGAAAAGCTCGAAATAATCGGCGCATTGAAGACAGCATGGAGGAAGACGATGAGAGAGATTTATATTAGACATTTTGGCAGCGAAGAAGAGCTTCACCCGATTCACCGGTTTTTCCAGTACATACTCCGAGGTTGTAGCAATCAAAATATACTCGCCAAACAAAGCGACGACATGATTAGTATAATAACGAACGAAATTCCCAAAATCGATAATATATTGCGAACATTAACACATTTCCAAATAATGCGAATTCTAAAACGGAAATGTTACGAGTGCTAATGAAAAGAATTTTTCGTACGATTTATAAAATGTATTTCATATGTAATTCGAATAAAAAATGTCAGAAAATATTGCGATTCATTTCACGTAACTCACGTACCTCAACGTAACGGCCATAAGATACAAATTTCACTCTCATAGGAAATATAATTTTTAAATTCCGCCAGACAAACAAATTCATTTGGCGTTTTGCAGCGATAATCGATCAACTAGAGACCAACCGAAATTATGTTATTCGCGACATTAACGTCACGATTCCAAGTGATTTTACATTTTCGGCAAATTTGAAATCTACGATCGTATCATTTCTATTTATGGTGGTGGTAGTGGTGTGTTTTGGTGGTAACGGCATTTTACCGAAACATTTCGAGCAACGTGTCATTTATCGCGTCGGCGATAGAACGCATGTACAAGCAGCTCTATGGCAGGTTTTTTATTTCTGCCATAGCCTTTCACGATATTCAAAATATGTTGAGTTATCGGATTCGAGTCAGCAGCAAGCATCAAAACGTCAACCAAATATATTGGGTTGTCGGATTCGAGCTTGGCAAGAATCATACCTCTCGAAGCATCGTATTCGGCAAAAAAAAAACAAATCGTTAAAATATAATAATTCTTTTAATCAGAAATAATACACCTTGATTTTTGATAATCTCAACATTACACGAAAACATCAAATATTGTGAGCTACGTTTTGAATACACCATCGAGTGCGTGTTTTTCATCCTATCAGCGTTCACACCAATGTTACTCAAATATTTCTTATTCCAATTATCATTCTTGTGCACCCACAATCGAACTCCATCGTATTTGACCGTAATATCTTCACATTTGATCGATGTTCTTGCCACAAATTCGTCTCCCATAAAAATAGGCGTTACAGCATTCTTGCATCGAAGGACCTTCATCGAATTCTTCTTGCCACGTATACATTTCGCAATACCATTATGAACGCCGTCGATAACACAAACACGCGCCCATAAGAATTCGCTCAGCAGTCGAGTGATTCGCAATTGTGTGTCATCATCGATTACTTCGATACGCTCGTGATCGACTAATTTCAATATATCTACGCACGTGAGAATCTTATCGTTTTTCACTATCATTCCTACGTTTGGCTCGATCGCGAGTTTTCCACCCAACGGAACGTCCGAAAATAACGGTTCAACGATCGTTCCAAAATCCGGTTGTCGAAATAATATTTTCGCACTATAAAATAGGAAAGCGCTATTTCCGTTTATATCGAACGTTCCTTTCCGATTCAATAAATATCGCAGAATATATAATTCTCGCGATTCGCCACTTGATTCTTCGTAATCCCTATACCCGTATAATTTCCTCATTAAACAATTATCAATTTCCGACAATTTATCGATAAATTTCATGCCGGCATCACCTACGAATCGAGCAGTTTTCGTATCGATGCCGTCAATCGTACCGTTGGTGCGAACGTCTATACTAGGTCGATACGTGTCTTCTCTCACATCCAGCAGCTCGATTTTAGAAAACGATATCCTGTCGACCCGTTGTTTCTGAATGTTTCCCATTTCCCTGAGTTTACTTTCGTCTTCGACTATTACTATATACGGTAGCATCAAATAACAAACAGGTACGCGGTAAACGCTTCGTACGAAGAGTGTCGGTTCGGTCTCGTTCGCACAAATTTTCTCACAAGTAGCACTGTCGGAGTCTTTCGCGTTCACACATTTTACGAATGCATCCAAAACGACCCTGTATTCGTGGTTATTCTCGTGCGCGATGTAATAATAATATTTGTTTTTTACGGATCGGTCGTACAACGATAATATCCGTTTGTTGTCAAACCGCTCCTTCTTGTTCTTTCTCCTCTTCTTTTTTTTCGTTTCGCTATTCATCGTATCGGTACAAGCTGCCAAGATATTCCTACGAACTTGTTTGATGTGTTCATCGTTGTGGCCATCATCGCTAGACGGTTGTCGCACTAATATATATTCGTCATTTACGGGGTTATCGTCTACTTTAGGTTGCACCCGTAAATCATATTTGACGAGCGCTTCTTCGGACTGACCTCGTTGCCACATCGGTCGTTCTTGTTGCACTTCTGACAATTCATCTGATGGCTTCCCGTCGACAATACCATCGACGTTGTTAAAATTGTCGAAATTCGAACATATCTCTTGGTAGTCGGCATCGACGATCGTGGTGTCATATCGTAATAGTTTTTCGAAGTCACAAATATCGTCGTTGTATTCAGATGTCTCCGTGTCATCGTGCAGATTCATAGTTCGAATACCGCACTACATCTCGAACGAATGGCTGACGTTGGAACGACCGAGATCGGAATACTGGTATCTAAATATTGGTACGATTGCGATTATATAATACGAAGATGATCTCATACCGCCCCTCCACGTTTATCGCGCATAACGCCAACGATCGTGCGAGAAATGAAATCGTAAAATATTTTCTGATGAACAAACTCTGTCAGCCTAGAATCTCTTGTCGAACGAATCTCCAAACTTATAAGTTCCTCGTCATGCGTACTAGCGCCATCGAGAAACAGTTTTATCTCGAATGAAATTTGTTGAAACAAAATCTCACCGGTGGATTTCTTCGAGCTGCAAAATCTTTGAACGTGAATCTCGTTCGAGAAATGAAATCGTAAAATATTTTTTGATGAACAAACTTTGTCCGCCTAGAATCTCTCGTCGAACGATTGGTTGTTGAAACGAAATTCCACCGGTGAATTTCTTCGAGCTACAAAACTTTGAACGTAATTCTCGTTCAAGGAATGAAACAGTTTTGTCTCGAGTGAAATCTGTTGAAACGAAATCTCGCCGGTGGATTTCTTCGAGCTACAAAAACTTTGAACGAAACTCTCGTTCTCGAAATGAAATCGTAAAATATTTTCTGATGAACAAACTTTGTCCGCCTAGAATCTCTCGTCGAACGATTGATTGTTGAAATGAAATTCCACCGGTGGATTTCTTCGAGCTACAAAACTTTGAACGTAATTCTCGTTCAAGGAATGAAACAGTTTTGTCTCGAGTGAAATCTGTTGAAACGAAATCTCACCGGTGGATTTCTTCGAGCTACAAAAACTTTGAACGAAACTCTCGTTCTCGAAATGAAATCGTTAAATATTTTCTGATGAACAAACTTTGTCCGCCTAGAATTTCTCGTCGAACGATTGATTGTTGAAACGAAATTTCACCGGTTGGATTTCTTCGAGCTACAAAAACTTTGAACGTGAATCTCGTTCGAGAAATGAAATCGTAAAATATTTTCTGATGAATAAACTTTGTCCGTCTAAAATCTCTCGTCGAACGAATAATTGTTGAAACGAAATTCCACTGGTGGATTTTTTCGAGCTACAAATACTTTGAACGAAACTCTCGTTCATCGAGAAATAGTTTTGTCTCGGATGAAATTTGTTGAAACGAAATCTCACCGGTGGATTTCTTCGAGCTACAAATACGTTGAACGAAACTCTCGTTCATCGAGAAATAGTTTTGTCTCATATGAAATTTGTTGACACGAAATCTCACCGGTGAATTTCTTCGAGCTACAAATACGTTGAACGAAACTCTCGTTCATCGAGAAATAGTTTTGTCTCATATGAAATTTGTTGAAACGAAATCTCACCGGTGGATTTCTTCGAGCTACAAACACTTTGAACGAAACTCCCGTTCGAGAAATGAAATCGTAAAATATTTTCTGATGAACAAACTTTGACCGCCTAGAATTTCTCGTCGAACGAATCTCCAATTTTATAAGTTCCTCGTCATGCGCACTAGCTCCACCGAGAAACAGTTTTGTCTCGAATGAAATTTGGTGAAACGAAATCTCACCGGTGGATTTCTTCGAGCTGTAAAATCTTCGAACGTGAATCTCGTTCGAGAAATGAAATCGTAAAATATTTTCTGATGAACCAACGTTGTCCGCGTAGAATCTCTCGTCGAACGAATCTTCAAACTTATAAGTTCCTCGTCATGCGTACTAGCATCATCGAGAAACAGTTTTGTCTCGAATGAAATTTATGAAACGAAATCTCACCGGTGGATTTCTTCGAGCTGTAAAATCTTTGAACGTGAATCTCGTTCGAGAAATGAAATCGTAAAATATTTTCTGATGAACCAACGTTGTCCGCCTAGAATTTCTCGTCGAACGAATCTCCAAACTTATAAGTTCCTCGTCATGCGTACTAGCATCATCGAGAAACAGTTTTGTCTCGAATGAAATTTGTTGAAACGAAATTTCACCGGTTGGATTTCTTCGAGCTGTAAAAACGTTGAACGTGAATCTCGTTCGAGAAATGGAATCGTAAAATATTTTTTGATGAACAAACTTTGTCCACCTAGAATCTCTCGTCGAACGAATCTCCAAACTTACAAGTTCCTCGTCATGCGCACTAGCTCTGTCGAGAAACAGTTTCGTCGCGAGTAAAATTTGTTGGAACGAAATCCATCGGCGGATTTCTTCGAGCTGCAAAAACATTTGCAGCTATGACTCGTCATCACGTGACGTAGACGTGACGTATCACGGGGGCAACGAAAATTGTGGAACGCAACATCCAGCTCTCGCGAGAAGCTAGCGCCAAGTCTAGACAGTCAAGGGGGCTCCACGTACCCCCATAGCACCCCTACACCCCTATATATATAATATATATATATATTATATATATAACCTCCGCGACGGCCTGCTCCTTCTTACTACTACGTTGTTCTTACTCTGGTCAAGGAGGTTTAGGATCGCGGGCGAGAAGCTTGCTGATTATATAGTTAATTTAGGGTCAGCTGAGTGAATACTCGATTCTCATTGGACTAGAGCCAATTGACGTCACAAAAATCCTAAAATCTACTGATTTCTGACGAAAATCACGGTAGAAGGGGTAAAATTTTGATCAGATTCAATTCAGAGTTTCGAGAGCGAAGTCGATTGAGGTTAAATTGTACAATATTAAACCCACCCCATCCACAGATTTAGTAATTTCATGATATTCGTGAGACATCTATGAAAGATTTAATACTGTACACGTTGATTGGAAGTTCAAGGGAATTCTACCAGATGGCGTTCATCTGCTTTTTGTAACAAATTGATATAACTTTTCGATAGGTGGCGCTCACCAAGTTGTCACATCGGAATTGCATTATATTTCGAAAGATGGCGCTTTTTACATTACCTCAACGGGATCGCATTACATTTTAATATGTGGCGCTCTTCACGTTACTCCGACGAAATTGCATTACATTTCGGTAGATGTCTCCGAATACTATTTCCGATCAGAAATTATCGCACTAAGATCGCTGAATCTGTTTCTACAACGATGCATAGTTTTGAAATTCGCATCTCATAACGACTACGTTAGAGTAATCTTCGATTTTCATATAGGGGGGGGGGGTCAAGCGTATAAAATTTCACAATTTAATTTCTCGGACGAGAATTGCGTGCAGAAATAGGAACAACTGGTACGTTGACAACTCTATCTTTTCTATCGACGTTTAATAAAACTATGTATCGTTGAAGTCGTTAGTCGATAAATTTTGGTCGTTAGTGGATATGTTCGATTCCATTTCATGTATGTAAAATACGTTCGGAACGAGAAACGACCTAAACGTTAACGCCCACCAATCGCCAATCGACATGAAGTATGAATTTCGTTCTAATATACTGCAGCGCGGTATATTCTTATTACACAAAAACGAAAATGACAAAGGTAAAAATAGAAACAAATCATTGGATAATATATTTTTATTCATTCTCTTCCCCGAGCCAATCGAAATATAATCGCTTGAGTTCGAATTCCTCCTCTGCATATTGTTCGCGATTCTCCTCCTGCTCATTTTGTTGCCATAACGCGTCCAACAGGTCGGACCAATCCTCTCTCTGTTTGGTACGATAATCCTGGTCCCCTTCACCAGGGTCCGACCAATAGCCTTTTTCTCCTCTTGTACGATCTTGTCCCCATTCGCAGGAGTCCCAATCTTCTATTTTTCCCCTCGCACAATCCTCCTGTTGTTTCCCGTCACACCAACCCTCTGTTGTACGATGCCGTTGTTTCCCGTCACGAATGTCTGACCAATCCATTGTTGTACGATCCCCTTGTTTCCCGTCACGAATGTCTTCACGAATGTCTGACCAACCTTCTCTTGTACAATGATGTTGTTCCCCGTCACGAATGTCTGACGTGAACTTCATCGTGGTCCACTCGATTTTTCGACGTTTGGATTTCTTACTTGGCGACATACTGAACGCGTAATTTAGTCGAACTAATGACAAATGATTATCCGCGACTTCATTATATACTCTTTATCGAAATACGCCCAATTTCGAAGCAGGGTGATCGAAACGCGACTTGGGAATGCTCTCCCATAAGAAAATTCGTGAGTGTGAATCGATGTAATGCTAGTTCGGAAAATGGAAATGATAACACTTCTGTTGTATATTTAGAACCTATGCTATAATGAATATCGTCTCCTATATAAACGGAGATCGTGCATATACAAACATCCAGTCGATCAACAGCTAAACACCGTTCAACATCACAATATGCCGTGTGCAACATGTGGCGGTCCAGATCACATGCGAAGTACCTCGAAAAAATGCATACATCGAGTGTTCAAAAAGAAACGAGTCAACAAGCCATGCATAACGTGTGGCGGTTCAAATCATAGGAGTAATACTTCAAAAAAATGTCCACGTCGGGAAAAACTAGTCGAAAATAGCGAACAAACTTTTCCGGTATGCGAGCGTGCCAGTACCTCTCCTATCGAAAGTAACAGTTCGGTTGAAGACGACGAAGAGTTATCTTCGTCCGAATATGAAACTGAACAAAGTGATGATAATTCGTCCGATGATAACGCTTCACAGTTTTTAGTGACCGATATGAAAGAGTCGTCGAGCGAACCGAACGACAATTTCCAAGACCTGTGGAAGCCTATGCCAATATATCGAGTGGACCTGAATACGGGTGAATTAATTGGTCCAACTGCGATGTACAAAGATCCCAAACGAACAAGCGGAACACTCGTGGCCAAGGAGGGCTGTAGGTATCTGATGGAAAATGCATTTTTCTTCGATGCCGAATATGAGAAATTCGGTACGGACACTATTTATATCGCTGCAGCTTTCAGACAGAGGACGCTGACGACATATTTGAATGGCACACCATATAGTTTGGCAACCAGGGAAACATTCCAAATTGAGAAACATTTCGCATTTCTATTCGGCTTGCCGAACGATCGATTGATTCGCGTAAGTAATCACGTGCGAGCGGGTCACTGGAGAGATGTCACCAAGGCGGTGTCGCCGATTACAATAATTGACAGCATATATGTTCGCCGGCCGGTACTATCGATACCGATTATCGTGACTTGGGACGATGATATGAATGGGAAATTTTTTGATGGATATTTTCAAAACGATTGGGATAATAGTAGGGGCTTGGTACTGGTATTGAATAACGAGCGAGTTTCCATGCCGATCGAGTGGTACACACTGACCGGCAGAACGTGCGGGAAATATGTACATTATGACATGTTTCGAATACCTTCGCGTCAGCGACTGTTCACCTATACCATTGTCACGACCGATTCGCATTACTCGTGTAAGAGTGAATTCACATTCGAAGATTTCCACGACGTTCTAGGGTGTAATATCAGTCACGAACAAACTACATCTTGTGAGGGTAGGAGCGTGAAATTGCAATGTATGATGACAATTGTAATGAACATGTATCTTTTCGCTTAATAAAGATGTTATGTGAATATGTGATCGCTTTCCTTCCCCATTCATTCGATTTTCATACGAGTATCAGCCGTCGTCTCGATTACCTTTCGATTTGACTAATGGTCTTGTACCGGATCGCATTCAGACATTCCACCACTATAGCATTCGAATAGAAGTCGCTCAGTGAGTTATAACGAACTTGTATGACATTCTGACAGGTGGCAGTAACCCATGCACTATAGTCCATTCCAATTATTTCTCAATAGACAACGCTCGGCTGGTACCTGCGACAGGTTTGTCCTACATTCAAGTAGATGGCGCTTGGACGATTATTAGAACGAACTTGTATGGCAAGTCAATAGTGACAACAAGAGATAAACGACAATTATAGCAATTATTTTATTAGAATAATGAACAAATATATGTTTTTGCTTCAATATTAGATTTGTACATTTGGTCGAAGATGCGCGACTGTGGTTTAATCCACCACATGTTTTACACACTATTTATACGCTCGCGAGTGGTGGGTGTTAACGTAGCGGTCGTTCCTCGTTCCGAACGTATTTTGCATGCACGAAATAGAATCGAACATATCCTTTAACGAACAAAAAATATCACATTTTTCTTTTGCGGGTAACGACGACGAGGCCGCGATCTTGTATCTCGTCCATCAATCTGCCGACCAAATCGAATTTCAATATATTATATCGATCGTACGCACGATGTATCTCCGGATCCAGAGCTAACCGGTCCACGTGGTAATTATAAAAAATAAACATCAGATGCTGATTTGAGAAAACAGTTCGTAATGCCAACATTTTCAACGTTCTCGGTGATTTCGTATGGTGTCCGAAAAATTCGAAAAAACTATTCGTCCCAATTCTCTGCCAAATGTGCCGTGTACGCTTGTTGAGGTGGTTTGCGGAATCGATTCCGTGGTACAGCGGGACGTCGATCAATGGATGTGGGCTCGACACAAATGGATACAGCAACGAAATCGCTATGAAAATCGAACACAGATTATTGCGAAAGCAATGTAATTTCAAGTCCTCTAAAAAATTAACATCTTCTTCGTTCGATTGCTGGCCATTATGATTGGTTAATAAAAATATAACGGCGACAGCCGCAATTTTTCTATAGATGGGATTATTATCGAACTTGATTTTCGTGTGATCGGCGGAGCAAAAATCAATAAATGTCATGATCAGTTTACGAACATGACGTAAATCCGTCAAATAACTTTTCATTTTCAATGTCGTGAGATTATCTAGTAAATGCGGCAAACTAATTTTGTAATACGTGTGCTCCGTAAACATATGTTCGAAACACATGACAACAATGTCGATGTCCAAGTCACACTGTAACAAATCGTGTAATGACGAACCGTCGTCGTTATACGCTCGGAAAATCAGAGCATATATGACTGCCGATCGATAATAAAACACATCGATAAACAACAAACTTCGAAAAAAATGACGCCTTATAAAACTGATGTAGTCAACGATGTTTTCGCTTGATGAGCACTCCGTCGCTACTGACGAAGACGACTCGAAATTGGTTAGAAAAAGGCACATTTCCCAAGCACAAATATACGCATCGGTTATATCGGAACAAAATTGTCTTTCCCCATAGTATAATTGTCTATTACTATCGAACAAAATTGAGCTCACGAAATTTGTCAACTTATGTTTCACATTAATGATTTTTCTTCGGACATCGATCGGCACTTCTAGTAGCGGACGGAAAACACGTTCCGTAGCATAATTGTAACATTCGTTCTGGTAGTTCTCCGTGGACGATGACGGCAGCGATACCTGCATATCGGCTTTATGTTCCAACTATCGTAATATCTATCCGACGTGTCGAATCGCACTGGTGGCTTCGTGTCACGTTCTCACTGAAGAAACGCCGACTGTGATTTATCTACCACATGTTTTGCACGGCATGTCGACTGAAACTGAATCGACATGTATGTCACAGCCGTAGTTATACGCTCGCGAGTGATGGGCGATCTGCGCATCATGTTATAGTTGTATATTTAGTTGTAACACCATTTCTAATTTTATATGTAATATTTCTAGCAATACGAAATGTATATCTCTGCTGAGACCTGAATGAAAAATCGCATCCTATACCGAATACCCTTTATTTCGAGTGAAATTCGAATTGGTATATAACGCGAGTATAGTGACAGGGAACGTCAGTTACTTTCCTATCGTTCAACCAAAAACAACGTCATAATCGAAATAATAATAACAATGTTACAACCGGCAACTTCTACTAGTGTATCGAACAACAACAACAACAACAACAACAACAACAACGATAATAATCGAGAAAACGTGTCAACCGATCGAGAGGGAACGGTGGAAAACAGACGACCCAAAGAACATGTTCCGCCGATGTACGAAAGACCAGGTTGGGAGGACTTATGGGCGATGATTCGACGAGATGACGAGGAAGTCCTCAATTGGAGTGCCGATGAGGCGGAGGAAGATGAATTTGGAAGATGTTATGAAGAGTGGTTGTCACAAGATGATATAGTGAATACTAGTATATCGGACAACAATAAAAATATTAAAATCTAGTCTTGTTTGTTATTTACAATGATTCGCATTCGTGCAAAACTGATTTTCGACACACTACCGGCAAATTTCTTCGAGCTGCAAAAACTTTGAACGAAACTCTCGTCGAACGAGTCACCAAATTTAAAGTTCCTCGTCATGCGCACTAGCTCCGTCAAGAAACAGTTTTGCCTCGAATGAAATTTGTTGAAACGAAATCTCACCGGTGAATTTCTTCGAGCTACAAAAACTTTAAACGAAACTCTCGTCGAACGAGTCTCCAAACTTAAAGTTCCTCGTCATGCGCACTAGCTCCGTCGAGAAACAGTTTTGCCTCGAATGAAATTTGTTGAAACGAAATCTCACCGGTGGATTTCTTCGAGCTACAAAAACTTTGAACGAAACTCTCGTCGAACGAGTCTCCAAACTTAAAGTTCCTCGTCATGCGCACTAGCTCCGTCGAGAAACAGTTTTGCCTCGAATGAAATTTGTTGAAACGAAATCTCACCGGTGGATTTCTTCGAGCTACAAAAACTTTGAACGAAACTCTCGTCGGACGAGTCTCCAAACTTAAAGTTCCTCGTCATGCGCACTAGCTCCGTCGAGAAACAGTTTTGCCTCGAATGAAATTTGTTGAAACGAAATCTCACCGGTGGATTTTTTCGAGCTACAAAAACTTTGAACGAAACTCTCGTCGAACGAGTCTCCAAACTTAAAGTTCCTCGTCATGCGCACTAGCTCTGTCGAGAAACAGTTTCGTCGCGAGTAAAATTTGTTGGAACGAAATCCATCGGCGGATTTCTTCGAGCTGCGAAAACTTTTGCAGCGGTGATGACTCACAGTTACGTGACGTATACGTGACGTAGCACGGGGGCAACGAAAATCGTGAAACGCAACTTTCAGCTGTCGCGAGAAGCTAGCGCTAAGTCTAGACAATCAACGGGGCTCCACGTACCCCATAGCACCCCCTGCACCCCTATATATAATATATATATATATTATATATATATTATATATATATTATATATATAACCTCCGCGACGGCCTGCTCCTTCTTACTACTACGTTGTTCTTACTCTGGTCAAGGAGGTTTATGTTCGCGCGCGTGGAGCTCTCTGATTATATAGTTAATTTGGGGTCAGCTGAGTGAATACTCGATTCTCATTGGACTAAAGCCGTTTGACGTCACGAAAATCCTAAATTCTACTGATTTCTGACGAAAATCACGGTAGAAGGGGTAAAATTTTGATCAGATTCAATTCAGAGTTCTGAGAGCGAAGTCGATTGAGGTTAGATTTTACAATATTAAACCCACCCCATCCACAGATTTAGTATTTTCCGTGAACTATGTGAGACATCTATGGTAGACATTCGATATATTGTTTTCCCGATAGGTGTCGCCAAGACGATCACCGCTCCCAATCAAATCAGTTCATATCATACACCGACAGATGGCAGCATCGATCCCGCCAAATGAAGTCATTCCAAGACGTGTTGAAATGTTTTATCCAATTTGTCGTGTACGTCGTCATCGTGAGTCGAAAGTTGAACGTATCTCATCGTTGTTTTGATACTTTTATGCCCGATCGCTCGTGATGCATGTTTCACACCGTACTTGGAAAATATTTCACCCAAAAACCAACGCCTTGACGCGTGCCATCGTATCCAATGTGGACGATCTTTTCCGAATAACAGACGATATAAACGATCGAAACGCAAATGTAATTGCTTTTTCGACGAGTATAGCGTAAGGAACGGCACGTCGTCTGAGACATTCTTGTCGCCGAGCGTGGCATGTATGTCGAGGATCAAATAAAATAAATCGTGGTACTTTTTGCGTATGTCGGACACGAGGAAAATCGTAAAAACTACATCACGTTTTCCTATCGCATCTATCTGACCTTTATTCAGTAACTCTTCGTATTCGTTCCGGCTCAGACTATACAGGGAAGCTATCATACGAGCTCCCGTAAAATATGACAATACGAATAACGTGCTGAAAACGATATCGGCTATGTACAGTTTCGCGATCGCACGCGACGGAGATTTCATCGGTGAATCGTCGTTTGGTGTGAGCGACGAAATGGAAGACGAAAATAAAAAGTTGTCTGATGGATCGGTAGTTCGTTGTCGTTGTCGCTGTTGCTGCTGCTGCTGCCGCCGCCACTTTTGATGATGATTCTTCAGCGTTTCGATACACCAAGATAACATTCGTTTGACGGAATCGTCAGAGAATACCAATTGACGTTGTTTGTTCAGCGACAAGATGCGACGTTGGTGATTTTTCGATAGGACGTGGAGATCTTTTTGAACTTCGTATTCGAGATGTTTGTATGAAAGCATACCGAACCGGTCGAAAAGACGTTGTCGATCGTCCGATGACAAGTAAGCGTCCAACTGGTCGGTATTTTTCAGATACGTTACTATAGTCGTTAAAATTTTCTTGACGTACGTCATTCGCAACGGTCGCTTCCGATATAGGGTGAGATACTTGACGAAATCGACGAAAGATACGAGAGAATAGTTGCCGTTCAATAGGTTGATGTATTTCATATGAGACAACGCGGCGGCGGCGGGTAACGACTTGGTGGTCGTTGAGCACGAAGGGGACGAGTGAGAAGACGGATCGACACCAACCGATTCGTCACGTATCACTCGGACTTTACATTCACATTTCCTTCCGATGTTTTGCTCGGTGTGTATGATACAGCGGCTGTCAGTTTCAACGTTTATACGATAGAGAATGGTACGCTGTCGTGATTGTTGAGTGGTGAGCGGTGTATGCGTTTCTGCCATCTCTTATATCGTGAATAGCGTTTTATTTAACCCGTTCACCGCCAACACGTGACCGCCATGAGATACGAATTTCACCCTTATAAACATTTCGAACGAGATCGAGTGGTGGGATACTCGTCTACACATATAACGTAACATTTATCGCGTCGATGTCTATAACTGAATTGAAGTCGTTCCGTGAGATTTCCAGCAGAGAAATTTCGTATGTCGAGTAGTCGTGTTAGTGAGCGGTCGGTATCTGTGTGTCTGCCATCATGGATAGCTCTTCTCTTTTCCAGCAATTGAAGGAAACTTATAGCGATGACGAATTCTCACCGTGGCCGTCGTTCAATTACAATTCGATAGTCGATAACTATTACCCTGCTACGTATCATGTTATGCGCGAATTGTATGTAAATTCTCCGAAGTCTGTAAAAGGCTTGATAATAATCGACGGTTGTTCGACTATGGAAACCATCAATAACAACGTTATTACCGAAATGTTTGTGAAATATTCGACGTGTTACGTGTTGTTGGCGTGTATGAATCCCCAACAAAGGCAGAGGACTATCGGAAAAGATACGATAGAGAAATCGTTAGCCATCGAGAATATTTCGATAATCAGATATATGAATTCGTTTTTGGAATGGTTGCAGGGATCGATTGCCACGAAAAGAGCTCGGAATATTTTCGTATTAGATGCCACTTCGTATCCGTTTGTCCGAGAGTGGTTTTCGATCCGACGTTCGAAATTTTCGTTAGTTACCGATAGAGATTATTTCAAATGGACTATTCTCGCCGAACAGTAACACGCGTTCATCTGTGCGAACCGCCTCCTCGGCCACCTCCACGCCCCCACCCCCACTCACGACCACACAAATTATGAATTGTAATAAACGATATTGAAGTTTAAGTTTTTTTTTTATTATTCAATCGAGTATTTCACTCTGTAACGACGTGTTTCCGGATTGATACTTTTTTTTTCCCCCGTAACGCTCGACGTGACGATGTCGTTACTACCGTCGTCCTCGTCGTTATCGTCAACACCGGGTAAGACGCCGCTACGTCGAAGAAATAGACAACCTTTGGATTCGTACGAAATCGTGGACAACGTGATCGAATTGGAGAACAACATGGAAATTGACGAAACGAACGATACGCGTGTGTTGAAAACGGGTCCCGACCGGAACCTGTTAGAATGGGACGAATTTCGGGCGTTGGCGAAAATTTTGCGATCGTTAAATAACAGCAACAGTTCGGTGAATAACGCCCGTAAGCGGATGAAATCGCACGCAAACAGTTGTTCGAATTGCCGAGATGTATTTCGACGGAACGAGAAGCGTCTCTACAAACTATTGACGTTCATCAAATCGCTGGGTCCGGCCATTATAAAGTGTCGATATCGTTACGGCAAGCGACGCATCTGGGTGACGCCTCAATGGAAACAACTGACCGAGCCGTATTTCACTCTCGTCAATCGTATCTATAAAATTGAAACGTCAAAAACACCGATCGATCACATCGACGCTGCGGACATGCTGAAATTGGAGAAGACCGTGAAGAATTGCGATTTGCTCAACAAGTCGGTGAGAGAGCAAACGCAAGGACGTAGAAGTTTCGTGAAGCAGGAAGCTTCGCCCGGTCGATATCATTTTACTTTTCGGTGTACCGTGCTACCGGCGACGTCCGACATGACGATCGATCAAATCGGGATTCCATACGAAATTTTTCCCGGACTCGTCGACGATCTGAACAGGTTTCGCGTCGTATTAATATTCAAGCGAGATCCCGTCATTTGTTATTATAGCATACACACCTCCGATAGTATAGTGCTGGTCGACGGACGATGTGTGCGCGTACACTCGGGACGATACAAATCGATGAACATGGACAACGACGGTGATACGACCACCGTAACGGTTATCGTAAGCGAGGCCGTTTCGTTGGAAGTGTTGTTGCGTATAAATTGTCACCTTAACATGTACGTTTACTTTGGCAAAACGAGAATAGAATTTTCGCAGACGCACGCTCTCCGTTTACACGATAAGATCGGAAAAAATATTACGTCGTTCGAACGCCATCCGAAATGGGGTCGCGTGTTCAAATACGTATATCTCGCTAACGTTTGCTATGACGACGACGACGACGACGATGGTGACGACGTCGATACGAAGGGTAACAAAAGGAAACGGACGAAAAGTAAGACTGTCGATATTTTCAATCACGTACTGTTGTGTTTAGTCCAATTGTACGACAGTATGACGGCCTACGATTTTATGCAATACGCCAACGATATGGCTTTCGAACGTTCCAACGGTGACGACGACGACGACGACGCGGACGCGGACGCGGATTCGAATTCTTTTTTCGTTACCGATAACGTCGACGACGACGTGTGCAGAGCCATAATAGATTCCGGAGCGAAGGGGAGTGACGAGATTCTATCTATCATGAAAAACAAGCCTCAGCGTGCCAGCGAAACGTTAACCGAAAGCTTGAAATACGCCCAAAAGTTTATTCGTAGTAATAATACGATAGCGAAAGTGTGGCAAACGGAAAATCAGATGCTGCAAATTCTACAAAACGTCACGGTCGATATCGATTTGAACGTAATCTTGAAAATTGCCGATAAACGTACCGTACTCGGTCCGGTCGATAATTTCCTACCCGCTTCGTTGAAAATGGACGGTCTCGTAGCCTTGATGATCGACGACGATATATTATTGTAAGTGCGAACGTGTACGTATCGAACCGTTCCGTCCGTCGTCGTTTCATTCTCTCTCTCTCTCTCTCTTTCTCTCTCATATATATATCCCCAATTTATTCCGCTCGTTTGTCACACGAAATGTCATCGTCGAAACGGAAAAAAATCGCCGATAAGCCAGATAGAAATAAGGATGTTATGAAGCAAAGATTCTACGATTTATTGGAAGAAAAAAGTGTCCGAACAAACACGGTATCTTTATCGCAAGAAAAGTATTTGTCTTTAATCGACGAGATTCGAAAACTGCGAAAATCGAACGTTAAAAAAACACCTAGATATTATTGGTTGACGAGACAATTCGACGTGTTGCGCGTTAACGGTATCGATAAACTGATCAAGCCGGTAGGCGCGTCGTCGTCGTCGTCGTCGTCGTCGTCGAAAAAGAAAAGTAAACCGATCGATTCGTCTGCCGCGTGTTTGACGAATATACTCTTTTACGTGCATCACGACGAGTTGTTCGACGTCATCTACGACGCGCACGTATCGTTGGGACATAGAGGACGAGTTCGTACCTACAAGGAATTGTCGCGTCGTTACAAAAATATCACGCAATCGGACGTTAAGTATTTCATTAGCGTCTGTGAAAATTGTCAGCAAAAGCTAAAGCGCGAAAAGAAAAATATCGTTGTAAGACCGCTACTGTTCTCGGAGTTCAACAGCAGATGCCAAGTCGATTTGATCGATCTACAATCGTCCAAAGATCGTAAATACAAGTTCATCATGGTGTATCAGGATCATTTGACCAAGTTCGTGATTCTGAGAGCGTTAGAATCGAAACGCGGCCAAGAAGTGGCTTATAATCTATTGCAAATTTTCACGTTGTTCGGCGCTCCCAATATTCTACAATCCGACAACGGTCGAGAATTCTGCAACAGCATTATCGAACATTTGACCGTTATATTCCCCGGATTCCGAATAGTTCACGGTAAACCTAGACATAGCGCCAGTCAGGGTAGCGTGGAGCGTGCCAATCAAGACGTGGAGAACATGATAAGCGTTTGGATGGCCGACAACGGAACGACGAGATGGAGCGACGGTTTGATGTTCGTACAATTGATGAAGAACAGATCGTACCACGCCGGTATCGGTAGGTCTCCGTACGAAGCGATGTTCGGGTGTCCGGTGAAGATGGGACTGTCGTCGATTCCCATTCCGCGAGAATTGTCACGTATCCTTTGTACGGAAGAAGAATTAGAAAACGTTATCGCGTCGTCACAATTCGGCGGAAGTTACGTTGCTCGCGGCGATCGTATCGCGGTTGCTACCGAGAAAGATCCGCGCGATCGTGAAGATTTCGATGATGATGATGATGATGACAACGTCAACGACAACGCCGAGCAAGGAAGCGATAACGACGACGACGACGACGACGACACGACAAACGAGCCGTCCACGTCGTCGACGGCTGCATCGAACGAAAAGTGTTCGGTATGTACAAAAGTGTTTACGCCAACGGATAAGTGTGACCGGTGTAAATGTTCGATGCACGTCTCTTGCGTACAAGGTAGCGCGTTACCGTCGCCGGGATCTGCGAATACCGACGACAGCGACGACGAAGACAGCGACGACGTTGCTCTCGCGACCTACGTGACGCTCAAATTGTGTTCGTTGTGTGCTAAAACGAAACGAATCGTCGGTGAGCGTGAGAATTCGAAAACATGTTTGAAACGACAGGCGATCGTAATGAAGAAAACCTCGGACAGATTGAATCCTACCGTCGAGGTGGGTGCGACGGTTCGTATAACCGTGCCGGACGTCGATCGTGCGAAATGTGACGCTCGCGCCGTGTTGGCCGTGGTACTACGAAGAAACGCCACCGACGGACTGTATCAATTGGGTACGCGTAACGGTATACTGAAGCAATTGTATTGCCGTTCCCAATTTGGCGTTTGTGAGCGGAAATTAATCGATGCGAGCGAAGTGCCCGACAAGAAAATATCTTTGCGCTCGGTGGCCATCGCTCAATCTTACGGTACGGGACAAGGATTCGTACGGTGTTGGTGTCGACAAAAGTGCGGAACGAAATTGTGCGCTTGTGTTAGGAATAAGATTTTGTGTAATTCGAAATGTCACAATAACGAGAACTGTGCCAATAAGTGAGGTGGAAAAATAAAAAGAATTTTACATTTTTATTTGTTGTTTTATTGAATTCATCATCATCATCATCATCATCATCATCATAATCATCATCATAACGATCATCCGACGACACCGCTACAATTGATTATTCCCCTGTGGAAAAATCCTTCAATTTTCTCATAATCATCGAATGGGCCAGAGTGCTGAGCATAGTTTGCGTATCATCGTTTTCCGTCTCGTCGTCCGTGGCAATTGTACTCATCACGTCGGCCTCTTTCGTGATCGCGTCGTGATTATGATCTCCGCGCAACAAACAATCGTATAAATATTTGACGACGTTAATGTCGCCCGTTTCTTCTGGAAAATAGCTGCCGTGTATTTCTAACAAACGATTTCGCCACACAGACCTCAACGTTCGTACATTTTCCTCGTACACCTTGTCCAAGTTATTCAATACGTTCGGGACGGTTCTGTAGAATTGTCCGCATACATCGTCGACGTACTTCGTGATAGTTTCTCGTTGACTAGGAATCTCGTCAGATTCGTCTTTGACTAGTTTCAATTTCTTTTCGAGCTTATTGACTAACACGTTGATCTGAATCGTAATTTGATATTTTCTCGCGTCGTCGAGGTCTCGCGTCTGTATGAATTCGTTTCGGAACCGTTTCATCTCTAGAAAATATCGACGTACGATCGATTCGAAATCGAACGATAGGGTTTCGTCAAAAATGGCAGACGAAATTTCGTTCATCGCCAAATTTGTCAATCGTAGAAATATATTCGTGTCCGTAGTGTCACCGCTATCTCCGCCGTCTGGATTGTCGTAGAAATAATTACGGATCAGTGGAACGGTCAATTCCCGAGCATAATTTCTCGCTAACGGCGCGGCGAAATAATTCATTTTGGGAGGAGGCGATTTCGTTTCGAGCGAACGACGTGGCCTCTTGGACGGATGCTGTGGTATATATTGACTAGTACTCGGTTCACTTGCCGCCGCCGCCGCCGCTATTACCGACGATACGGCGGGAGACAGCGACCTTTTTCTTTTCCACTTTCGGCAAACGCAACCGGCGTGAGATGCTTCCGCGCACACCTTACGAATTATCGATAGCAATTCGACTGGAACGGTGTCGTCGTCAGCGTCGTCGCCGTATCTGCTGCCGAATATGTCGTCGTATAGTATTTTCAGAGATGTTGACGGCCGATGAATTCTACCGTATTCGAGTAGGGCGAACGTTAGTATTATACTACCCGAACGGCGAATTATTTCACTCGTCGCTTTCTGATCGGCTTGCGGCAGCTGTAAAAATGTAGGACGGAAAATTTCGTAACTATCTTTGAGAAGTCGTTTGTGATCCATCACAGACGATGCAGTACTATATGTTGATACCGCGGCAGCGGAGCTCGTAGATTCCACGTTCGATTCGCATATCGATGGCGTCGACGTAAGCGTACGTTTCCTAGTCCCCTGTCGTTGCGTTACTACCGATGTCGGTTCCGTCGGTGTTGTTGGTGGTGATGACGACGGCGACGGTGGTTGCATTACAGACATGGGCATCTGACGACTATGCTGCGGTAGTAGTTCGAGAGGATCGAGAGGCGATCGAGACGACTTCGAGGTTGAACTTGTTGCTGACTCTTGTACAAATTCTGTTTCCGCAGACGAGTCGTGTGGTGATTGCGATCGTCGTTGCTCTTGCGAGGATGCAGGTGGCGAATTATCGGTCATTTTATGAGAGAGAATTTGTACAATCGGTGAAGATGAAATTGCTTCGTAGTTCTATAACAAAGATTCGCATGAACGTAATGTTCGAAGGGGTTGTTAACGTTTACGCTATGAATTTTGACAACGAACGAACGAAATAGCAAAACATGTATTACCTGGATGATTTGCACTCAGACTAGAAACTCACAATTGTTGTTTTAGGTAAAATTTGTCCGTCAAACACGATACGTGCTACGGATATGAAAAAGCGCTCCAGGCCGCCTCGTATATATTCATCGTATCACGCGGAATACCGAGAATTTCAACTGCGTATTATTTCGTAGAAGTCACGCGTGCCATCGATTTAGTTAGATATATTAGGATCGATCGTCCTTGAACCTCGAACGCCTGTCGAGCGACACGATGTACGAATTAACGCATTTATTTCTCGAACTATGTGTAGTTTCGCGTAAGATGCAGAACATACTACGATCTATCGTACAAGTCTCGACGTTGTTCGAATCACAAGAAGCACGCCGTTCGAAGTTTACTATAATTATACGGATTTCAAAACGTCCACCGATTGTACGAGGGGGTTGTCAAATTCGAGCTAGAATGAATAAAAAGCCCTATTTTTTTTTTAATAATTTTATTTATAATTTTAAGATACAAAAGTCAATTATTTATCGTTTTTCGCAAATTTTCCATTATCATCGCATGTGTTACGGGACGCAAGACGTTATGTGTATTGCCAACGGTCTCGTTCGTGGCGATCGAACACATCACATCGGCCTCTTTGGTGATGGCCTCACGATTGTGATCACCACGAAGCAGACAATTGTATAGATATTCGACGACACCCGTTCCATTTAATTCTTCGGGAAAATGTCTTCTGTGTAATTCCAATAATTTATTCCTCCACGCAGACTTCAAGACACGTGCATTTTCCTGGTCGGTTTTTTCGACATCGTTTAAAATATTGGGAACCGTTTTGAAAAATTCTCCACACACGCCTTGGACATAGCTTTCGGCGGCCTCTTGACCGTTCGGGATCGTACGCGATTCGTCTTTCAATTGTTTCAGAATTTTCTCCAATTTACTTACTAACACGTTAATTTGGACCGTCACTTGATATCTCTTCACATCGTCCAGATGATTCGCCGATATATATTCGTTCCTGGATCGCCTCAATAGCGAAAAATATTTTTCCATGATTACTGGGAATTTGAACGATAACGTTTCTTCGATAAGGGCTGATGAAATTTCTTCGGTAGCGGAATTTGTCAACTGTAACAATATATTTATATTTATAGAGTTGGTGGCGGTGCCGTCTGGATTATTGTAAAAATAGCTTCTCATCAGCGGTACGGTTATTTCATGTGCTAAATTCTGGGTGAACGATACAGCGAAATAGTTAATTTTCGGAATACGATTGCAATGTGGTGTGTTATGCATTCTCTGAATCGATTGTGGAGGCTGTATCTGTTGGCTTACGTTTGGTTCTTCCGTAGTCTGCGTTTGTGCCGTTTTCATCGTCGTTGTCGTCGTCGTCGTCGTCGTCATCAACGATGTCGATCTCCTTTCTGTCCATCTACGGCAAACACAGCCAGCGTGTTCCGCTTCCGCACACGTCATACGTATCAGTTGTAGCAATTCGTGGGGGACGGTGTTATTGGCATCCTCTTTGTGTTTGAATATGCTGTCGTATATTTCTCGCAGATTTGCCGATGGTTGATAAATTTCCCCATATTCGACGAGAGCGAATGTGAGAACGACACTACCGGACCGACGAATTATCTTGGTCATCGATTTCTGCTTGATTTCTGACAGCTGTGCGAATCTCGAACGGAACACTTCGTACTTGTCTCTGAACGTTTGTTGATAATTCACCACCGATGACAACGACGACGACGACGACGACGACGATGATTTATGTGTAGCTGCGACGGACCGGATGGATTCGGCGTCTGATTCATATATCGACGGCGACGGTTGTGGTGGCGAATCTATTCTGACTTTTTTTACAGCCACCTCCTGTTGTATCTTCCCTACCGGACGAGACGTTCCCGGCGACGATATTTCTCCAGGGCTAGGTCGTTTGAGCGATCGACGTGAAGACGACGTGGATGGCTGCGACAGAGGTACTATGGTTTCTGGTGGTTTCAGAAACACCATTTCAGTCTCAATCGACGAAGTTCCTTGTTGTACCTGTGGCTGCGACTGGTCGGGTAACATACTGCTCAGCTCGTCCGACGCCAATACTGCGCCAAACTTCTACGACAAAATATGTGTAAAATAACGACAAAAAGTCGCATACGAAATAATATAGCTTACCTCGATAAGTTGTAGATTCAGTATTTGTTGCTGCTGCTGCTGCTGCTGCTGCTGCTGCTGCTGAGACTGCTGTTGTAGTTGATTTCCTACGAGCATCTGCCCATCGAACGTTGAATCGTAATAGTATTGGGAACTTTCCCCGTTCAATTCATGTATACTATTCATCTCGCACACACCGGATGTCATCTCACGCTCTATTAAATCGTAAATGATGCTGCCCGTTATGGG